>OZ053306.1:27245198-27612722 GCA_964056655.1 Arabis hirsuta | reverse complement strand
TATATTTATATAAACCTATAAAATTTAGTTAAATAATTTTATTAGTTAGATAAACTAACAAAATATTAACTTTTACATTTATATTAAATAATTTTATTAAACATAAAATAACAACATAATTTAACGAGAAAACTTGCAATTAACAAAATTAAGATGAATTTATCTTACAAATAAAGTAAATTAATTTAAAATTTTGTATTAGTAAAATTTACGCTAATTATTGAATTTTTTGTTCAAAACATTCTTTTGTTTTCTTTAAATTATATTAGTATAAACAATTACGAAAAAATCGAATCGAACCAAACAAAAAATAATAAACTTAAAATACATAAACACGACCTTTGTTTTAAAAGTAATAAAACTATCTCAATTATCTAAAAGTTCTACAATTACAATAATTATTTTTTTTTAAACCAAAATATCTATAAATTATCCAAAATTATTTGTTTATATATGAAATATCCAAATATGATAAAGTCTTTACGTGTTTGATAATGATTTTAAATCTCCAAAATCATATGTATTATATTCATATGATTTTAATGATTTATTTGTTAAAGCAATATTTTTGATGTACTTTCGATCTCTTAAATGTTACTGTTTAACTCAAATATTCGTTTTTATCCAATCTATTACTTAAAATAAACATATTTATATATAAATATTAGAAAAAATTGTTGAATCTAGTTGAATTCAACTAATTCTTATAATATGTTTTTTCTTTGAATTGCTGAATCTAGCAAAAATTTTGTACATAGCAAATGTTACCATTTACAACCTATATAAGCCCTCTCTTGATTTTATTTTATTGAGGTTTTTTTTTTGGTCAACTATATTATTTTATTAGGTAGGGTTATTGACATGTGCTGACCAAAAAAGGGTTGTTAACAATTTTATTGCTATTTTTTTTCAAAAACATATAGTAACTTTAATGAAATTATACATAAGAAAACAGTGAAATTAAGCTAGTTTCTCTGATTGGGTGGTGGGAAGGTAATAATTTTATTCAATTCAAGTTCGGTTGGTCAGCAAAAAGAAAAATCTATTAGAATTCACGGAGAATGTAATGTTTTGTTTCACTTTTCTTGTTTTTGGGGTCAGATATGTTTGTTTTACTTTAAGGTCAACAAAATTTGAGCATACAACAATCGATCGCAAATAACCAAAAACAACTACATGGTAGAATAAACCGTAAAATCGATTGATTTTACTTATGGTATGTCGTTGAGTCATGTTATGAATATATGAAACTATGATCATCTCTTGTATTTCAAAAGTCATAAAAAGAAGAAATTGGGTGGTGTCGAATCGTGGCCAATAAAGACTAATATCAAACAACGCGTGTGCTCATACGCTCGTGTCCCAACAGTAGACTTATAGGTCGTCTAATGATAACGACGTCTTTTGTCTCATTGTCTTGTCTGCTATGTCTCTATTCATCAATGTGTCCGACTTTGACTTGTATAAGGTATAAGTAGAACATTCTGAAAATGCATTTGTTTTTTTTTCTTCTTCTCCTAAAACCATCTTGTATAAACTTAAACTTTGATGTTTTTCAATGTTTTGGAGGAAAATAATTCCATTATTTATCTTAACACATGAGCACCAATAAGTAATGTAGATTTTGATCTTATTAGAATGATTAGAATATCACACGTCATTCGAATCAACTCACCATGATGCCCTTTCTGATATTTCTACCATTGCAATCCACATCATTGTTAAACTGATAGTCTTCTAAACATAAAGCTACTTTCATTTGTTAATAACAACATTGTTAAATGAAATTTTGACAATCCACTTTCTTTATTTATATCTCGACTTTTCGGACCATACCGGACTTCGAGTTCTAATCCTAATTGACATGCTATTTACGTATACCATGATGATGAGTCGATCTCGAAAATATTGCAAAAACCATGAATGAAACAATTCATGTTAGAAACCATGCAAAGATTGAATAGCCTCTCAGTTAAATCATTCAGATTGTATAGCTTCTCAGTTAAATCATTCTTTAACCCCATTCTTTATACAAACAGTTAAAATATTTGGGGAAACAGAATGAAAAAATCTCATACGGACAAACAATTTCTCTGCAACCCAAGAACGAGAACCCGGTTCGCAATCCGGTCATCAGTTATTTGACAGTGGTCTGTTTCGAATTCTAGAGTCGGCAGAGTGATTCTGTTTGCTTTAAAGGATTTGGTCTGTTTCACACTTGCGTGCTCCTGAGACATCGCCATTTCCGTGATCGGGGGACCTTTTCTAGAAGCATTTGCAGGCCGATGTTGTTTGCTGACATCCCATACATGTACCTGCACATTTCAATTGGAACAGAGACGAGTGTAAGATTCCGAAAAGCAGCTCCGCAAATGGCAACATGTCTTATTCAGTCATTTCTAACTAATCAAGCGAAAACGTCTGTGTTGGGAATATCTGAGGAGCTTCTAGTGTAAGAGAGACTGTATCCAGTAATTTTGGTTCAGTGTTTTCCAAGTATTTTTCTCAGAGATTTTTATGCAGTACAAGGATCTTTTTCGTGCAATGTGATATGTGAAGTAGAGAAACTAACCAAAGATTGTAGCAGAGTACTTACTTGCTTCGACGAGCCTTTCTTCTCCAGGAAACAAAAGATGTGATCCACTGCATAGGAAAAATGATAAAGGAACCAGCGGTTACAGAGTGAGATACCGTAGGAAACAAGAAGTAGCTATAGAAGAAGTTGCTTCCAGTCACTATGTTTTGTGTTAATTAAAAACCATTACAACAACCCAAGAATTGGGATTATGAGAGTAAAATCACCTTAAAGACTGGATTGAAAGTCAATGGCCCAGCAATGGATGCTTTACGTAGAGGCAATCTCCGTTGCGGGACAACTTCTTTTGACAAATGTTGAGCAATTTCTTTCAGCAGTACCATTTGAGTCTTTTCAGTCCTCATAGAGATAAGCGCCTGTTTCATTGATTCCCTGTCAGCCTCCAGTGCTTGAAGCCTCATGTAGAGCTTCGTAATATCAGGATCGCCAAGATCCATTTGTGCTCCCGGGAAACCCACATTGCCACCAGAAGTGCCATCCCCAAGCTTCTGCTCGGTTACACTACTATGAGATACACTCTGATGAACAGAATCAATGGTATAAACTCTATCACTCATGTCATCTCCTATTTCCGACGAATCATCTTTAGCCTTATTCTCTGTGTATGAGACACTTTCTACCTTCTTAGAGCCGTAGTTTTCGGACCTCGGGGAATCGACAAACGTATCAGGTCTTAGTGCTTTATTAGATCCCAAGTGTGTGCTTGAGCTAGCAGTGGAAATCCTCCTAAAGTGTCTTTGACGCCTAGGACTCTGATCAACCATTACCTTCTCCGAAACATCCCTCCCTCTCGCTACTGAGAAATCACCATTCAACTGGGGAAAGGTAGGATTCGTCTCCATCTGGCTGATTCTTCGATCCAATTTCTTCAAATGCTCTCTCCCATGAGGCGAATCAGCTGGTGGGTAGTTTTCATCGTCTGCAACATAGATATCAGCCTCCAGAGGATCATGGTTCTCATTTATATTGCACTTTAGAGGAGGGTAGTCATGTGTAGGGAAGTCATATTCAGAATTGATCTCGATCATGCTCGGATTACGACTAAGCATGCTCGGGACCATGCTCGGATTACGACTAAGCATGCTCTTATCACCTTCAGCTTCTGCTTCGGTGAGCCCGTAACTCATCATTCTATGCTTGTAAGCCTGAGTTTCACATGTAAGAGCCTGAATTGTCTGGTCCCTTTGATAAACCTGATCTTCCAATGCCTGAAGCTCTTGCTGATCATGCTCCATTTTTTCGCCAACATAAAGCTTATACTGTCTAAGTTCCATCTGTAATTCGGCCTTTTCGCTCTGTAACCTCAGTATCATAGACATTGCTTCATCTGCAGCTGTTGATGAAGCGTTCCGCTCTTTCTCGAGCTCGTCATACAAATCCTGAATCGATTGCTGTTGGTTGGTAACAGTTTCGCGTAGTAATTCACATTCGTTCTCGATTTGGACTTTAGGATTAGAATACAGCTCTAAGTCGTCAAGCTCCGGTACAGAGAAACGTTTCTTACTCTCCAATTCCTCGTGTCTTCTCTTCACAGAACGAATCCATGAATCTGGAGAACAATCGCATCCACAATCACAACATTTGATCGAATCTCTTGACGGAGACTCCATTCCCAATTCCATTTCGACGATTATCAAATTTCCCAATCCAATATTCTCTCACAACGACCACAAAACTATCCGAGAAATCGAAATTACAATGATCTTAAATCGCACTAATCCCTAAACGTTGAATGTCATGCATCATCATTCGAAGAAAACCAAAACAATCGCTGCTGAATCAAGCTGAAGCCAATTCTGCGAAAACACACAAAAGTTCTAGCAATTAGATCCTCCGAACACACAATTCTCGAACGAAAAAAGCTCTTGGGATCGTAGTATCACAATCGGAATCGATAGAACACAAATCCAGGAAACGCAGATTGAAGCCTTACCCAGAAACTGGAGGAAGATCAAAGCTAATTTCCCAGGGAAATTCTCCACGAAACAGAAGAAGAAGAAGAAGAAGAAGAAGAAGAAGAACCAAAATCAATCTCTCTTTGATTTTCTTTCGCGTAAACGGAAATGCAGAAAAGGGAAATTTGGTAATTGGAGGGAATAAATATCGAATTGTGTGTAGATAATTGAAACCCTAGAAATCTGTTTATTTTCCGCAGAGGGAGAAAGTTTTGATATTTTTGTTTGATTTTTCTAAATAAATCAGCGAAGGCTTTTTCTTTCGTCATATTCATGGAGATTCTTCTTCATTCTTCTCTGTCTCTGACTCTGTCTTTGGTGTTTCCAAAATGTTTGTCAAACAAAGAGGTTTATTTTTGGTAGAAACGACGAGGAGACGATGCTGAATCAACGTTCAGGATAAGGCATTGCGTTGAAATGAGCGGTTAAGATTTGGTTTGGTGAGGTGTCTTTACCTGAAAAAAGAAAAAAAGTACATGGCTGCATGATCTGGAGTTTATAATAATTCTCAGATGCTTTTTCTTTTCTTAGTATCATTATACTCTTACAGGCTTATGAAGTAAATTTTCTCTTCTTAAATTTTCCCTTTTGGTATTGGATCCTCCATTGTTACATTTTCAAAACGGTTAAAAAAAATAGCGGTAAACGATATTAAAATAGTTAGAAAAAAAAAAAAAAAACGGTATAAAATAACGAAAGTGGAATATACCGTTTTTGTTATCGAAAATTGTTATTATTTTTGTGGTTAGTAACTATTGAAAAGGTATAGCTTATACCACAACTATACGAAGTTAACGAAAACGGTTCAATCTCGAATTACGTAGAAAGTGATATGTTTCAATTTTATTTGGTATTTGGAAAACTAGCATAGCTCCATAGTTGAGAGTGGCATTGTCTCTTTTTATCCCTAGTTCTACCAACGGCACCATCCCATACAATGTTTTTCTTGTTTTTGTTTATGAGATTTATTTGTTTGTTTTTCTCTCTTTATTGGCTATACTATGTTTTTGTTTGCTGTCAATAAAGCCTTTGGATTGTTTACTTATCTTTGGATGTGTGAGTTTATATATAGGGTTTGATTGTTGCCCATGTGAGTATTTGCTTTATACCAATTGCAAATTTTTGAATTTTCTTAACATTCACAATATTTCACTTTATGCACTACTAATTTTTTTTATAGCCATATAGATATATGTTTTATCAAAGAAAAATAAAATTTGTGTATATGAAATGCAA
Organism: Arabis hirsuta; assembly: GCA_964056655.1. NCBI lineage: Eukaryota > Viridiplantae > Streptophyta > Magnoliopsida > Brassicales > Brassicaceae > Arabis > Arabis hirsuta. The sequence goes on along the minus strand of OZ053306.1, from coordinate 27,606,935 downwards.
TATATATATTCTCCACGATAGTGAATAAACACGCCGACCTGGGTCACTTTCAACAGACACGTCAAAACGTCCCGAATGATTGTCTGCTGCGACAAACCACCAGCGGTTTTGGACGCCATCGACAACAAACCACCACCACCACTACCGACGCGGCTATAGTGTGTAAAACTATGTGTGATTGACTTCGCGAAAACATGGGGACGGGTTTTCGATCTCGTGGTGGCCGTTTTCACAATTATATTGAATAGATGCAAAATTCGTGCATATACTACATTGTTATAAGCCAATTTTCTGTTTAGTTTTATGAGTGAAAGACTTTGTATGTGACAATATGTAAATGTTATAAAAAAAGAATGTGTTTGGGCCAATCTATTATATCTAGAGTAGGACTTAGTACCATTTTATGTTGTTTTATAGGCTTTCATAATATTGGTATTATGAGTTGACAAAAAAAAAATTGTCCGACCAGAGAAAGATCTCAACTACAGCCATCGTCACTTCGAAGAAAAACTCAAAGAAGAACTCGTTGACATGCCAAGTTTATGAATTCAAAAGCATCATAATTTTTCCCAAGTTCTCGATAACTCTATTTGTATGCTAGGGTCGTTCCTCTAATTTATTGAATAAGTCTTTGGTTCGATTGTAATTTTTTGAATCTTTTGCTATTCCGATTCATTCAAAGATTATAAATTTGAAAATGAATTCAATACAAATCGTCCTTCACTTGCTTTGATTCTTGGAAACGTTCGAAGAAAAAAATGAAAATTAGGCTCAATAACACACAAAAAAAATTATAATTTAAAACCTAATTGTTTGCCCTAATTCTAGTGATTTTGATAAGAATGAATGTTCCATAAGCTCTTGTTGACTAAATCAATATCTGAGAACCGCTAGTTGTACTATGTGTTTTTTTTATCTTAGTTGTACCAAATAACTAGTTGTACAAAATAATTAGTTATACCAAGTAATATCTAGTTGCACTGTATGTTAATAGTTGTACCAAGTAATACTACAGTTGTACCAAATATTACTAGCGAAGTTGTACCAAATAGGAGTATTGGAGAAATGAGTATACCAGACAATAGAGGAATACGCCAGAAATGAGTAGACATAAATTTGAATATTTCAGACATTTGTCCTTTTGATTAAGTCATAAAGATTAGTTTTAGTTAATTGATTAATTATTAATATATATTTTTAATTATTTTTATAATTGACATTAAAAAAAAACCTTAATACTCTCTTAGGGGTTTACCCCAATTGAAAATGGATTTGTTTTTGTTTTTTTTTGGTATCTCCAACTCATTCCTATTTCTTTTTTAAAAGATAGAGAAAAAAATAGTAATTTTTTATTTTTTTTTTAATTTATTTCTATTTTCAATTCTAAAATAGATATTGCTATTTTTTTATGTATATAGAAAAAAAAATAGAGGATTCTAAAATAAAGAAAAAAATATCATAAACCCAAGTGGACCATAGAACCTATTATGTGAAATATAAATTGTTTTTACGGTCCCAACCCATTCTTTTGGTTTAAAAGCCCAAGTGGACCATAGAACCTATTACACATTTTCGGAAATGATTTGGAACAAAACTGGTAGATAATTGGGCTGAGATATATAACTAACCCAGTTAAACCCGAACCAGATCGAAACCAATAATCTGAATGAACCGGAGCCTTGTTGAAACAGTTATACCGAACCAACCGACCACCATAGTAATTGATCGGAGAGAGAGAAGTCCTTGATCCCCAAAAGAAACCCTAGCATTTCGATAGATGATGGATGTTGAGAGGCAGAGAGGGTGAGATCAAGTAGATGATGCAGTACTTCCCTGGAACCATCACTGCATCATTGTGGAAGCAAAAGCAGGTCTATTCCAAATTCTGTTCTTTATCAGTCCACTGATGGTGGAGACAATCAAATCTCCTGATTTGAACTCATTCCTGTGAATCCGGTGATTCGACTCCGTCAAGCTAGAAAGTTTGAAGAGTTTTGATTGGCTTAGTACCTGTCAGCGATTGGAGAGAAGTCAAGGAGTCCTCCCATCGTCTTTGGGGAAGTAAGTTCACCAATCTCGCAATCTCCTCTCAAAATTCTCCATGTAAATATGCAATCGAAGAACAGATGATTACGTGATTCCGAATCGAAATGGGTTTGTTCTTGTTTTGATTATGTCTTTTAAAAATCGTTGCAAAATGTGTATACTTGTGATGAAACAGATAAGAGATGATTTGGTGTTTCCCTTTTAGCTTAATATTGTTGAAATCTCAGGTTTAATGGCGAAGCTAAGGCCGAAACAGTTGGAACCGAGCAAGACTGGTCCTTCTAAGGTGGGTTTTGATGGAGAAGAAGATGGTTGGGTCTTGGTTAAAAAGCAGAGGGTCTTCATTGTATTGCCTTCTCTTCCTCTACCTGAACAGTTCACTATGGAGAAGCCTGCAACTTCTCAATCACAAGCTGAGTTTAGAGAAGCTATTGCGGATGTGCAAGAAACTACTCTTGTTCACACTGTGGTGCCGTCTCTTACTCCACCTGAACAGTTCATGTTGCAGAAGCCAGAAACTTCTCAATCACAAGCTGCGTTACGAGATGTTATTGTGGATATGCACGAAACTACTCCTGTTCACACAGTGGTTCCTTCTCTTCCTCTCCCTGAACATTTCGTTTTGCAGAAGCCTTCTCATTCCCAAGCTGAGTTAAGAGATGGTATTTTGGATACGCACAAAAATACTTCGGTTCACACTGTGGTGCCTTCTCTTCCTGTAACTGAACAGTACACTTTGCAGAAGCCTGCAGCTTCTCAATCACAAGCTGAGTTAAGAGACGGTATTGCGCATACGCAGAAAACTACTCCTGTTCAGACAATGGCGCCTTCGCTTCCTGTAACTGAACATCACAATTTGAAGAAGCCTGTAACTTTGCAATCACAAGCTGAGTTAAGAGACGGTATGGCGCATACGAAAAAAACTACACCTGTTCACAAGATGGTGCCTTCACTTCCTGTAACTGAACATTACAGTTTGCAGAAGCCTGCAACTCTGCAATCACAAGCTGAGTTAAGAGCAGATAAGCTAGAAACTTCTCTTGTTCACACAATGGTGCCTTCTCTTCCTGTACCTGAACGTTGCACTCTGCAGAAACCTACAACTTCTCAATCACGAGCTAAGCAGAGAGACTTTGTAGCTGATGCTCACGAAACAACTCATTTTCACATTGCGGAACCTGAGGCATGCCCTGATTTAACCTCAGTAGACAAACCAGAGATGGTTATGGATCACAATCTCACAACCAGGAAAGCTCCAGCTGCAAGGAGATCACTGCAAGATTGTAGAATGAATCCGGATAGAAGACCGGAGATTCAGAGGAGGCGTACGGGTCATAAGCCCATAAGGTTTCCTAGAGTGCTGTGTAGCTCTGTTGTTATGGATAACGAGAAGCTGAGAGTGTTGAATCTAGAGAGGAAAGTTGAGAAAGCGGGTGGATTGAACAAATGGGTTGGATCTATAGGATTGGGGAGAGAGTTTGAGAAGATGCTGAGAGGACAAAGGATGAGTAAGTTTCAGGTGGCGAATTTGACAATGGAGAAGCTTAAGCATATGGGTGCTTTAGCCGTTGGACCAAGAAGAAAGCTTATACATGCAATTCGTTGCGTTTATCACCCACATTGTCTTCGTGCCTCCTTCAACTAAATACAATCTATTCAATAAAACGTAGATTTTCGCTTGTTTGATGTTGTATTTGGTGAGATAGAGTTTTCAGTTTGAGGCGGTTGTTTAGACGTTAGGTGGTGGTTGAACGCTCCAACCGTGGTTTATCTAGTGGGTTCAGGCATTTCTAAATTTGTTGGTGTTACTAAATTTTGTCAATGTATCCATTTGAAGCTATATGTTAATGAGTATAATCAAGCTAGATGTTTATTGACAAAATCCAATGTAGATCCAAAAAAATTGGAGGAATGTGGAAATGTGTCGTGAATGCAAACAATGTCACTATCATCATTACCGTATGACCAATTCAAAACACCTGTAAATGTAAAGAATTCATAGAGTATATGTAAAGTACACAACTAAAAACCAGTACTGTTATTTTGAGTTGTTGTAAACGTGATAAGTAAACTAATTGATTGCCCCTTCACGATTGCATCATTAAGTATCACACGACAAGATTTTTTATTTTTATTTATGTGTTTCTTTTCTCTATCTACAATTATTAAGTCAGAATTCTGCATTTAAATAGAAACAAATCGACGATTAAAAAAAAAAAAACAAATCTGATTTCATTTGATCATATGGTGGATATTATTGATCTGCTTCATATTCACAGATCCCGTCGAAGTAGCCGCATGGTATACACGCTTAAAATCTAAGGGCCATTACAGTGCCACGTCATAGGAAGGAATCTTTGGCGGGTCCATGTTACCGTGCCACACCTATAACAATGGCGGCGAAATAAGTTTGTTATCGCAGAGCAATCATAGAATAACCCATCCCCAAAAAAAAAAAAAAAAAAAGGTAAATCTCGGCGATGGCGATAAAGGACCCGGCGGCGAACGGTGATGCATCTCTTCCTCTGATAAATTCATCTCCGCCGTCTGAAACGACCGGAGATAGAACCTCGGCTCTTCAAACGCTAGGAAACATTATCGTCTCCATCGTCGGTACAGGAGTCCTTGGGCTTCCTTACGCATTCCGTGTCGCCGGATGGTTCGCCGGATCTCTCGGCGTTATTATCGTCGGATTCGCCACCTATTACTGCATGCTCCTCCTCGTTAGTTCTCTTTTTTTCCCCCTCCCTTAATCTCTCTCCCGACCTGAAAATGAAATTTGATTCGGATTCTGTATTCTGATTTCTGGATTGTTTTGATATATCTATTCAGATTCAGTGTAGAGACAAGCTAGAATCGATAGAAGGAGAAGAAGAATCGAAAACATATGGTGATTTAGGTTACAAATGTATGGGAACAAAAGGTCGATACTTAACCGAATCCCTCATATTCGCTGCTCAATGTGGTGGATCAGTAGCATATCTAGTGTTCATAGGAAGAAATTTGTCATCTATATTCAATTCGTATGGATTAAGTATGGTCTCTTTCATCTTGATTCTGGTTCCGATCGAAGTTGGATTGTCGTGGATCACTTCTTTATCGGCGTTATCGCCTTTCAGCATCTTTGCGGATATATGCAATATCGTAGCAATGTGTTTCGTTGTGAAAGAAAATGTGGAAATGGTGATTGAAGGAGACTTTTCGTTTAGCGATAGAACAGCTATTTCGTCTAGCATTGGAGGTTTACCGTTTGCTGGTGGAGTTGCGGTGTTTTGTTTTGAAGGTTTTGCAATGACGTTGGCTTTAGAAGGTTCTATGAGGGAGAGAGAAGCTTTCCCTAAGCTGTTAGCTAAAGTGCTTGCCGGGATAACGTTTGTCTATGTGTTGTTCGGGTTCTGTGGTTATATGGCTTACGGTGATGAAACAAAGGATATTATCACACTCAACCTCCCAAATAATTGGTCGGCCATTGCCGTGCAGGTAAAAATTGTGCTATTGCTAATGTTTTAATGCTTATATAGACTTATGTTTCACGCATTTCATAATGATTATAGATTCATATGCTTTGTTCTTGCTTATAATTTTTCCTTGGGAATTTAAACAGATTGGCTTATGTGTGGGATTGACCTTTACATTCCCGATCATGGTACATCCGCTTAACGAGATTATAGAGCAGAAACTGAAGAGGATCAATTGGTTTCAAAAGCATAATCATCAGTACAGCGACGAAACACGGTCAGTCTCCAGATATGTAATCTTCATCACAAGGACGCTTTTGGTGGTCGGACTGGCGGCAATCGCGACATTAGTCCCGGGGTTTGGCACATTTGCATCTCTTGTCGGAAGCACTTTGTGTGCGCTCATATCATTTGTGTTGCCAGCTTCTTATCACCTCACGCTGCTCGGTCCATCGCTAAATCTGTGGAACAAATCCGTTGATGTTTTCATCGTGATTTGCGGGTTGGTCTTTGCTGTTTATGGTACTTACAACACAATCGTTGGAGTGTGAAAAGGAAAGTACGTGAATCAGTGTAAAAAGAACACGGCAACTGAAAGTTGCTCAGATCCAAAAAAAATAAAGAAAAAGAAAGACTGTATAGATGTTTTACATGGATCTGAAATCGGGAGATAGTGAGAGAAATCAAATTGTTGTATGATTATTTTTAATTTGTTTAATATTCGGAAGCCTACTAATTGGTTCAATTTTAATACTACATTGCATAGCATAGATCCGACATTCGTTTCAGTGGCAATATCATTATCATGGGTTAATTAATTAAAGATTGTAAAAGTGGAAAAGTAGGGAGAAAAAGGGTGACGCGCCAGGTACGGGTCGAACCTTCGGCCTTCTGCTTAGGAAACAGACGCTCTATCCACTGAGCTACAGGCGCAGGCGTTGACCCGAGTCCGTGTCGTTTTTTATTGATACCTCATGTCACATTCAGGTCGTGCGAGCCGAGTCCGATGTTCATTTTGAGTTTTTGATATTTCTCAATTTACACTCTAAGCCAAAAACTAATCTCTCTCTCGGAATCTAGACCAAGAGCTACATATTTACATATGGCATGTCGATGATTTTCCAAGAATCATTGAAAATTCGTCCAATGTAAGGCTTATTCTCACACTCTAACAAGGCTTGGAACAATAGTAGTTTCATTACGCATAATGAGAGGAAGTTCGTATGAGCCAAAATCAACAAGCAAAAGAGCAGAATATTAAGATATTTTAAACATAAGAACTGTACCTGAAAATACATAACTCCTATTGGAGAAGCAAAAAACCCAACGCCCTCCCAAATCCAAGAACGGGGCATTGTCATTGTCTTCAAAATGATAATTTTTGCAGAGAGACAGGAAAAGAGAGTCTCACACAATACCATATTAACAACACCAGAGGGAATAGTTTTGAAGCAAAATAGACCACACTTACTACCGTCAGGGCCAAAAATCAAAACCCTTTTCCTGAAAGATATATTTCTCCATTTCGGTTTTATCAAATCTAAAACTGAGACTCTCTACACCCTACCCTCACACCAAAACCACCCTTCAGATGGATGGCCACGTCCCTCTCCCTTTCTCCTAATTGTATATTTTCACCGGCTTCTCATATGCGTGCCGGTTCTACAAATACAGCATTCAAACACAAAAGATTAACACAGACTACAAAGAGAGCTTCTTACAGAGAGAGGGAGACAGAGAGAATATTCTTACCTGATTTGCAGCATAAGCCCTTTTAGGAGCATTATCAATGTGCTCCAACCCAAGATACTGCTCCCACGCTCCGTACACATCTCTTCTCTATTTCCATTTTAGTTTCCCAAATATAAAATAGAGTTAGATCTCGAATTTCTCTTTGGGAATAAGTAAAGATAATAAAGTTGATTACCTGAAAGCGATTATAAACAATATCTGTGTCCTGCAAGTAGTCGGGACGTCCCATTGAAAAAGAAGCAAACTTCCACTGGATAAGAAAGAAAAATGCATTAACAATAATCCAATTCTGCCACCAATAGTAACACAACAAACTTATTAACATTTGTAGCTATTACCAAATCAGACAGACACACATACCTTGGCAAAGTCTTCATCAGGGACATGGAGTTTCTTTTGGATACGGGCCTTGATTTCTTCTAAAGTTTCACCTTCGTGGATTACCAAAAAGAAGGGCTCACCGAAATTTTGTACTTGCTGCAGAAGAAACAATGGTTAGGAACGTTTTCGACACATCCAGAACACCAGACTCTCGAATAACTTTTAAATACTTAAGCTTGATATGAACTACCACCTGATTTTGTCCGGCCTCTTTTGTAAAATGATACACGTGGATTAACCGATCATTGGGGCCTATGTTCTTCTCTTCTTCAGGTATCTGAGATTTCACAAGATAGCAAAAGAAGAATGTCAGCATCTTAGACGTCATTAACCAGCGCAAAACTTGCAATTATATTTGACATTCAAATAGCCTAAACAACTAGGTACAATGCGCTTCTCTTAGAGAAATTATCATTTCAAGTGATCTACGCCTCTGAAAAGGCCCCACTAGCGTAAACAGCAAAGAAATGACCTCCTTCAACCATAGCAAGACTATGGCATCAATTTAATTTTTATAAAATATGAAACTGAAAACGAAAATAGGCAAAAAGTTGAAAGAAACCAGATCAACATCCACATGGATACAAGAGATAAGTCAAATAACAAAATTAAAAGGCCACAAAATACAGAGATAGCTTGGACAATGAAAAAACTAGAGAGAAAAAGGTGAGGCCATATACCTCCTCTGCTCGTAAAGTCCAGTACTGGTCATTGATATTCTCAATTCTTTCAGTAGGTGGAAAGATCTGCAAAGCGTACCCAAGCACATTGGATCAAAAATTGTCAAGTTCCAGTGCCAAATTACATAAAACAGAATGTGGTACGGTCTACAAGCCATCAATTTAAAATAGGAAAAGAAATTACAATGTAAAAGACAGGAAAATTAGCCTGTTACCTTGTAGATCTTGTGGAAAAACACCTCAAGTAACCTCAGTTCTGCATCTGGATGAGAAAGCTCCACCTGATGGGCAAGTGTAGATTTTATTTTAAACCGAAAACATTAAACTAGCAATTATATGGAACATAGTTCATTAAAAACAAGCCCTATGTGGCCAATACGGAGACTGTATGCAATAATATAACAAACAGAATTGCAACTACATTGCTTGACCTACCTTTGTTTTAAGTTCGTTAATAACATCACCGACAGTACTCTGCTTAGGCAGCCTGATATTGTGGATTACCACCTGCAATATAATAGTTATACGGCTTGAATAGTTTATTACATGGAGCTACGAATCACAAATATAAGTTCAACACGTACTTCGTCCTTTGTGGCAGGATGAAAAGCTACTTTTAGAGTCTTAAGACCTTGCAATTCTGGAAGAGGAATGTCCAGAACTTCATAATACAAAATGTCAGACGTCTGAAAAAAAAAGAAACACTAGTAATAAGTAAATCCGTTTTGGAATAGAAAGAAGAATATATAATTTCACTCAAACCTACGTCAATTACCTGATTATAGTGAACTAACATATCTGAAAGATGATCTACTCCACGGTATTTGATAGGCTGAGGCTTGGGTTGCTGGGAGTAGCAGTTGTGAGATGTAAGCCTAAGTTTTGATGGATCATCAAGGCCAAGCTTTTGAGCCACTCTTTCCACAACATCATCATAAGTGTGCAGCTTTGACCTGGAAGTAGAAGCATTATGAATTTCAGAACTGCAATCAACGATAGAAAGTTGTTCATAGAGGTACTTACAACTCCAGAATAAACTCATCTTCCTTTGGTTTCTCCAGAGTACGAAAACGCACCAGCTACGAAATAACAAACCACATAAATTAGTTTCCACCAAAACTTTCCAACAACTATTAAAAATTTGCTACTAAGACACGAATCACGGAATCGTCACAGTTTGACAGGGCTATGATATTTTCCAACAGCACAACAGAAGAGAATAGTACGTAGTATCTTCAAATTTTCCACTTCAAGATGCCAAACATAATTGATAAATGCTTATTTGAAACTTAATGAAACTATAACAATTGTTCCGCTACTGTTAGTATAAATCTAACATGACACTCTAGCCCACTATTGCCAACAGTGCAGAGTCTAATTATACCTCTCGATTCTGTACATACTCCAAAAACGATGGCACATCCAGGTATTGACAATCACTCTCCTGGATAGAAAGAGGTTTCTGATAGCAAATGATATCCCCATCTTCAATCTGAAAGCGAGAAAATTATTTCAAAAGAGAGAGACCAAACTATGATCTATACAGTTGATACAATGAGAGCAACATTACTTGACACAGTCTGAAGGAAATCTTCTTATCCAGATGTTCGCACATTACACAAGGTTCAAACTTTATTTCCTGAAAAGGGATTCGAAAAGAAACTTAATGGAATGTTTCATGGCCATAAATGATGGAAATGTAGAATTGAAAAGTACCAGCCCCTACCTCGAAAAGTTCTATTTCCTCATCAGGAGCAAAGCCAGCCATTTGATTCAGTTGCCCTACTATATCCATGGGCTTACTGGAACTTTTCACCATGAGCCTGCCAACGTATCTGCACCATAACATGATGAAAGATACAAACTTCAATGGTAAAATAGAAAAAAGGGTGACAACTTCTCCATTCAAAAGAAAATGGAAGAAAAAAATAGTAATTTCAGAATAAAAATTCCAAGACCAGTATACTATATCAAAGTGAAAAATTGGTGAATACTAAAATTACCTTAGTACCGCATTCTCAGGGTCATAGAGCTTAAAGAAAAGAAGAATATCTTCAGCTGATTTTTCTGGGGGAGGAATAGGACGCGCATCCTATAAAATTCAAGAAATTAGTAAGACTACTTCCTTTCTTCCCTTTTACCAATTTCGGAGTTTAATAAAGTATTACCGGTCCACGCTCTATTTCCAAAAACAGCTTTAGTTCAGCATTGCTTGCCTTGTTAGATGCTTCTCTTATTTGTCCAACCTACAGCATCATCTTCAAAATTAATTCTTTCAAAATAAAGGCTCTATAGTATAAGAAAACAAGCTGACTTATGAATATACAGTATTTTGACAGGGAGATAGCTGGTCCACTAATGATGAGTATGAGATAGCTGGTCCACTAATGATGAGTATGAGATCAGAAAAACGTTTGAATCCACAGAGAACATGGCAAACTTTCAGTTTGTGAAAACAAAACGAAAAAATACCAACGCATTGACCCAAAAAGGTCCTACACCTAACATAAGAATAATCCCGACTAGTAATATGTCTTACAGCAGATAATTATACACAAAAATTCAACAAGTAACGGTTTTAATGTGTTGTAGATCCAAAATGTCTAGTACACAAATAATCCCAAATGAAAGAGACAAACCATATGCATGAAAGAATTATAAAAAAGAAGAAAGAAATAACTACCGTCTGTAATTCTTCATGAGGTAATAGGGGACGGTTGGGACGATAAGTATGGTTTTGCCGCTTTGCCCAAATCCAATACCGCTGTAATTGAACCGGGACACCAAATTCTTTAGCCACCTCTTCCTACATGAAGATAAAATTCAAACAGTGTTGTTACATCAACAAATACACAGAAAACTAGAAAATTAGTAACAACTGCAAAGTTCCCAAAGACAGCATTTTATAACTTAAACAAACTAGATTCCACACGGAAACAGAGATTTTTCTCGTTAGAATCTTGATCACTGTTCTTATGGTCCAGGACAGATTCAAGGTACCAAAAAGATGTTTCTTCGCAAAACCCATCCCCAACTGAAGATAAAATACATTTTTTTAATTAAATAGGAAGATACAAGCATGTACCTTAAATTGTTGAAAGGGGGTCTGTTTCTGGATTCGAAAACTTCGAACTTTTTCATGATCAACAAGATCAAAATATATATTCTTTCCAATTTGCTCAGCGAAGTCTTCATCTCTTGCGATCTTTATTAAAAGTTTGCATTAGTAACATCAGTATCAAATAACACATTTTCAGGCCTATTTTAGCAAGTAGAAAACCTTGATTGTCGTGAAAAGGTGAGCTTGAGCCTTGTATTTCCTTTTATCTTCCTTTTCTTCTTGTTCTTTTTTTAGCCTCACCTGTCAGAAAATATTAAGACTGATTCAGGCAAAACCAAGACAGCTATGTAAAGGTAAAAGCGCAAAAATGTATTTCTTACCCGTAAATGTTCAGCAATGTCTTTTTCATCAACGTTGCAGATTATTTTATCCTTATCACTTTCCCGGATATAAACAAGCATGTACGCATTTGAGTATTTTGTGAATTTGAAAGGTGGATTATTGAAACCAGGATTATTCTGCGGCAACTGAAGAGACCAAATTTGGAAGTACATGAGATGAGAAAAATCAAATTAAAAAAGCAAACATAGAAACCAAGAAAGAGAGTCCTACCTCTTCTTCACCACCATATTGCTCTTCCAGTGCCCTTTTCACGTCTTCTTTCGTTACCCGTTCATCATCAAATTTATACCTGAACAAATTAGAAGTTCAGATAGTCTAAAAGTAAAGCACAGACGAAATATCAGTGCCATCTGAATCCACACCAAACACCACATAAAGGAACTATAAACATCAGTTATACTGTGAAACTAACATCTGTAAATACAAGTTTAGAGAGGTGGATGGAAGAGTTAAAAGAAATTTAGATACCAAGTATCAAAAGACATGATTTAGACCTTAGCCTAGATGATGAGCAAATTAGTTTCAATAAAAACTACTTCAAAGGTTACAAAATAAAATAAAAAGTGTTCGCATAATAGAGACTGTGTTGGAGACAACAAAAGGATACATACCACTGATCTGAAAGTGTTGGTCTGATGAAAGCATAATAGTGTCCGCCATGCACTCCTCCACTATGAACTAAGACACTGCATAGAAACGAAGCAATAAAAAAACAACATAAGTCATGTTGTCTTTCACTCTCATCAAAGGAAAATAAACTGTCCATTTACTAGGGAAACCTAAGCTACGGTAACCAAAAGAGAATCAAAAGAGCTTGATACTTGAGGAAAGCATCCTACCATATGTATAGCTAGCCTTGTTTGAGTCTATTGTTTGTAACTCAAGTTACAAAAGGCGAGATACAATGAATATATATATACCTGTGGAGTGTGTAGAGATTGCGGACACTCTTGTCTGCGTCTGGGGATAAATATTTTCCATTCTCTCTATCGAGATCCAGTTGAAGAGGAAACTCATACCGATCATTTATCTATAAATAAAGCTATGTCAGCATTCACACACTATTGGGCAAGCCTCAGATCTACATGCTGACTTTGTAGGGTAATTGGAACTAAAAATACCAACCTTCACCATTGTGTCCCGCATAAAATCATATTCAAATCTCTTGAGCTGAAGTTGAAGGACAGGAGGAAAATCGATGAATAAAACACCTTTCTTTGCATCCTGAAGATATAAAACACATTCCAATATAAGATTTAATAAGCGGACTAAGTTACAATGACAATTAGTCATATACAGTTCTATCAACTTCGAAGTATATTAATATAAGGGTACTCAACTAGGGACGTTGACAGTTTCTCAACATCCGCAAGAACCAAAATATGATAAAGAAAGAAAGAAGATATAGCCGACCTGCAAATCATATCCTTCTGCATGATATTTGTTGTCTCCTTCAAGGCGTTCAACTTCAACATACTTGTCGAAAGAAGCATATACATCTTTGCAGCCTTTAACATCAAGCTGGAGGTCTGCCAAAAGAGAAATTCCACGGCAGTAAACTTAGCTTGATAAAATATTTTATCTTCTGATAAATTAAAAAGCCAGAAGATCGGTTACTGTTAAAACTACATACCATAGAATGATTCTTTTCGTGTAGATTTGTAATCTACATTAATGCACTCAATGTAATTCATGTGGTGACCCTCAAATAGCTTCTGTATTGTTCCCTCCACAACAGTTCCCTTGGAAAAGGAAAAAAAAGAAAGTAAAACATAGCTCACTTACTGAGAGTGGAAGAAAGGCCACGCAGAAGAAGACTATGTACCTTCATTTTGTCCTCAAGCTTTTCACAGAGAACTCGGTTGAGTTCTTGGACATCATGTTGCATGAAAGAATCATATGTATCCCAGCCAAACGACTTCGTCAGCTCCTTTGTCGCTACGCTAGTGTCATTATACTGAAGCTTGTAAAACAAACTCTGGAGCGCCAATGGGATACTAGCCGTAGGTGCATCATTCTCAGTCGTTGGCATGTGGTATACAGCCTACAGACACGGTGCATTATTCAGATGTCTATATATAGTATTTGGTGAACTCAACTTTTAGAAAATTGACGAAGAAAACAAGGCATGCATCAAACCTTTCTGAAGTAAGGTATGTGGTATAACGTCTGCAGGAGAGAATTCATGTAGCAGGTCGCACCTTGGTTCTTAAGTCCAACAAAACCAGTCTCCTTTTTTGAGTCATATGCCCAGTAATCAAGAACCTTCCGCACAGTAACTTCAGCTTCAATCAGAACAGTATCATTCAGTAAATACCCCCTACTGGGATCATATAGCTCACTGAGAGGCATGAATGATGTAAACCCCCAATCACTTTCTCTTGCATTGAATTGGTGTTGGGTCTCTGCAGCCATACAAAAAGAAAGTAATTAAAATGAAAACTGCAACTATTTATCAGAACAGCAGGTTGACCAAAACAAAGTCATGGCTGCTTATAAAGTTCAATAGAGCGCATAACACACATAATGATAATTAATCATGTTCACTTCAGTTTTTCAGGTAAAGCAAGTGAACACTTCCATTTTTCAATGTTTAATAAAGCTGTCAGTTAACTCCATTACAAGGTCTACCATATACTCCTTTTACAAATCCAACATTCTAGCTCGGAGAATTAAAAAATTTGCTAATACCTACTCATTATACACATGCATTCAGAGTGCTATATATACACAGAAAACTAATCAATTAAGCTACCTTTTCTGATGGAATATCTGCCGTGGGCTTGATTCACTACAGTTAGACTGAACTGTGAATATCTGCTCCACCCGTACGGCAAATTCGCAGCATCAGCAACATCCAAGTACATGGACAGATGGTCGACATTGTTTCCTTTTGGAAAAATCAATATTCGCCTGCAAGAGAGAAATAAGCTCACATGACGTCAAGCAATAAAAGGCACATCAGGAAATCAATTGCAAACTCCATCAGACAGTGCAGATGTTATTACCATTTATAACCTCCAACAACAAATACATCAGAGTAATGCTTCCTGGTGTTCAGCCTAGTGAAACTCGGGATAGTCCACGTGAATTTCAGAGAGGGTGGCTCCTCTGCTGGTGGATTCTCCACAGTAGTAGCAGCAGGCTCAGCTTGAGCAACTACAAATACATCAACAAATTGTTAAGGAATCAACAAACCAAAGATCAACAAAACCCTAGCGCACAGTGAAACATCAATTCTACCATCCATCACTATCCACAAGTGCTAATAGCATCTACACACACCAATCAGAGCAGAACAGAGACGAGAAAAGAAGAAACGGATCGAATTCAATTAAATCCGAAACTCTTACCTTCCATGGGCTGAGGTCCCTCGACCAAATCCGAATGCGGAACGAGCATCTCCTCGTCCTCTTGCTGCTGTATAAATCCGGAAGAAGAAAAATCAGACTCTGAGTAATAGAAACCCTAATCTCCCAACCCCCGTGATCAAAACAGAAACCGCAATCCCCAAAAAACACAATCACGGTACTTTCCCGATGATTCTACCGCTTCGTATGCAAATACAGAAAACCAAACAAAACCCTAACGGATCAGCCAAACGACGAGAAAAAACGAATCCCAAGCAGGTTCAGGTCGAATAAGCGAAGAAACCCACGAACACGAACATGAAATTAACACAAACACAATACAAAAGTTAATCGGAGATTACATCCAGCGGCGGCGGAGTCATCATAGTCATTGCTCCGAGAGCGATTCACGGTTGGATCGAGAAGTAGCAGACAGCACCGAACAGAGAAAAAACCAAAAGCGAAGAAGAAGAAGAACAAGTGAGGAAGAGAAAATAGAGAACTTGCAGAGGAGATCAATCGATATTTTCTTCTTACTCTTTCTCGCTTTTCCAAAGGGATAATTACGATATTTTCACAGAGTTGAGGGGTTTATATTGTAACTTCAAATACTTTTCGGATTCAGATTTATTCCCCTGAGTGTTCCCTCTGAGAAACGTGACAGGCTAATGAGATTGCGACAGATACGACTCTTAAGATGCTAAATCCAATTAAACCTCTCCACGTGGATTGACTGTGACCGTCACCGTGACGGTATAGGAGGTCTTCGGTGAACTTTTGGGTTCTTCTACCCTTTACCTTCAAATTGTCCTTAAGTTTTTCTTTGATTATCTGTTTATTATATTGTAAAGGGTTAATTTAAGGTAAATAGAGATACAACTTTTCATATATTTTGAGAAAAATTATGGAAAAAAATTAATGCTAAGATTTTATGTATATATATGTCATACTTAAAATTTGAATTTCGACTAAAATAGTAAAATAATACTCATCCTCCTTTATTTATAAGTTTTGCAGTTTATTATCAGATGAATATAATGTACATCATAAGTTTTGTACAATGTTATTTATTTAAAAAGGTATACTTTAGTTAACTATTCACATCTAACAATGTTGAATTAGGTTTATTTAGTCCAAAATCATACAAACAAATCACTTTCAACTTCAACGATAAAAATACGTAATTTAGCTTTTTAACTAGAAAAATGAGTTATATATTATTATCGAAAACAATTTGAAAATCCAAAATAAAAACTACAAGAACTTTGTTTTTTGTTATATATATATTTCCAAAATATATATATATTTTTATCCAAATTTGTTCAACAGCAAAAAATTGTTAATAAACATTGCATTCACTTAATAACCCAAATCAAACCTTAAGCAAAAAAAAAAATATCTCATAAAATATGAATGTGGAATTATACTTTTCCATTTGAAAATAGATTATGTTTGAGTTTATTATTTATTTATTAAAAGTTACAATGAAATGGGTGGCCTTCTCTATGGTTTTAACCTCATGTTTTTGTAGGGAATAAAATAAAAACTTATGTCGGTTATCACTTTTAAATACGTTTTTTCTTTTTTTTCACCAAGAGTGTGTGTAAAATATTATTTGCACTCGTCTCTCTTAGTTTTTTTTGTTTTTCTTTTGTTTTTGAACTAGATTTTGACCCACGCTAATCATAAGATTAAATAATTAATATGTTTTTAATCGAATTTAATATTTAGATGTGTATTCTAACATTTGTAAACATATAAAAATAATATGGATTGTTCATAAATGTCATAAAGTTCTATTTTGATCAAACATAAATATATTTTATCTTTGTTAGTTTTAATTTCTCTTATCTATTAGAAATAATCATAAATTTTTGTTTTTTAATATTCTAATCTCGTGTTTGACTCGGATAAAAAAAATCTAGTAGTTATTGATAATACAATAAAATATTTTCAAATATTTTCTATTTTCTTTAAATGAAATTTTCTATATTAATTACCACATATTTTATAGTTGGTCTAACAAGGACTCCAATATAACCACTAAGCATGCCTTTTTCTTCTAATCATCCTTTGATATTTCAGTTTGTCTTCATTTTCTTAAACTGGTAATGATATATGAAATCGAAATTATATGCTTCTTGTCTTGACAAGGATTTTGATTTGCATCCCCTTGTTTTATATTGGACTATTATTGACATGGACTTTAACTTCACCGATGATTCCAATGCACATCGAGTACAAACATTTATGCAACTATAGTCTAATTCATCAACATTTTATCATACTTTTTTTTTTTTGGGTCACAATCCTATGTTTTACTTTATGATCAATTTTTTTTTTTCACGGTGTTACGTACTGTAGGAAGATATAGCTTGATAGTATTACATTTCAAGCATATTCCTATATACATTTATTTGTTTCATACTTTAAATCCCTTATAATGGCTCATCCTTAACATTCCCTTTTCAAAACAAACACTTCCCTATGTGTGATCCTGTATAGGAAACATGTTTGGCTGAGTTTAGAAAAGTGATCAGAGTTTTCAAATCAAATTTTAAACATAAATCTTGTATGAGAATAGAGTTCTATCCGAAACAGAACGCTTAAGAAATATAATTGTTAGTCTTAGAGAGGGTTTTCTTATTATGTGGTTTGTTCGGTTGGATCTAGTTCGGCTCTGATATTTTTTGGTAGGAAATATATTGTGAGATTAATTGTTGAAGAGTCTTAAGACTATATTGTAAACCGTGGTTTTAAATTGATTAGTGGTTATGACTTTTTTTTTTTTTAAGTGAAAAGCTAAATACAGTATTATTGGCTTTAAGAAAATGACAAGTATAATAAAATTAAATCAAAGAAAATTTGTTAAAGCTGTAACAAAAATTAGTGCAGTTCACTAATATTAAGCTTTAATTCTCTCTGTTAAAAAAGTTTATTTGTCTTTAGAGAGAGTTTTTTTTTTCATGGTCAAAGTCTATCCACTTAGGAGGAGGATTTCAGTTGGTTTGGTTTATTTAGGTAAGTTCTCATAAACTAAAGTGTTGATTAGTCAATTGCTGCAAAAAGAAGAAGTAATTAGTTAAATCACATTATGATGAAATTTTGACAAGTTTATAAATGAGATATAATATGATTTGACTGTGGAACTAATTATTTTACACTTACCAAAATTTCTTTTATTCTCTTCTTTCCTAAACTTTTGTTGAATTTTTTTTTTTATATATATTATCCCATTTTGTCTTCGTCACATAGAAAACTCCAAGAGATGGACTTCTCATAATTAGAAAAAAATATCCATAAAGAAAGTGAATTTTCTCGAGAAAATCCAAAGTTTTTAGAGAAAGCTACCAACTGTATAATCGATAACGAAGGTTTCAAAAGATTCACAATCTCTTCGGATATCATTTCTCCAAATTCAAATTCAAACCCGAGCAGCGATCACCTATATCCCGCCACACCCAACAATCAAATTCCGATGAAGGAAATCTCAATCCAGAAGATTATCCCACCGCATCCACAGCTTCCGAAACCGACGCCGCCACGTGTCTCTCCCAAATCCCCGCCGGAGAAATTCGCCGTCGATGTGATTAACAAACTCATCCGCCAAAACGCAAACGCGATTTCGAAACGCTTCTCGTTTCTGCACGAGAACGACGACGTTTCGAAACCGGACGTGACCGAATTCGTAATCCCTGGAGTCAAAATCCTCGTGAAGCTGAAAACCGAAGAAGAGATCAGAGGACGAATCACTTTCTTCTCCAGATCCAATTGCCGAGATTCCACCGCCGTACGATTGTTTCTCCGGGAACGAGGATTCGATTTCTCCGAGATCAACATCGATGTGTACACACAGAGAGAAACAGAGCTGATTCAGAGAACAGGGAGTTCTCAAGTCCCTCAGATTTTCTTCAACGAGAAACACTTTGGTGGATTAGTGGCGTTGAATTCGTTGAGAAACAGTGGTGAATTCGATCGGAGGATTAAGGAATTGTTGACGGAGAAATGTTGCGGCGATGCGCCGTCGCCGGCGGTGTATGGATTCGACGAAGAGATCGATAAAGATGCTGGTGTTGATGAGATGATGAGATTCGTTAGGGTTTTGAGACAGAAACTACCGATTAAGGATCGTTTGATGAAGTTGAAGATCGTGAAGAATTGTTTCTCCGGCGAAGAGATGATCGAGATACTCAGTGATCATTTTGATTGCGGGAGGAAGAAGGTACGTATGTGTGAGTATTTGAATTGTGATCGTGTGTTACGCACCCTATATTATCTTTGCGTAGACACTCACCGGGACCCGACACTCACTACCACTTAATTAGGTTTTGAAATAAAAAATTTGGTTATGGTTACATCGACGATTCTATTAATATTTTTTGGTAAGTTTAGATATTTTTTTCCGGCACTAATATCAAGCAACAATTTTTTAATAACATGCATTATACGAATTTGAATATGGATAAAACACGTGCATAGTATTTGACGTAAAATATGACGTTTTAGTATCTCTTTTATGAAGGCGGTCGAAATTGGCAAGAGACTAGCCAAAACACATTTGATCCACCATGTCTTTGGGTACATCAAATATTCTTCCTTTTTTTTTTGTTACATAAAATGCATACTCTTCTTAATTTTAGTGGAGTTTTGCCTAACTTTGTAGATTGTTAAAAATTTCAAATGTTTGTAGAGAGAACGAATTTGAAGATGGGAATCATTACTACCGTTTCCTAGAGCACGAGCCATTTATTTCAAAATGTTACAATTTTAGAGGCTCTACGAACGACATGGAGCCCCAAAATGCAGCCATAGTTGGGCAGAAGATATTCAAAATCATGACTGCTATTCTCGAGGCTTATTCTTCTGATGATCATTATCGTGTTGATTACATGAGAATCAGCCAAAGCGAGGAATTCCGAAGGTACACTTTCGTTTTGAATGGTGTTATAATATTTATTAACTACGACTGAAGTATATGTGATTTAAGATAAGAGTGTTCAATCCAGATTGTTCTTTTTTTTTTTTTTTTTTTGGGTATGTTTAGTTTGATGTCTTTCCGGTAAAGAGAAAACTAGCTAGAAGAACCGTAATCAAATAATTTAATTCATATATTGATACAATTTATCGACATTAACTGATCCTACTGTGACTGATAAAGGTACTTGAATATGGCTCAAGACCTTCACCGGTTGAATCTACTCGAACTCTCAAAAGAGGAGAAGTTAGCATTTTTCTTGAACTTGTACAACGCAATGGTGATCCATGCTTTGATCAGAATCGGACGTCCCGAGGGAATGATCGCAAGAAGGTCCTTCTTTACAGATTTTCAGTACGTCGTTGGAGGCTATTCTTATTCTCTTAGTTCCATAAGAAACGACATTCTTCGAGGCGGTCGCAGACCGTCCTATCCATTTATAAGACCGTTTATGAACGGTGGTGATACACGGCACGAGGTAAAAATTAAAACACCTATTTGTTTAAAAATTAACTTTAAGATATTACTTAAAAGCATTTAAAATTTTCTGTCATAAAGAATTTATATCTTATAATATATATTCGATGGATCCAAAATTTTGTTATTCGAATGTTGAACCCGGACCTATAGATATCTGAAAATTTGGAGTGAATCTGTCCATCTTTAAGACTAGGAGATTCTAAGCAATAGATATACATATGTTTTTGTTTTGTGGCCTAATACTGCCGTTTTTTATGGCAGCTTGGTCTTCAGAAACTGAATCCACTGGTACATTTCGGGCTTTGCGACGGGACTAAATCAAGTCCAGTGGTGCGGTTTTTCACACCGGAAGGAGTTGAAGCTGAGCTAAAACGAGCAGCTAGAGAATTTTTTCAGAATGGTGGAATTGAGGTTGTCTTGGACAAGAGAACCATTCATCTATCAAGAATCATCAAGTGGTAATTCATACTCTTTACAACAACTTGTACATTGAAAGTTCAATAATGAGACCTAATGACATTATCTTATTAGAAAAGCTATACCAGTTATCTACCGAAATCCGTAAAAAGACATTAATTTTACAATTACATTTTAAAGCATTTCTATGGTTTTGTTTGTGGTAAATGTAGGTACAAAGAGGATTTCAGTGAAGAGAAGAAAATGTTGAAGTGGATAATGAGCTATATAGATGCAAACAAAGCAGGTCTTTTAACCCATCTTCTTGGTGATGGAGGAGGATGTTCTCTTCGCATCGTTTACCAAGATTATGATTGGTCTATCAGCAATTGAATATTAAACATTTAAATTATTGATCCATATAATAAATATTCTATGTCTTCTAGTTTTGTTCATGATTACCGGTACTATATGAATCTTCTACTAATCAGTTTCACTCATCTATTTGTTTAACCCAAATATCGAACAATGAATTTATAGTAGATAGGAGGTCGGAGGGTTTCGTGTATTAGAAGTTGAGCCCGAAATGAGTGTTACAAAGAAGACCGCTATAGATAGTCCGGATAGATCCCGGTCTACCTGATTACTATAGACTAGAAAGAGAGTAGTAGACCGGAACGGTTATGCTCTGGGTCCCTTGTACTTTCCCTGCGAGCTAGTATGTAATGTGAGTGTTTGCGGTGTTTTCCGGTCGGCGGTGGCCTTCCGGTGAGTTCTATGTCGGAGTTAGAGACCTGAACGGTTATACTCTGGGTCCCTTGTACTTTCCCTCAGAGAATGGAAGATCCCTCCTCTGGGTCCCTTGTACCCTATTTATAGTACAAGATTTTGAGGGTACATACTAGGTTTTATTAACCGTAGTTACCGAATCTGACTCAGGTTTAACAAGACCGCGGTTATTGTTTGAGTTGGGTTTCCGTTGCTCTCGGATCGCTGACCGCCGGATCGTAAACCGTTTGGACCGCAGACTCAGGCCCAACACTATTTTTGCTATTTTGTCTTTATCAATCAAAAGACGATTGATGATTCTATGGTATTACATGTTACACCCGGTTACCAATTAAATAATTTATGAATATGATTTGCAAGAAAAACAAAAAAAATTGCAACTTTTAAACGGTAGCATTTTACCTTTGGTGTGCTCCATCTACAACCTTTTATCATTTGTGAAAAACTTTTAAGGTATTTGGATCATTCGAAACTCTCTTATTAATGAAAAAAATTAAAGTATTTTTGTTCTTTCTGAAAGGTTCAAACTGCAACTATGTTATGACCATTTTGGAGCGTTTAACAGAAT
Organism: Arabis hirsuta; assembly: GCA_964056655.1. Lineage (NCBI taxonomy): Eukaryota > Viridiplantae > Streptophyta > Magnoliopsida > Brassicales > Brassicaceae > Arabis > Arabis hirsuta. The sequence goes on along the minus strand of OZ053306.1, from coordinate 27,584,597 downwards.
CTAAGTAAGAGATACCGATCAAATCTCTTACTATTGGTATTGACAAGTTTGGTTGATCACACTTAACCAAACTAAAGAGACACAGGACTGCGAAATAAGCCGATGTAAAGTGGTATGCCAATTCGGATCAGCCGATATATCAATCAAGTCTCTTCCTATATCCATTCAAATGGAAAACTAATAAAGACGAGCAAAAAGATATGTACATATTCCGATATTGGGATAATGTCTTATGAATTATCATGATCTATGGGCTTCTATTAATTTTAGTGGTTGGAATAGAAGCCTTATAATCTGTGGATCCATCTTATTTACATAGATCGTGGATCCATCTTATTTTAATTATCGTTTTAAAGCCTTCATTTTAAGCTAATTCGAGAAATAGAAATTTACACTATAAGACGTCTATAATAATTCAACAGTCAAATTTTTTAAAGAAAAATCGATATAAACTGTTTAATTAACAAGATCCATTTTAAAACTCCCAATTATATATTTCAAACTTTGAACTTTCTTAACAAAATCGCTAGGCTTCTATACAAAATTTAAAATATCAGTTCTAATGAACATCTTTCATGTATTCAGAGATACTACAAGAAAATATTCAAATTTTGACTATCAATTTAGTTTAAAATCAGTCAAAAGTTGGTCAAAAACAGCTATTTCTTACTAATACTTGACCAAAATCGATTCGTAAAAAATTGATGGTCGCAAATGTAATTTGGTCAGAAAATAATCAAAACGTTTTGACCAATAAAAATTGTCAAAATTTTGGTTTTGACCAACAAAGTCATCAAAATTTTGATTCTGACCAATACAATCGTCAAAATTTTTTGATCAATCAAAATAGTCGGAATTATATATTTTGACCAACTTTAAATCATATATTCTAACCAATTTTTGACCAACTTAGATATTTACTTTTTATAACTATATTTTGATCAATTCGAAAAAAATTGAAATTGAAATTTAAAATATTTGATTCATAATAATTAAAATTAAATTAAATATTTTTTAAAAATTAAAATATAAAATATTTCAAAAAAAATATATTTGAAAATATAAAAATTCAAATTTAAAGTATTTGATTCATAATAATTTCAAAATATTCACTCAATCAGTGATTAAAATATTTCAAAATTCAACTATTTGTGCCATGAAACCCATTTACGTTTTTCACAATGGAGTAAGTGTTATTTTATAGAGAAAATCAAAGTTTCATTCATTCCATATTGGCGATGTGGGACAGATACAATAGAAGTGTCTCCTCAATATTTGGTCGATAATGTTGTGACCAATTTCTGTCAAGTATTTATTCGTAAAAAATTACTCATGAAATTTTGTTTTAGTTGATAAATATAAGAATATTTTGACTATTTACTGACCACTTGTATTAGTCAAAAAAAGTTTGATCATATGTGGACGAGTTTAAATTTTCATAATTTTTTGGTCGAAAATTTGTCAACAAACATTTTGATCAATTTATTGGTAAAAAATTAACATGTTTTCCTGAACAATTTTCAACGAATCTTCTTTGTCGCAAGTTTTCGACATTTTTTGATAAATTTACAAATTTTTCGACAAGTTTTGGACTCTTATATTTCATCATATTTTCTTGACCAATTTATAACGAAAATAAACATTCGTCTAAAATTGGTCGAAAATGGTCACAAAAAAATAAGTCAAAAATTGATATGTTTTCTTGTAGTGAGAGAGTTCTTCTTGAATTTAGAATCTACTTTGATCAAACAATAAATCAGCTTAACTCTTTCATACTAAAAGCTAGCGATAACATTTCTTTTCGATCACTTCAAATTCAACCAAAATTTTATTTCTGCTGCTTTTTCCCCTTTTTTCTTGATGTTCAGTGGCGTTTCATTTAAAAGTAAAAAGGATCAAGATAGAGATAGCCACGATCAAAGCAAAACCATAAGCAAACAAATAAAAAACCGCTAAAACATAACGCACACAACTTTTATATCATCAACATGCACATCCTTTAACAACGAAAAATAATATCCACCAAATTAAAAATAATAAAGTAAAGGTATGTATATCCTATTGCACGACGACAAAAAAAAAATAGAAAAAAAAATATCTTGTTGCACGTTATCTAAAAAATATCTAAACGATGCGTGCCACGTGTCCGGTTTATTTCGAGACATATCAGCCTTTACATGCACTATATAAAGCACTGCAAATGAAACACAGTTTGATCACATCATTTTAAGTAAATAAAAAAATATCAAACTAAGATCAAATGACGGACCATCAAGCAACGGCGGCGATGGAAACAACGACGGTGGAGAAGCAGCCACAGAAGGCCGAAGAAGTGAGGACGAAGAGAATGATGGTTGCGATCGACGAGAGCGATTCGAGTTTCTATGCTCTCCAATGGGTCATTGACCATTTCTCTAACCTCCTCATGACCACTGAGGCGGCTGAGGCAGAAGGTGCCTTGCTTACGGTGGTTCATGTACAGCTTCCGTTTCAACATTTTGCTGCCTTTCCGGCTGGACCGGGTGGTGCGACAGGTCCGGTCCATTGATCTCTCTCTCTTTTTTTTTTTTTTTTTTTCGAATTTTAGTTGAAAATTTTCTTAGATCTAGGGGTGGAATATAGATTTATGGTTTTGAATGGTGACAATAAATTGATTAGAGTGTTTTTCGTTTATTGTTTATAAAATTGATCTGAGCTAAAAACATAGGTTTGCTTTAAACATAATTTATGGGAAAAAAAATCTAGTCTATTGTCTCTTGTTCGCCAAGACCGGTCTCTTATATATGGAGTCGTTGCTATCATTCAAATCATATATGTTAAATTGAGAAATTAATTAATGGCTTCCACCATAAATTTAAATTATATGATGTATCAAAAAAAAAATATATATATAATAAATAAATTCTTAATATTTATCATTTTAAATCGGGCACGACTCTATATTTTAAATTCTCTAATATGTATTGCTTGTCTTCTCTGGTGCATTCTTAATTGTGTATAACCTAGTCGGAAAACGAACAGAGTTTATCGGATTTTATGCATAGAGAACAATTTTTTTTATAAAAAGATTGTGTCTATATGTATGGTATGGTGAGCAACTTGGTTTTGTGAACGGATGTACATATAGCAGCAGTGTATGCATCTACGAGTATGAGAGAGTCAGTGAAAAAAGCACAGCAAGAGGCCTCTGCAGCACTTCTCGCTCGTGCACTCCAAATGTGCCGAGCCAAACAGGTTAAGCTTCAATGATTGTTGAATAACAAATCCTAACTGTATAAATTTTATAATCAGAACAAACTCAATTACGAATCTTGTGTGAAATGCAGATACGCACTGAAACTCTAGTAATTGAAGGCGAGGCAAAGGAAATGATTTGCGAGGCAGTGGAACAAATGCACGTTGATCTTCTCGTTGTTGGTAGTCGTGGCCTTGGCAAGATCAAAAGGTATGTACACTTATATTTTCTTTTAATACCAAACTCAAATTTCCTGACCGCTTTCTCGATTTGTTTGCTTTTGTGCGTTTTGGAAGAGCGTTTCTTGGGAGCGTTAGCGATTACTGTGCTCATCACGCCCACTGTCCCATCCTTATTGTGAAGCCGCCGAAGGAGATGTCTTAAGTAACAAGATCTACATGTTAGGGTCACAAAAGAGTGTCTTGTGTCTACGTCCGTACGTGTCTGAATAGCAACTTAAATGAAATATGTATGAGTTCAGTCGAATAAGAGGCGATGACTTGTAGTTTGTCGCTGGTGTGCACCTATGTTATTGTATCTTGCCTTCTAATCATATTGTTTAACGTTTATAAAATTCTAATTAGTTAAGCATCGTGTACTTATTTCTGCAACTTTATTAATTGAATCCCAATTTTCGAACAAACTGAAAAGAGACAACTGATTGAGATTAAATGTAAAACAATTAGTTCCTTTTTCAAAAGTTGTGCAATTGTAAACTGATTGATGCAAAATAGCTTAAAACATCAAAATTTATCTATTCAAAGTAGCTCAGACGAAATAAAACTTCATAAAACAAAAGAGCAAAACATCTGAAACATATTCCAATCTAGTGAAGACAAAAACACAAAAGTTCATTGATAAGATTGAAACCCTCAGGGCCAAAAGAAAATCCTTAACGATTGGCCTTGGCAACCCTCTCAATCTCATCCTTCTTCTTGATGGCATAGCTGCAAGAGATTCGGTATGGTTATTATCTTAACTAAGTAATCATGCAAAGAACAACAAAGCCTTTTAAGAGATAATGTGTAGTTGTGTAGTGTGGTCACCTGTTGGACGAGCCCTTGGCTGCGTTGATCAATTCATCAGCAAGGCACTCAGCAATAGTCTTGATGTTTCTGAATGCAGCCTCACGAGCACCGGTTGTAAGCAAGAAAATAGCCTGGTTAACACGCCTTAGAGGAGAGATATCGACGGCTTGTCTCCTAACAACACCAGCGGATCCAATTCTGGTTGCATCTTCACGTGGACCACTGAGAATCAAGCAACAAACAAAACAATCATTAGGAAAACCGACATTGTTGCAAAAGTATTACCAGCTGCCTTGCAAATCACAAGCTTAGTGTGTACCTGTTGACAATGGCGTCGATGATGATCTGAATCGGGTTCGCATCAGTCAAGAGGTGGATAATCTCCATGGCGTGCTTGATGATCCCAACAGCCATCAACTTCTTACCATTGTTCCTCCCGTGCATCATGAGAGAGTTAGTGAGCCTCTCGACAATGGGGCATTGCGCCTTCCTGAATCTCTTCACAGAGTATCTTCCAGCCGTGTGGGGGACAAATGTTGCGTGTTTAGCTGCCTGAACTCCAATGTAGTCAACAAGACTGATGTCTGTGACCTACGCGATATGAAGAAGATCCACAAACAACTGTTACTTACAACACTAAGAATCAGAACTCATGATTCCAAAAATAAAGTTCCAATCTTGATGGTATTATAAACAAATGATCAAAATCTAGCATAAGGCAAGGTTACTGAAACTAAGCTACTGAGCTCAGACAGTAGAGTTTGTATACCCAAAATAATGTTACCACCACAGCAAGAAAGTAAGGTTATACCAGGTAATGTAAGATATGAATTCTAAAGGGAACACTGATAACTCTGAGAAATGAAGATAGATTAAAAATTGAACAACGATGACAAACCAGAGAGAAACTAATTTGCGCAGGACACAAAACACTGACAAGGAGTACCATTTCGATTATACAATGAAGCCAACGTGATTGTGGTATCACAATTAGTGGAAACAACCATCAAATCTAACGAGAAAATTGCATAAAACAAAGGCTCGATTCCAACCAACCAAATCTACTACATCAAATGAACCAAGCAAGCAAGCAAGGATTAAGCAGATGAAACAGCAGAAACCAAGAGAGAGAGAGAGAGAGAGAGACAGAAAATGGTTCAAAAACCAAATTAAACGAACGAATCGCTGAGGAAATTTACCGCAACGTCTTCATAGGTCCAGCGATTGAAGAGCTTGACATCGTTTGTAAGCTGCTGTTGCATCTCAGCGTCAACTTCTGCGACGGTCGCCATAGCTGTGAGAGCAAACAGAGTATGAGCTAAATCCACAAAAACTGAGAAGAGAGAGAGAGAGAGAGAGAGAGAGAGAGAGAGAGAGAGAGAGAGAGAGAGACGGAATTTGGAGAATCGATATCACCTGAGATCGAATAAGCGTCGCGCGAATGAGAGAGAGAGACGGCAGTGAGAAGTAAAAGCTTTAAGAGGACGAACAAAAACCCTAATGGCACTCTTTATATACTACGTCACAATTAGGGTTTTTGGGCTCTCATCGAGCTGTCAAAATGGGCTTCCATTTTTGTTTATCCAGTATAGAACCGGGTTAACGGGTTTGTCTCCACCCGTTTGTTGGTACGGTTAAAGGAAATAAACCAATTTTTTTTTGATGAAATTATTTTTAGGTTATCTATCTATATAATTATATATGAAGTGCGAAATCCTACGTGGCGCCTTCAGAATGAATTTGAGAGTGGTTGATTACAAGGATACTCTCTTTTAAAAAATAAAAATACATGTTATGCCATTATTAATACGGTTTCGGTTATATTAACCGCATTATCAATACGAGTTTGGTTACGTTAATTCGGTTTAAATTATTCTTGGTTTAAGTTATGCATAAACCCAATATGTTAATTCGTTCATAAGCCCAATTCAAAAGGTTCGGTTATTGCCATCGTTAACTTATATATGTTAAATATTCGGTCAATATTTAATGATGAAGATATAGCAATATTTAATGATGAAGATATACAATATTAGTGCAGATTCTTTAATATAATAAATGTATGAAAATGTCAATTTTCTGTTATAATTATATATGTTATAACCGATTTACATAGAATTTAGGAAATCTTATATTATGTGATCCGTATTAATCGTAATGTGTATATCCTAATTACTTATTAATTATATATATATATATATATAAATAATCTACGCCCTATATATACCCACCTAAAGGTTATATATTTTTAACTTCAACTAAGTCATTGATTATTGAAAACATGTATTTCCTCAAGAAAAAATCACCCTCAATAGTTCCTCTCAAAGATTTGAGGCCGTCCATGACTCAAGAAATAATCAAGGTTATTATACTAAAACTCTGGACAAAAAAATCTAAAGATGGATACTACACAGATATGATTTTGGTTGATGATCAGGTATACCTTTTACAAAAATTATTCTATTACCTATATACCTACAATTAATTTTATAATATGTAATTTATTGGATTGTGTAGGGTGTACGTATTCATGCAACCGTAGAGAAAGATGTGTTTGAAAAACTTGATAAACTATTATTGATAGAAGGTCAATCGATATTTATTGAGGCTTTCAAAGTCGTCAAATACCTTGGTGACTACAGGACAAATACACATCCTTTCAAGATCAATTTTTTTCGAACAACTCAAGTCACCAAGTGTGACGATTTCCCTACCGTTCTCGAAAAATATATAGCTGATTTTATGGATATATCAGCTGGTGTATATGACAAGAGTTGTTTAATCGGTAAGTTGATATATATGTCTACTACTTATATATCATGTCACTAATTCATATTAAACGTTTTATTATTCTTTAGATGTACTTGGGCAAATTGTCGAAGTCAAACCTCTTGGAGATATTTCTTTCAACGGAAAGACGTTGTCTAAGCTAGACGTCGAGTTTAGAGATGCATTGTAAGATTTTTTCTCCCTCAAATATATTTTACTATATTTAATCTCTTCAAATATAAAAAACTTCATTTGTTTAAACAATTAGGTCTTCCAAATTGTCCTGCACCCTATGGGGTGATTATGCTAAACTATTTTGGGAAGAAAGCAGAAAGTATGCGGCCTCTAAAACTGTGTGTCTACTACGATTTGTCGTAGCTAAACTATATAGAGGTACATTCTATAGTATTATTATCTACTCTGTTTGTTTTATTGCTATATACTTTTTTTAGTTTATTTGATTAATTATCATAGGTGAATGGACCATTACCAACTCCTTTGATGCGACTCAGTTTTTGTTCAATCCTACAATACCGGAAGTCGCTAGGTTTAACACATTGTACGTGATTAATGTTATGAGTTATTAAAGTATATATACTATCATGTTCTTACTAATTTGATATTCCAATATAAACATCTTTTAGGCTTCCTGCTGATGATCTCACACTTACAATTGTGGAAAACAGTCATACTAATCTCACTCCTCGTGTTCCATTGTACGAAGAATTTTTCCTCCTTAATAAGAAGAAGACCATATACGATATTGTTAACTCCGCAGAGGTAATTTCATAATACATTGGTTTTATATATAATTCACTCCATCTCAATCGTGATTATTTTTTTCTTTTCAATTCCTTAGGAATATCAGTGTGTGACTGCCTTGGATGTAAGCAAACTGTTCAACCATATCCATTTTTATTACAAATGGTTATCATGGTAGGATATCATGCTTATCAGGCGATAGTGATTCAGGCGATAAATAATGATTTATTACAAAAATGCCATTTTTTGTGTGCACATTTGCAAGAATACCACTTAGGGGTGTCCATTTACAAAAATGCCACTAATTATAGATTTATAAAGCCAATATCTTAAAATTCTAAACCCAAAAAAATGTTTTGACACCTAAAACCCCCTAAACACTCAAAACTAAATCCTAATAGAACATAATTAACTCAAACATAAATAATATAAAAAAAAAAATAATTTTGAAAAAGTGGCATTTTTGTAAAGATTTCAAAAGTGTGGCATTTTTGTAAAGTGACACTTAGAAAGTGACATTTTTTGAAATTTCTTTTTTTTTTTTTTAAAGCACAACAATTATTTAATGTAAAATCTGTAGTGATAATGTAAAAAGGATTAATTGGCTTAATAAAAAAAAAATCTAAATAAATAAAGGACAATTATAAAAATACCATTTTGTGTATGCACATTTGCAAGAATGTCACTTAGAGGTGTCTATTTTCTAAACCCTAAAAAATGTTTTGACACCTAAAACCTCATAAACACTCAAAACTAAACCCTAATAGAACATAATTAACTCAAATATATATAATATAAAAAAAAAAATTTTGAAAAAGTGGTATTTTTGTAAAGAGTTAAAAAATGTGACATTTTTGTAAAATAACATTTGAAAAGTGGTATTTTTTGAAATTTCTCAATAAAATAAATAACCAAATACCCTAAATCTAATGGCTATTATTTAGCCAAATAGAATTATTTTGGTTATTTATTTAGATATGATTTTTTTTAGATTATTAAGCAAATTAATCCAAATGTAAAATGTAAAAAAAATTATAGAAAAAAACACACGAAAAAAACTTTAATAAATAAATAAATAAATGCGCCAAAAAATTAAAACCTCGCTTTACATAACGGAGAAAGGGCCGGCTTTGGAGTCTTGTCTCTTTCTATTACGATTCCTTTGAGCTCAATTCCATGGCTTTCTGGGGTGGGTTCGCCGTTTCTTCCCTTGTAAACCCAAAACAAATACGAACAGTAACCGATTATGAACAAAAAACCCAATTTTTGTTTTCCATCGATTTGAGCGTTGATGAAAGATTTGTGTGTTTGCAGGAGTTGAAGTGAAACCAGGAAAGCCTTTCACTCTTAAGGCTACTGCTACCGGAACTAGAAGACTTCACCTTTCCCAGGTCTTTAATCTTCAACTTTCTACACTAAAATTTCCTCAGATTTTGAGTTCGTAACGCTTTACGTTTACCTCTCATCTTCTCTGTTTGGTTAATTCCATATGTATACTCTTTGATTTGGGTGTGTCTGAAATGTGCTCGAGAGTTTACATACACATGAGTTTAGAGTAGGGAGACTGATTACAATGGAGTTTTGGCGAATTGATTGGGTTTTTGTTTGTTTGTTTGGTTTAGGCGACACTGGGGCTTGGTAATCCAACAAATAAAAGCATTGTTCAGTGTAACGTTGGGAACAAAAGTCCACTCTTCTTATGTGTCTTGTCTCCTGGAAAAGTTGATTCTTGCCTACTGAATCTGGAGTTTGAAGAAGCTGATGAAGTTATTTTCTCTGTCATCGGACCTCGGAGCGTTCACCTCACTGGATATTTCGTTGGCAGGACTACCGCTTTTGGGCAGAATGATGACGAATCGTATCCTCTTTATCGGTTTTAGCTTAAAGCATATTGGTTCCTAGATTGTTATTTGTATCCTTGACTTGATTAATAGGGAGTCATTTGGAGAAGACATTGTTGACACAGACGTAGAGAAAGGTAGCAGCGATGATTATGACTACAGCGATAGTTTCATAAATGACGACGATCCATCTGGCCGTGGTTCTCAAATTTCTAGTACTGATGATGATGAAAGTATGCCATTTCGTATCTTGATTTTGCTGTGTTTATAACTCTAAACTTCTATGTTATGTTTGCTGTGTGGATTTAGACTTGAATTATGAGGTTCATCTTCAGAGTTTGTTGGGAGTTAATTTGTAGTGGCTATATTACCGTACTTGACTGGTTATTTTGCACTTAGACTAGATAATTTGTTCAGTTTCTATATGGATATTATTCTGCAGCTTTTTCTTAGCCTCTTGTAACATGGGACTTTGCGAGTTAACTGCAGTTTTTGTTTATTTCATTCTCTGTACTAGTGTCTTTTGGTGGAGAAAGCAGCACAGCGTTTTTCTTACATAAAAGTTAGATTGGGGATTTTCACGGTGTTTCTTTCTGTATTATTCCTCCTTTTCTTGATAATCGTGTCTCTTTTCCAGCATCCATTAAGGAAATGGCAACCAAAACAAAAGACAAGAAAAGAAATGGAAAAGGTGGAAGGCTAAGGAAGAAGTTTCAGGTCTCTGATTCAGATTCTGATGAAACTTCAGCTAAAGCTGATGACTCTAGCAATGTGGATTCCGTAGAAGTACTTAACAATGATAATGATGACAAGATACCGTCAAGGGTTACGAGGTCAAAGGCAAGAAGTTCGACTTTGGATATTGGTGAGCCTAATGCCAAGTGTGAGAAGACATCAGAAGCAACAACTAATACCATGGATGAAAGGTAAGAAAATTGCACCCACTACAGACCGGCATTAGTATTGGTACCTTTTAAGTTTTAACCTTATAGAAACATAATATGTTTACTATGGCAGGGAGGATAAACCATTGGGTGATGTTGAACTTTCTCCCGTTCAGAAAGGCTCTGAAATTTTTTCGAAGAAAAAAAGAAAGAAGGAAAAGTCTAAGGGTCCAGTTGTAATTAAGTCAGATGATGGAGAGGGGAAAAATATGCCTGAAACTCCTCAGAATGAGAAGCCAGCTACTGATAAGTAAGTGGTACCATACTACTGAATAGTTATGTTGCCTTCTAGCTTTTCGGAATTTAAGAAGATGCTATGTTGAATCGAAAGCATAAAATGAACAGTTTTGCTGTGTATGATATAAGTAGATCGATATCCAATGTTGGTTGTACCCGTAAATTAGTCGCCGCTGTCAAATAATTGGTCAAGTGTGCTTACTGGGTGGTTCTAATCTAGTCAAAGTGAAAAGGGTACTCCTATTATTCAGAAGATAGACATTTTATAGACAGTTGGTTAATCTTCATCCATTAGAAAGTTGATATCATTGTTAAATGCACTTCTTTCCTCATTGGTATTACGGATTTATGATGGTGACCTGAAGCTCCCTGTTTTAAAACCTCAATTAACATATCATGTCTCGCATATGACAGGGGGATCAAATCATCAAGTGATGCAACTCTATCAAAGAAAAAAAGGAAAAGGGATAGGAGAGAGGAAACTACAGATGTCCAGAAAAATTTATCTGAATGTCCCGAAAGGAAGAAACAAGCTATCGACAAGTGAGTCATACATTACTATTCAGAGTTTCAATTGAAAATATGGTAAAAATTATTATGATAGTCTGAAATTCCAAGGTAGATCAACTTTCAGTTCCCGGGAGAAGCTTCTGCTAAAGTTGTCTCGTTTGGTTTTTCTTTTGGGTTTGAGTGGATACTCTCTTGAGATTTATTGGTGTTCAGGTTATAAACTAGTCCTAAATTTTGTACCCTTATAATGAATAGGAACATTGAGAGAGAAACTGGTACTAAGAAACCACTAGAGTCGATTTCATCAAATGGAGTGATAATTGAAGAGGTTGAAAAAGGAAAGTTAGATGGAAAAGCAGCTGTTAAAGGGAAAAAGGTGAGTATTTTTGTGACATCCTGGACCCAAACAAGACGAGTGTTACAATTTTGACATCTTTATCTACTTCTACGTCGTGTGAAATCTCGATGCTGTATCAATTACCAGCACCATTAGGCCGGAATTATATAAAACGATTGATGGTTATTTCAGGTCAGTATACGCTATACTGGGAAGTTGAAAGACACCGGCAAAGTGTTTGATTCAAACTTGGAAGAAGCTCCATTAAAATTCCGCTTAGGTAAAGATTTAATAGATATTTTCATTATCATTGTTGTTTCTCCCATCCTCAAACACAATCAGCCTTGTTTACTTTCTAATATGAATTAAATGCTGTTTGCAGGTGGAGGAAAGGTCATAGAAGGTCTCAGCATTGGTGTTGAAGGTATAGTGCCTTAACCAATAGATAATTTCAACTGAAAATTTGTAAATTTTGATGTCATTTAAAGAATTTGGCCGCATCTCTAATTCTCAGGGATGCGAGCTGGAGATAAGAGAAGACTCACAATTCCGCCATCCCTCGGGTATGTTAACATGGTTTCAGCTGAGCATGTCTAGATGGTCATCTCAGCATAGTATTATTATAACTAACTGAGTTTATACATCCTGGTTTGTTTCTCTTTGGATGTGATAAACACAGGTTCTCAGAAGAGGGATTGAAAGAAGGTATGCCTAAGAATGCGTGGCTAGTCTATGAAGTGGAAGCTGTAAAAATCAAGTGATGATTGGCTTTTGACCTCTTGGTACATGCCTAGGTTTTTGTTCTCAGCCATCTACTTGTCTTCATGGAGAAATTAATTGGCTCCTGAGGCCTGCCTCCTGTTTTGTTTTTTTTTTGGTTTTCTTGAATCTTACAAACTCAAAAACTCTCCTGATTATTCAGTCAACGCCTTAAAGGCCTATTGATGAGTGCAGTTTGGGTTATCAAGATGGTTAAGATTGAATCAACACTTAAGAGTTCTTTAAAACATTGCTCTTATTCATATTGAGAACCAAGTCTTAGACCATCAGGCATTGTCACACACTAATTCTGTAGAGAAGCATATTGCAGGAATTAAAAAAAAAAGGACCAGATTCTTTTGAGACAGATCAAAACTGAAGTTTGCAACAGTAAGTCATCTATATATACACACATATACACACAGTAACAAAAGGCTTGAGAAGAAGATGATGAGGTGACAATGGCTGATCTTGATCCAGCAGAAGCTCTACTGTACTCTTTCTGATAGAGGAAAGTTGCTTATGTTGGATTCCATCTTGTTGAATGTGAGGTTTGCAATGGCTCTATCGATTGAGTTTGTTTCCGATTCTATCTCTTCCTCTCTACTCAACCTGCAATCAAATAACTGTCACTTTGATCCGCCTTCTTATAAGGAATCTATAGATCAGAAGGATATAAAGATTTTACTTCTAGTGTGGATGAGAGAGAAAAAAAAAAGAAGACATGATCTTTACCTGGTTGCATCACCATAATCATATCTGGACGCTTGCATATGGAACTCTTCCGAATCCAACTTGTCGTATGAGTTCCTAGCGAGCCGGTAAAACGTATCCCGGAAACATTTACGTGTCTCATCGGTTAACTAGAAAGAAAGAAACACCCTGTGAGTTTTCAATTGCAAGCAAGTCCCTTGGGTCAAATTTAAGGTTACAGTCAAATCGTGGTAACTGACCTTTCCTGAAGCCCTTTGTAGATCCTGCAACACGACTTCTTCAGAAGACAGTTCATCAAACATGTTGTCTTCTCCAGACAGATCCGAGATTGTATATGGAGCCTCTCCCTTCAACCATTAAAAAAGAAAACTCTTAGGTAATCTTTAAACAAAGAATAAACCACCATAGATCAGCTCCAGTTTGATAACTGTAATACTATGTAAAAGACGTAAAACAGACCAATCTCTTACCTTTAAAGGCATAACATGACATTGGAACATAGGAACTTCCCTGCCTCCAAAGTACATAGAGGAAGAACCGACACTGTTATTGCTGCTTGAAGTACGATGAACATCTTCACTATTCCCTGGAACATCCTCCAAAATGGAACTTCTTCAGAAAAACCGGAAACACAGAGAGAGAGAGAGAGAAAAACAACAATAAGCCTATGCAAAATGGTAAAAAGACACTTTTATAGTTATGATGATGATTAGGAAAGAATTTGAGACTGTACAAGAATATATCATCCATCTGTTCGATTCCTTCGAAATCATGAAGTGAAGAAGCACCGTAGAAAGCTTTTGATCTCTTAGACTCTTCTTCTTCTTCACTAGTCCTCATACCCATCTGACTATACAACAATCCTTCTCCATTGAAACCATCGTAATCGAAACATTTCTCTGCAGCAGCTTCAGGTGAATTCATGTTCCATCCACCCCACATACCATTAGATGTGTATGTCTCTGATGATGATTCTTGATAATTAGGTACAACAAGTTCCTCGAAATTCCTTCCCGCATAACAATCCATAATCGACCGATCTATCTATCAATACAGTAAATCAAGCTCAGTAATTAAATAAACATCTAAAATCTAACAAGAACAGAGAGAGAGGGAAGAGAAAACTCACTTTTGCCGTGAAACGATGAGAGATCTTTTGAGCAGGCACAGAAACAGAGAGAACACACTCGGATTAAGAAAGAAGAAGGAAAAGCCTTTTGATTGGAGTTTCTTCACCTTGAAGCAAATAAAAAAGACCAAAGAGAGAGAGAAAAGAAGAGGATTGAGTTTTTGTAATATTGTTTCAACTTCCGAGGAGGTAAGAGAGAGAGAGAGAGCAGCAATCTGCACAAGTAAGAGAACAAAAAACAAGCGCGTGGAGTAGATCTTGTTTTTTTTTTAATTTTTCGTGGCTCAGAATTCATAGATGAGATTTGTGGCTCAGATGTTTCCTCCATCTAAAGCTTAAGTCTTATTGGTCCACGTGTAGTATCATATCTTTTCTTGTCTCCAAAGTCGCTCTTGGAGATGTTTAAAAACCCTGCAAGTTGCAGAATTTTAGACCCTACTCTCTTGTCATTCCGAAAATGACCTTCGGATTCAGTGGGAAGATAACGCGGTTGTTAGAGGACATATTAGTCATTTTACGCACTGAGACGTGCCTTCCTTGGCTGATATTTACTGCCCACGTGGCGAATTCTTTGTGGAGAACATGACACATGGCATGTTATAAGCGGTAGAATGGCACGTTGGTTTTATGACTTATCCAAGTGAATGGGCTTATACTTAAAATGTCATTCTTCATGGGTTGCTTAGTGGGCCAAGGCTCAAGCCCCAACCGAGGAATTTGGTGGTATCATCTTTTCATTGCGATTTTTTTTTTTTTTTTATTCAGATGACATTGAGATTTTATTTCTTCGAGCTTCTCTTCTCGGATTCGGAGAAACAGGAAGAGATGTTCAAGAACACGTTTCAGTCTGGCTTTCTGTCTATTTTGTACAGTTTAGGGTATAAATTCGTTACTTTTTCTTTGTTTTCATATATTGGAATCATTCGATATTCTCTTAACCATTGACTGTTTCGCTGTTTCTTTTGCAGAAGTAAGCCTCTTCAGATATGGGACAAAGAAGGTGAGCGATTGGTTATATAAGATAGGCTTTCTTTGGTTTATGTAATTGAATATTAGGTAGTGTGATTTTGTCAGTTGTATGAATTAAAAGCCTTAAACTTCGAGTAACAAATTTATTGATGGCTTTAACCTACCTGAGCTGGACTTTCTCTACAAGTTGATGAAATTTTAGGGTGTACCTAATTTTGTTTGTTTGTTTTTGATTCATAGTGGTGGATGGTCATGTGAAGCGTTGCCATGATGATGAAATTCAATCCAATGTGCTTGAAGTAATTGGAACAAACATCCAGTCTACATACATTACATGTCCAGCTGATCTTTCGGCGACTCTCGGTATCAAACTCCCCTTTTTGGTCTTGGTAGTGAAGAATATGAAGAAGTATTTCTCGTTCGAGATTCAGATTCTGGATGACAAGAATGTGCGCCGGCGTTTCCGAGCTTCTAACTTTCAAGTCTGTATGTCTTTCCCTTGTTCATTTAGTCTCACTAGTTGTTGCTCGGAATTTGATTCATAGCAGGACCTCTTCCTGTAGTTTCTATGCTTCTTTTAGGTCGTTGGAGCAGTTGCTGATCAAGATCATTCTTAGTTAAACAAAATAGATTAATAAGTAGCTTCTAGATAAGCTTTAGTTTGGTGTACTAACAACAGTTGGTAGCTTAATTGCTGCATTACTCAGAAAGATACCGATTACATAATCGTAGGATAAGCTTGCTGGAATGTTTATTTCTATAAGTACAGTTGTTGTTATTAGTATTGATATGTTCAATCGAACAATTTTTTTTTTTTTTGTAGTCTGTCACTAGAGTAAAGCCATATATATGCACAATGCCACTGAAGATGGATGATGGATGGAATCAAATCCAGCTGAACTTAGCTGATCTTACTAGGAGAGCTTACGGGACTAATTATGCTGAGACATTACGAGTTCAGATTCATGCTAACTGCCGTCTCAGGCGGATATATTTTGCTGACCGTCTCTACTCAGAGGAGGAGCTTCCTCCGGAATTCAAGCTGTATCTTCCAGTGCAGGTTTGGATTTCACAGTTTAGTTACTTTCTTCGCCTTTTATTTCTTGCATTATTCTTTGTACTTACAAAGCATTTTCTCTTCGTTTTTTAACAGTAGAAAGCATGAAAAGTTCATTCGGAATGCTTCTGCCATTGTCGAGGGCATGCAGGATATCTACTGTAAACTATTTCAGACAGACTCAGAGCGTCTACACTAGGCGAGAGTTTCCATATCGCGTTTAGCATCCCATGTACTTGGGAATTTTCCATACCTTGAGCATGCTTGATCTGATAACTGCACTGTGTTGAATAGTCTTAATGTAATGGGTCATATACGCTTAAGATTTTGAATGAATATCAACGATCTTGAATGAATGCAGACAAGAAAATTACAGATGTAATCATCAGATTCTTGATTAAATTGTTGCCAATTTTGTGCTGATTAGTGAGAAATATACATTCTAAACTAGTTTCAAAACAAAGTAATTCAAAGGGTACGCCAATTTCAATTTCTTCGAGAGGAAAATGTCATCAAACCAATACAATTATAGAACTGGAGAAACTCCGGTTTCTTTATTACATACAGTAGGGTATTTTACTGGCCAAAGGTCCGCTTGGCACTGTCTAAGGTGTTCCTGAGAAGCATTGCCACTGTCATTGGGCCTACACCACCAGGGACTGGAGTTATGAAACCTGCAACTTTAGAAGCTTCTGCGAAATCCACATCTCCAACCAACCGGTATCCTGATTTCCTGCTCGTGTCACTGACTGCATTAGTTCCAACATCGATTATTGCTGCCCCTGGCTTTATCCAGTCACCCTTAATCTGAAATGTTTAGACAAGAATGTTTTCATAATACTATTCGCATAAACCACAGAAGGTAGACTGGAAGACATCTAAAATACCATGCAGGCTTGCCCGGCTGCAGCAATAACGATATCAGCTTCCCGTATGATAGCCTCGGGATCCTTGGTGTGAGAATGTACAATTGTAACAGTAGCATCAGCCTTGAGCAATAGAAGTGAAACTGGCAATCCAACAATGTTACTCCGACCTACAACAACTGCGTGTTGCCCCTTTATCTTTATGCCGCTTCTTGCTAAGAGTTCCAAACATCCCTGCAAACAGCAAATCAGTGATGACCCAGAAGAAAAAACTCAAGGAAACAAATTCTTGAAAGAGACTGAAACTGTATACGAAGAAGCAGCAGTACCTTTGGGGTGCAAGGAAGGAAGAGGGGTTCTCTGCCTTTCATGGCTAGCTTACCAATATTCAAAGGATGGAAGCCATCAACATCTTTATCAATGCTGATTGCTCCCAAAACATTCTCCTCATTAATATGTTTTGGCAATGGAAGTTGAACTAATATACCTGCAAATAAAGTACCAAAGCTTATATAAGAGCATGAGAGAAAGGAATTTTCGCATTTACCAAAACGACAGACCTAGATAGACATTAAAGTTCTCATCTATTCTTCATCATTTAGATTAATGATAACTAAAGGCATACAAAATTAAACATTATTAACAGCACACTTAACCGTGGACATCCGGATCCGAATTTAGTTGATGAACTTTGCTTATAAGATCAGCTTCACTAACATCCTCTGGTAGGTCTGCATCAAATGACTTAATCCCAACCTCAGCGCATGCTTTCCTCTTCGTATTCACATAGGTCTGTGAATCCTTTCGATTCCCAACTATAACTACCGCTAGTCCTGGGACCTGCATGATGGTAAAATCAGACTCGATTGTTTCTTCTGCGTTCTTGAAACTGTATATAGGTGTTCAGTTGAAGCATATGAAGAAACAAATTCAACCATTCATTACACTTTCTCTTCCCTTCTGCTCTATCGCAATGATATTGAACCATATAAACTTAATTCAACATCTGTATTGATAGTTAGACAGATAGTATGCTACTTGAAGTAATGCAGGCATGTCAAAGATCCAGCAAAACAAGAGAAAACTGAAAAGAGTCCACATAAAAAGCAGCTTTTGTGAACCAAACGCAAAAAATCTTCCTCAAACTAGGAAGTAACCAACGCAGAAGCAATTTTCATTGATTCAAAGCTCACAATTGAGCTTGTTAAAGCTTTCTCAATAGAAGGCTGTGATCATAGCTGCCTAAATTTACGCATATAGAACACTAAAGCTAAAACAGAGTAAAATTCCAGAGTTCCTATCATCACTTATGATCAATCACGCTTTGCTTAGAAGAGAGCGGAGAATTAAACAGAGATACATATCAAGAATAAGACAATGATTCTGCAGAACAGAAAAACGTATATTTTGTGTCCCAAACAGTGCTTAAACCATGAAATGAACTCAGACTACCTTGCCGTGTTTCTCAGATAGATCACGAACTTCCTCGGCGATCTCTGATCGGATGGTCTGAGCAATCGCCTTCCCGTCGATTATCTTCGCCGTATGATCAGATGGTGACGCCATGAGCTACTCGGAATCGGAAAAATATCTGATTCTCTTGTTGGTTAGTGTATATCCACACTCGAAGATGATGATGACACGAAGACTATCCACTTTAAATCTGAATCTATCCACGAATAGAACAATTCTACTCCTGCAACCAAACGTTCCACGAGATCCAAAACTACAAAACGACGTCGTATAAATGTGGGCCCATTCCACGAGATCCAATTTTTTTTTTTTTTTTTGAAAGTCACAGGAAAACGGAAAACCCAGTCGTACTCCGTTTGTTTTAACCTCGCCGTAACGGCGAATCTTTTTCCCTCCCAGCGTTTTTCACGCAACAGTAAGAAAGTTTTGGCGGTAAATTGGGTCACAGAAGGGGTACGTGTCGACATCTTAATGGTTATTAGCATGCGTATTTAATTGTATACGCATGTGTATGTATACTTTCGTGTTGTTTTCCCGCGCGAGATATATCCTTTTTTAGGGTTTGCCGCATAATCAGACCTTAGTTTAGAGAGAGAGAGATAGAGAGAGAGTCAGGTGAAGATAGAAAGAGAGAGAGAGAGAAATTTGTAGGATTTACGGAGATCTCTCCTGGGTTTTTCGTCTTTGATTCGTCGAAGGCGTTAGTAGTGAGAGTTCTGAAAAATTAGATCTTCTGCTCAGCTTTAATCGGCGACCTTTGGTTTTGGGATCTGTGATACAAAAATGTAAGATCTTTCTCTTTTTTCACTTTCCTTGGATTTGAATTTTATTTTCTGGGTGGGTTTATCTGAAATTTCTATGAATTTTTCGCTATTCGATTGTAACTTCGAGAGAATTCTCCGAACAAAAAAATTGAATTTTTTAGACAAAATTTGGGGATTTTTGGTGTGAAGTTTTGGGCTTTTGGATTTTACCGGTTTTCGCTACTTCTTTTTATTTTTCTCCCCAATTTCGTCTTTGCGGAATCAGGAATATCGCAGCGTACCTGGAATTTTGCGAATTTGTTTTCTCATGTGTCACTGATGTTTTTTTCTTTGTTCGATTTCCTCTTCCGAATGGGTTTGATATGATTCCTATTGAAGTTAGAAGTGTAATTAAATTAACACATAATTTTGCTTGAAAAGCCCTCTCTTTTTTCTTCAGTTAACCTGTTTCATTGGAACTAAAATAAGCTTGATTTTTCATGTTTGCAGCTGCGTTGGATACTATGGAAGAAGTTCAGCCTCCAGTGACCCCACCCATTGATCCCAATGGGAAAAGAAGTGAAGCCTCTCTTACGGATATATGCAAGGTCTAACCCCGTCTTTGGTCATCTAATTGCATGTTATCATACAGAACTACCACTGAGTTTGCCTGATGATTGGAAGACTAGATCTAATCTTTGGAGTTGATTTCTTATTGCAGAAAGTTCTATCTCTTGAAGGGAGCATTTGCGATGAAGTTTTGAAGTTGTTTACAGAAACCAAACGAATTTTGTCAGCAAACATGGCTAACATTGGGAGCGGAACGGTGAAATACATTTTTCTGCCTCCTTCTCCTTTATCAGTTAAACAGCATCATTAATTGACTAATTCTTGTTTTGTTCTTCTTCTTAGCGGGAGGAAGTAGAGAGGTTCTGGTTTGCGTTTGTTCTCTTTTCAGTGAAGAGGCTTGGTGTGAGGAAAGAAGGGGAGGGTCAGACAGTGTCTGGTGACAATGGGTTCAATCTATGTCAGATACTGAGGGCTCTAAAGCTTAAGTACGTAATGCCCAATTAATCCTTTCCTTCTTATCGTTCTTTCAATACATTTGTAGTGATAATATTCCTTGTTTCTGTTTCAGTATTGTGGATTTCTTTAGGGAGTTACCTCAGTATGTGGTCAAGGCTGGTCCTCTACTACGTGAGCTTTATGGTGAAGACTGGGAGAACAGACTTCAGGTAATGTCTAAGCTCTGTATATAGTTCAATTTTAGTCAAGCAGTGCTGTTTTTACTCCTTCTCTTAACATGTGCTACCTTTTTGCTAATTTTACTTTAGGCAAAGGAGCTGCAGGCGAACTTTGTGCATCTTAGCCTTCTAAGCAAGTAGGTTTAGTTCCCTTCCTGTGTTGCACTCTTTTGTCTTTTTTGTTTCTTGTGGCATGATGGTGGTTGACATAAGTCGCCATTTTTAGTACCTGAATCTGAGAAGCAAACTTTCCGTCTATGCAATAATCAGAAGATGGCCTTAAAGTATTCCTTCAAATTTCTGGTCTTTGTGTGAATATTGATTGTGAATTTTCTTTGGGTACCTATCCTTGGTAACAGGTACTACAAACGGGGGTACCAGGAATTCTTCTTGACATACGATGCAAATGCAGAAAAGACATCAGCAAACTCGGCTAGCTATTTGCCGGATAGTTACCGTTTTGGATGGTTACTCTTTTTGGCACTCCGAAACCATGCGTTTAGTCGATTTAAAGACCTTGTGACATGCACAAATGGCCTAGTCTCTATATTGGTTAGTGACTACCTTTGGGGCACTCTCTAGTCTGTCATTCATTTTAGTCTTTTTATGCTTGAAAGACGCCTCGTTTTTAAAAGTATGCGCTTACTTTTCTTCTTGTTATCAGGCTATTTTGATCATACACGTCCCTTGTCGGTTTAGAAATTTCAGCACCCAAGACTCTTCACGCTTCGGTAAGTGTTTTTTCTCTTGTAGCCCAATAACCATGAGACCACTGAATGTTTATTGTCTATTCTTATATCCGTGATCAATTTCAGTTAAGAAAGGTGACAATGATGTAGACTTGGTTGCGTCACTTTGCAAGATGTATGACGCTTCACAAGATGAGTTGAGGATAATAATGGATAAGGCAAATAATCTGATAGAAACAATATTGAAGAAAAAGCCATCTTCAGCATCCGAGTGCCAAACCGACAAGTTAGATAATATTGACAGAGGTTGGTCTCAGAACATTTTCCTATCACAAAGTCTTGTGAGTTGATTGAACCATTGCTTGATTGTTCTCTAAAAATGGAGTTTCATTTTCAGATGGCTTGACCTACTTTGAGGATTTACTGGATGAGACATCCATCTCAAATAGCTTGGTCACACTAGAAAGAGATTACAATGATGTAGTTGGTAGTAATGGTGAACTTGATGAGAGGGTGTTCATCAATGAAGACGATAGCTTACTTGGATCTGGAAGCTTATCTGCAGGAGCTGTAAACATTACTGGTGTTAAGAGGAAAATTGATTCTTTGAGCTCACCTGCAAGGACATTCATAAGTCCGCTCTCTCCTCATAAGTCACCTGCTGCTAAGACAAATGGTATTAGTGGTACTAACAAGTTGACAGCAACACCAGTGAGCACAGCAATGACAACTGCCAAGTGGCTCAGGTGTGTTATATGTCCGCTTCTGCCAAAGCCATCTCCTGGGTTGGAACATTTCCTTAAATCATGTGACAGGGATATAACAAATGATGTCATAAGAAGAGCACATATAATACTGGAAGCTATTTTTCCAAATAGTTCCCTTGGTGAAAGATGTGCAGGTGGAAGTTTGCAAACTGCTAACCTGATGGATGACATATGGGCAGAACAGCGAAGATCCGAAGCTCTTAAGTTGTACTACAGAGTTCTCGAGGCAATGTGTAAAGCAGAAGCTCAGATTTTACATGCAACTAATTTAAACTCTTTATTGACAAATGAGAGGTTCCATAGATGCATGCTTGCTTGCTCAGCCGAATTGGTTCTGGCTACCCTCAAAACCATAACGATGTTGTTCCCGGCTGTTCTGGAGAGGACGGGGATCACAGCCTTTGATCTCAGCAAGGTAATAGAGAGTTTCATCAGACATGAGGATTCTCTGCCTAGAGAGTTGAGACGACATCTGAACTCACTGGAGGAACGACTTCTAGAGAGTATGGTTTGGGAAAAAGGCTCTTCAATGTACAACTCACTGATTGTTGCCAGGCCATCGCTTGCATTGGAGATTAATCGGCTTGGATTACTAGCTGAACCAATGCCATCTCTGGATGCAATTGCAGCACTTATTAACTTCTCTGAAGGATTAGATAATGCGTCATCTATCCAAAAGCAAGAAACTTGTCCAGGTAATTTTCTTTGTTTCTGAATTAAAGCAAAATGCTGTTTGCCAACCTGCTGTTAATGGTGTGAATTTCTTACCAAAAGCTTCTAATTTATTGCCATATAGGTCAAAATGGGGATATAAGATCGCCCAAAAGACTGTGTACTGATTACCGCAGCATTCTAGTTGAACGCAATACTTTTGCATCACCAGTAAAGGATCGTCTATTGGCCTTGGGCAATGCTAAATCCAAGATGCTGCCACCTCCTTTGCAGTCTGCATTTGCTAGGTACATTTTGGGTTATTATGGTTAGAAATGGCGAGTTAGTTTACCTTTTTTATTTAAAGTCTACCAAGTTGGTCTGCCTTTCCTGAATTTTATATACCTGTTCTTTTTAAGTTTACCTTTTTTGATATATGTCTACAGCCCAACACGGCCCAACCCAGGAGGCGGAGGAGAAACTTGTGCAGAAACTGGTATCAATATTTTCTTCACAAAGGTAAGTCAATGCAATCTTTGGTGCTTAAACTTCATTACAACTTACAAACTAATTGAATATTTTAGCTGCAACTGAAATATAGCACATATAATGTGATATTGGTTCACTATTTTAGGCTGGTCTGTCTTCAATATAATACTCACAATATGTTTGGTTCTTCTCAGATTAATAAATTGGCTGCTGTCAGAATCAACGGAATGGTGGAAAGGCTACAACTTTCGCAGCAAATAAGGGAGAGTGTATATTGTCTCTTTCAACGTGTACTTGCTCAGCGGACTTCTCTTTTATTCAATCGACATATTGACCAGATCATCCTCTGTTGTTTCTACGGAGTGGCCAAGGTGAGTTTGAGCGATTCAAGGTCTTAACTTTTTGTTGTGTGGTATATAATGACTTCGCTTCTACTTAACACTTTTTAATGAATTACCCTGTAGATATCCCAAATGAGCCTAACTTTCAAGGAAATCATATTCAATTATCGGAAGCAACCACAGTGTAAACAACTAGTTTTCCGCAGTGTATTTGTGGATTCGTTACAAGCGCGTCGTCAAGGGGTACATATATACACCCTTAACTTTACGCTGAACTAGTATACTTTGTGGAGAAGAATAAACCTAGTGACCATGACTTGTGTTACAGAGAATAGGGCCAGATCATGTCGACATCATCACATTCTACAACGAAGTATTTATTCCTGCCGTAAAGCCGTTGCTGGTGGAGATTGTTCCTGTGAGAAACGACCAGGCTGTGGAGGCCAACAATAAGCCTGAAGGTAGTTAAGAAATGCTAGATTCTTGTTAGACAAAAGACTAAGCTTTATCCAAGAACGCAGTCCCTAAGATAATTGATTGTCTTGTTTTGGATTTACAGGTCACTGTCCTGGATCGCCAAAGGTGTCGGTGTTTCCAAGTGTTCCAGACATGTCCCCTAAAAAAGTATCTGCAGTGCACAATGTGTATGTTTCTCCTCTTCGAGGATCAAAGGTAAAGAAACTCTATACCATGATATGACTAAGTCTTGAGGAGGTTGGTGACAAGATTGTATTGGTTACATTACATGGTGCTGTGTGTTTGCAGATGGATGCTCTTATTTCGCACAGCTCGAAGAGTTACTATGCTTGTGTTGGAGAGAGCACACATGCTTACCAAAGCCCTTCAAAGGACCTATCTGCCATCAACAACCGCTTGAATAAGTAAGTCGAAAACCCATCCCTCATCAGCTTCTTCCATAAACACATAAGATTTTAATAAACCAACCCATGTCAACTGGTGTCCCAGCAGCTGCAGCAACCGCAAGAGGACTCTTAACTTTGACGTAGAAGCAGGACTGGTCAGCGATTCCATGGTAGCAAACAGCCTTTACCTCCAAAACCAAAACCAAAACCAAAATGGAAGCGATGCATCGTCTTCAGGTGCTGCACCGCTTAAAACGGAGCCACCAGATTCATAGATTATACTTCTATCTATTTGCTACGTCAACTTCTCTTTAACTATTCTATCATCTGTAAATCTCTTACATAGAGAGTCTGTTTTTATGCTTAGCTTTCTAGTGATCCCTTTACTGTTTTTCTTTTTCTTATTTATCCAAGTTAAGTCAGTCCTAATAAGCGTTAATAAATGTGTTCTTTTTTTCTCTGGTTTGTATATCCCATTTTCATGTTGGTTTTACTCACTGTTCTTTTTTTCGACTTTTTAAAAAAATGTGAATTAACTGCAAGTCAACAATATGAATTAACTGATCTAGCGACTAGTCTTACCTAAACTCTCTAACTTTAGAACTATAACTAAATTTAAGAAGGGTTAAGTTTGGATAATGTTGCAAATTATGAAGAGATCCTGATCAAAATGGGAAGATAATCCTCAACATTGTTGTAGAACAGAAATGGAGGAAAAGAGTTACATTTGGGTACAATCACATTCATAGGTTAAATATCTGAACCGGCCAACGACGCTTCAGACCCTTTGAGCTCACTCCCGTAGCCTCTAACGAGACGTCGATGCTGCGATGCTCAGGCGCTCGTGCAACACTCACACGCAGATGAATGCTTGAGGCGGGACATTCCTCGGTTCCAATGGCTCCTGTTCTGTCATCACCAGACAGAAGTGTGGCCGGTGCCACAGAGATGGGTTCTTTAAAAGTCAAGACCGTCTGCGCCCAATGTGTTGGGGGAGTGTAAGGTGATGTGGATAGTACGGTTGGGTTTTCCTTGCAGAACCTATCGGTGAAACCTGTATCAAACCACAGCACAACACCGTGGCACAAACTAGTTTTGGCTTCTGACTCATTGGGCTCCAGCATTGCGGTTGCTGTGAAATCTACTTCATCCGGTTTCATGGTAGCCAGGTCAAATGTCTACAAACAAAGGCACAGAAATTCAAGGAAATTAATTTCTGATAGTTTTTTTTTTCTGGAGGAAAACAAATATAGCTTGAGAATTCCAAACCTGGAGAAGGGCAGGCTGCGTCACTAAATCACGCTCCTCTATAACGTCAACAACGGAAATTCGAGCAGTATCTTCAAGAATTTCCTTGCCAATTGAAGACATGTCAAAGCCGTAGACATCTTCCCAGAAAGGAAGACTTGTGGCGCCTTTTCCAAAACCAGCAGCAAACTGATCCAAGGAGACAAAAAAGGGATAAAACTTAAAATAATTTCATAAGAAAAGCAACATTTGGAAGGCAACAAGATAAGTTTACCATTGTGGCTGTGTCGGGGAGGATTGCACCTCCCGGTTTCAACCATCGATCTCTTGCATAGAGCACAGAGGTGAGCATTGACTCATATAGAAGGCAATATCCCATCCATTCGCTGACTAACACATCAACACTATGAGGTTGAATCTTTATGGATTTTTCTAGCTCTTCAACCATTGAGTGTGCAACTTCAAGTACCCCATTATGCTCGTTATCATGAAATACGCTGTTATCCTTGGCAATCTGCTAGCAAACAATTGTTCAACCGGGAGAAATTAAATAAAGAGTGCTGACAGCTAATGAAAAAAACCTTTTAGAAAGTAGAGAAGGCTAACCTTCGTTGCAACTTTTGCCATCTTCTCGCTCGCTTCAACTGCAATTACTCTTGAAGCCCCAGCCTTGGCAGCAAAGAGACTGCAGGCAAAGGAAGTAATGGTAAAAAAATGTATATTATTCCTTTGCAATTATGTTGTTGCATACTCCAAATAAGAAGTGCCAAATAAACAATCAAACAATCTGCATATAGACAGGGAATATTCAAGGAAGCCTTCAGAATGAGAAACAAAATAGGCTAGTAGAGCCACCAGATAAGAAGACTATATAACAAGACGCAAGTTTAAACTCAAATCACATGTTTAGTCTTGAAATCTGGATGCTATAACCAGGAACAACTGAGAAGATTCCTGAAGAGAATGAGATGGCCACTATATAAAGTGAGAAGATATCTCCTAACTCACCTCAATATCCCAGTTCCACAACCAACATCCATTACAACAGAGCCACACAAGAGAGTAGGATTCTTCAAAATTGCATCACGGTACGCTTCTGTTCTAACCTGTAAAGAAGTTAAAACTAAAATGAATACATCTGACAGTCGACACACTGTCCACATATTTGCAAGTTAGTTAATGTTGACATGCTTGCAGAAAAATTCAGTGCATTACCTTATCACTTAGCATCTCCTTGTGAATGCCGAATGAACTATAAGATCCAAAGTAGTTTTCATTAGCCTTTCTGATGTTCCTACCAACTAGCCTCCCATCACAAACTCTTGGTACACTAACATCTGTTCCTGCATCTTTCCCATTGACTGTCAAATCATCCGCACAACTTTGCTTCAGGCCATTGCAGTTTGAGAGCTGAGTAACATCCTTGCTTCCATTTAAACTGCATTTATCATTGTTTGACACTGAGCTTTCTCCTACAGCCTCATCATCAATGCTTATATCCCCAAGTTTCTTCAAATCCTCCATCAATTCCTCTCTGTCTAATAGCTCGTCTTCCTCATCCTCATCATCTGCAAAGCTGTACAAAAGTGAATCCTCCTGCCAAAAGGGCTTCAAATACTTCTCTTCATCCCAAGGAAACTTAACATCTTTGAAATCAACAGTTTCGAGTACAATCCCCCAACTCCAACTTTTGTTCTCAGCCACCTGGTTTATCAAAGGAACCAAATTTATCAACTACGCTAAAACTTCGCAAAAAGGAAGCAACAAAAACACGGAAATTTCACCAACCTGTGACCGAATATAGTTGATGAGCTTAAAGGAAGCGTAGAAATCCAGCTTCAATTCATTTCTAATCCCATGAAAATCAAACCCGTGACTCATACGACAGTGTTCGAAGAGTAAATCACAGGAAACGTAGTGAGAATCACAAAACAAACACACAAAATCAGATTCGAAGCCGTCGTCTTCCTCCTCCTCTCCAACTCCTACACCATTATCATCTGCTTTCCAGTCTCCCCAATCTCCGTCGTCGGAGAAATTCTCTTCATCATCACTATAGTTGAGAATCCCGTCTTTCACCATCGCCGCCATAAGAAGAGAAATCAGTACGGCGCCAAGTTCTCAAGAGAGGTTTAAGAAGCGGAGCCACACAACCCGGCCGAATGGAATGGAAAATGACTTTTTTACCCTTCTTCAAAAACCCAATTGTTTGGTTCAATCAAAAACCAGATTTAAACCGAATCTAACCTGAAACTCAGTGTGACACGACGTCGTTGTGGAAGCATTTCAGATATTCAGATGGTTTCTTCTTCTTTCTCAAATCGCCGAAGTGTTTCTCTCATTTTCTCTTTAAGCTCTTATTATCTCTCAGGGAGAGAAAATTTTCTCGATTCGCTATTAATCAGCGTTGTGTAGATCAATCAAATGGCGGCACCATTCACGTTGAGGAAAGTCGGTGTTCCTCCGAACTCGGCGAATCTGACGGAAGCTCGTCGCCGTGTTTTCGATTTCTTTAGAGCTGCTTGTAGATCTATCCCTACCATCATGGATATCTACAATCTTCAAGATGTAGTCGCACCTTCTCAGCTCCGGTTTGCAATCTCTGCTCAGATTCGGAATAACGCTCACATCACCGACCCTAAGGTACTCTTCCCCTAATACATAACTCCGATTAAGCCCAGACCATTCTTTTTTAGATTTTACTCTGAGACGGCGAAATTCGTAACTCTCTCCAAATTGGTGATGCGTATTGATAATATTGACGAATGAATATATGATCTTTTTGTTTGATAATCAGATTGTTTCTATTGCAGTTTTGACTTGGTTTTATTGTCGTCTATGTTTGAAAGTTGAAAGCTTTTGGAATTTGTGCAATTAGTCTATGTGATTGGAGAGACTTAATTCTGGGTAGTCTAATCTTATGAACAATTAAAATTTTCTTGGAGCTAAAAGGTTTGAGCTTTACCGGTTACTTCCTGCTAAAGCTGTGTGTTACCTTGTGGTTCCTATGGTATCTGACATTGGAAAATTTCTTCTTTGCATTTGATTTGTTTGAATTTTGAATCATCAATTGAAGGTATCTTCTTGAGTTTGGATGCAGTGATCTCCGGTGATGTTATTTTGTTCTCAATTGGCTCTCTTCTTAGGTGCTGTTATAATATTCCTGATGATTGGTGTTGCTTCTGCAGGTAATTGATCTTCTGCTATTCAAGGGAATGGAAGAGCTGAGTGACATAGTGGATCATGCAAAGCAGCGTCATCACATTATTGGTCAATATGTGACGGGTGAAGGGCTCGTGCAGAATACCGGAAGCAAGGATCAAGGGAAGTCTGATTTCCTCAAGAATTTCTACACCAGCAACTACTTTTGAACTGGTGACGCTCTCTTTCGAAATTCACATAAGCTGTACTGGTTGTCATGCTTAAGTTTTGCGTGAGTCTTTCCGGTATTGTATTTCCGACATTAGGAAGAAATCTTCTTCCCGAAAATAATAACAGATTTTCATTTGTATCAGTATTTTCTCTGAGACTCAGGCTGGTTATACATATTACCGGCCAAACCTCCCTAAAATTTATCTGACTGTTTCTTGTGCTAATTTCGCTATGAGTACAAAACATGCAACCTGCTCCTTATTTTCACTCTCAAATGTAAATTGAATTGGTCTGTTTGAGTTATGATCATACAATCGAAGTTCCTCAAAGAATCCCATCTTCTGTCATGTTGGTTCTACAACCTTACACTGATGACCTATTGGCTTACAAATATTCAAAGACCTATAAACATTCACTCTCTAGTACAAACTACACAACCTGATGGCTAAAGATTACAACACACACACCACTCGAGTCTTTGGCGATCCCAGAAAATAATTCTCAAAATCTGCAGTCTCATCGGTCCCAAAATATTGCTTTTGGTAAGAATCTTGAGGACTTTGCTTTGTGATCTCTTGGAGGGAGTATCCATAAGATTTTGTATAGCTGAGAAGAGATCTATTCTTGCGTTTCACTCTCTTGGCCGGGCAAGCCATAATGAACTAAGAGCACGTAGTCGAGAGGAATAATCGTGTATGGCAAGAAGAGCACGAGCTGACTGACGAATTGTTAATACTCTTATCATCTGTTGCAGTGTTTGCAGCCTCAAGTTATCAGCCTGCCACCAAGAAATTCCCTCTGAATTCAATAACAGACAGATGCCTATATATAAGATTTACCTCTTTGGCACGATTCAAAGCTTGTTAAGGTTTATATATCTCACGATAGCATCGGGATTTCAATGTACCTGGCGGATGAAATTTTCGAGGGTGCCTAACTGCCCCATTGCCATGGCCATCTGACCCATGTAGCTTGCGACATTATCAGATGAACTGGAACCAAGAGTTCCACTAGATAAAGTTTCAGTTAGGGATTGCTGTAAATTCTCCATCCCTTGAGATAACGCATCTTCAGCCTGCTGGGACGTCTGCTGCAAGCTATCTATACCCATCACCTGTCGTTCTGTCATGGGCTCAAGCTGATTCGCAAGAAGCTGTTGTGAAAAATATTGCGACCGGTTAGAGTTGGGCT
The DNA here is from genome assembly GCA_964056655.1 of Arabis hirsuta. Classification (NCBI taxonomy): domain Eukaryota; kingdom Viridiplantae; phylum Streptophyta; class Magnoliopsida; order Brassicales; family Brassicaceae; genus Arabis; species Arabis hirsuta. Next base: position 27,554,369 of record OZ053306.1, on the reverse strand, counting down.
GTGAATAAAAACTGCTCACTATTCTCTAACATAGACTTGTAAGTGAATAAAGCTCACCTTGAGAAGTTCAGAAGAACGGAATCCACCAAGCCACAGGAAACATCTCTCAGCTGGTGTTTTCCACATTCCAGACAGTAAGTGGAAAACATCATTCTTAGCTGCATTTCCCTTGATCCTGAAAAGCTCCTCATAGTGAGCCATCACTCCATCAACAATTATCCGGAGCTCAGCATCACCCGCGTGAGCGTTCAGAGCAGATCTAAGTTCGTTCATTTGCTTGTTCTTTTCTTCAAGCCATCGTGAATGTTCGGCATCAAATGCCAAAGCCCCTGCAAAAAGACAAGTATACAAGATTAAGAACAAAACCATGATACTTACACCTAGATAACCTAAGCCTACACCATCACTAAATATATTATGAAACGGTAGTATAGGTATCACCATAACTTTGAGTTCCCATCCAGATCTTCATAGACTCTTGAAACCATTAACTCTAATAAACCTTTGCATATTGCCATGAGATGACTTTTACTATTCATCAAGCCAACAAGATCAATCTGAAAACTAATGTAGAAGAAACAACCCACCATTTCCACCAGTAGAATGGGCTTGGTCTCCTGAGCTTGAGATGAAAACGCCCTAAATTTGAGAAAATAAACATCACTTATGTATGCAGAAGTTACAAATACAGTCAGGACAAAGAATCTAATAAGAACCGGAACAGAATTCTCTTTATTCCTTCAACATCCGATGAACAAACCAGAAAGATGTAGGGATTAATTCGAGAGAATTACCATCCACCTTTACCCAACAAAACTATTGATGACCCATGAGTCTGTTTTTCTCCTCTACTTCAGCTAATTCAAGACTCACCTAACTTGTTAACTGACTGTTAGTTATACTTATAGGTTAAAGTGGCATTAGACATTTCTGAAGTCTCTTCTATCTTCTTTATTGAGACTTACTTATCAGAATCAAACGAAATAAGAAAAAAAAGTTGAACCTGCTGCCTTGCTCTTTGCAGTTCCTGCTCAAGTTGAGTCAGCTTCAATCGGCTGTTCTCCAGCTGCTGAACATACGCCTATTGAGGATAAAATAACATGTTTAAGGTTATGGCAAATGGATATTCATGTAGAGATGTTCCAAATATATAGGAGAAGTCAAAACAAGAACATAAGCAAGATATACCTTCTTCCTCAGTCTGCTTTTCCTAGCTGCCTCACGATTTTGAGCAAGCCTACGAAGAGTCTATGGATCAAAATAAAAGGAAACAAAAAAAAACATTATGCATATGCGCAATATAAACAATGCTTGTTGATCCACAGAGATGAGTATCACCTTTTGATCCAGCTTATCCTTTGATCGATCACTGGAATCAGAACCAGCAGCACGCATCACTAGCCCTCTCTCGGACTGCATGTAATTGACATCAGGAATTAGTCCTGTGGATTTGGCTCTACCGGTAGAATGTCCCCAAGTTTTACCAACGGAACCCGGTTCAAGCCTCCCACGAGTGACATTGTAGAGAAAACAAAATGATTAGAGACAGATTACGAGCTAACCCCCAGATCTCTAGGATCTGTGTCGCCATCAGTTGAGACATCAGTCCTTGAACTTGTATCAGCCATGTTACTTTCTGTACCAATACTTGATGCAGAGACTATCCACTTGTGCTTCCTTTTGCAGTGGCAATTTCTGTGATTTACCTCAGGTGCAGAGTTTTACACTAGAGGGAGACTGCAAAGACGAAAGCAAAAAAGATGCAAACGAAGAAATTTAACAGATAGCAGAGAGAGAAAACATGATCACAGAAGATAGAGGCTAAAGCATCTTGCCTAAACAACCAATATGAATGAATAAGGAACAACCAGACAAGTGAACCGTTGACTGAGCTAAATGAAAAACACAAAAAGTTTTAAGTACTATCTCTTTTGCTACCATAGTTTTTATATAACCCAGACAAAGCTTATGCAGGATGATTGTTGGTTCTGTTACATCCAAAATTAAAAAGAATGCAAAACAGTCCTTACTATTGAACACATAGAAGTACCCTCCAAGCGAAATTCAATGACTCTCAATGTAATCAAATTATGGGAAAATGTAAGAGACAGTTCACCCTAAGTAAAGACAACTGAGAGACATAAAGGAATCTTAAAGCAAGATAGTGGATTAGACCAAAGGAACCTTGATGATAACGAGAGAAGGAGCTAACGGGCATTTTTATAACATAAGATCTAAGCTTGGCATAGACAAGAATCCTACCCCATAACCACCTAGATACCAACGACGAAGAGGAAATCAAGAGTGCATACCAAAGCTAATGGTGTGTGAACGATCACTAGGAAGAACAATAATAGTGTTTGGTAGCAAGCTTAATACACTGCCAGAGATAACAACGCAATCAAACATTAGCCTGCATAAATCTAAGTTCCAAGCCAAGACCTAAGCAATTCATTAAGGCACCGAGAAGAAAGCAAACCAAATCTACTTCTATCCAACCAAGCAAGTAGTTCCGCAAAGTCCAAAACCCCTCAAAGATTGAATAACTACGTTCAGACATTACTCTTAGCCAACAGATCGCAGTTAACATTAGTGAAACATTACTCACAAGAAATCATGTTATTGATTCACGGGTGCAGTAGCTTAACTACTTAAGTCTCTTAGTTAGGAATTGGATTCAAGAAAGAAGACGAAGGTTCAAGTACTAACATTGACTGAAACCAAACTGATGAATTAAAATCTAACAAGAAGCGAGAACTAAGCATAGAGCAGCAGCTCATTACTCAAACCAATAACTCACCAAGAGAGGATTCAAAATCTATTCTCTGAACAGAATTCAACAGACACAGGAAATTCAAACCATATTTTAACATTTGAAATCCAAGATGGATTTTGGTAGCTGAAAACGTCATCAAATGAACAAAAAAGCTTGAAACTTTTTAAGCTTCTGAAAGTCAACTAGGTCTTAATTTCCAAGGTAAACACACAAAGTTAAAAAAGGTAAGCTTTCCAATGGCTAAAGCAAAACAAAGAACGAGGAAACTTCAAAAAGAGAAAGAAAAAAAAAACCCCATAAGCTAAAGAGCTTGAGCTGAGGAAGAAGCTGACCTGAGAGAAAGAAAAAAATGAAAAATCTTGTGTCTGAGTAAAGGTTGTCCGAAATCGGATTGAAAGAAGAAGCAGAGAGACACGATCCGTAATTTCAATCTACGAGACGTCGTTTTGTCTACAAATCCCACCATCCCCAAAAGAACATCGATAAATTTAACAAAAATTTGCAAACTAAACCCCTTACTTTGCAAACAAACTCTCTATATTCTTAAAATTCACAAAACCACCCCATATAGTTATTGAACCGGTTCAAATGGTGGAGTTGGTCCGGTTATTAGGCAATGCGAAGCACTAAACACGTGACTTTGTCCTTTTCACGACGAGCTTCCTCACGTGCAGATTCGATTCGACCGGTTTATATGGTTGAACCGATACCCAATTGAAAAGCTTCCATTTTTTTTTTGGAGGTCAACGACTCTGTTTTCGAGTACAGAAAGAAAAGTCAAAAAACTCAAAAAAGAAATGAGTTCGTGGATACTCAAGTTGATGCTGTTGCAACTTCTGATTGTGTTGATTCAGAATGCTGATTCAGGTTTTGTCATCAAATATCTTCCTGGTTACGAAGGCCCTCTTCCTTTTGAGCTCGAAACCGGGTTTGTTCCTCTTCATCTAATCCTCCATAGTATCCTTATAAGTTATAATGACTTTGTTTCTTAGTTTTCTGGAGTTTTAATCATTCAGGTACATTGGTGTTGGTGAGGCAGAGGAAGATCAAATGTTCTACTACTTCATCAAATCTGAGAGGAATCCAGAACAAGACCCACTTCTTGTCTGGTTAACTGGAGGACCTGGCTGCGCTTCTTTCTCTGGACTTGTTTATGAAAATGGTGAATCTAAAAGCTTCCTACGTTTTTACTCATTCTTCTTTTTTTCTTTGCATAGTTTTCAATGACTTGTTTGAATCAAAATATACTCAGGACCTCTTACTTACTTTCAAGGTTGAGTCCTACAATGGAAGTATCCCCTCTTTGGTCTCTACTACATATTCATGGACTAAGGTTACAATAAGTTGTATTCATGATTACAAACTCAGTGATCTTTTTTCGTCTTCAAGTCTTAGAGAATCATTGCTTCTTTTCAGGTGGCGAATATAATCTATTTGGATCAGCCTGTTGGAACAGGCTTCTCTTACTCTAGAAATCCACTTGCTGATATACCAAGTGATACAGGAGAAGCTAAGCTGGTCACTGAGTTTGTTCATAATGTAAAAAATCCAAACACAAAATTGTCGCTTAAAACATCAAAAGTCTTTTGATGCATACACATTTAAAGTATTTATCTTCTTTTGGTTCTTGTGTAGTGGCTAGCCAAGCATCCTGAGTTTTCCTCCAATCCTTTCTATCTCGCCGGAAACTCTTATTCCGGTAAGGTGATTCCGGCCATCGTTCAAGAAATCTCAAATGGTTAGTTTTATCACTTCAATCCTCATGCAAGCCCTTGTCTTTGGCTCTCGTTTTGATCTTGATCAAATCATCAAATTATCACAGGGAATTGTATATGCTGCAAACCTCAAATAAACCTTCAGGTTCATTACTATTTGCTTGCTTCTTATATTATTATATATGGATACCTTGTTGAGCATTAAAATTTGAGAGTTTTGTTTCTCCCTCTATACACTTATAATAGGGATATGTACTCGGAAACCCGGTAACAGACCCTGATCTTGATACTAACTTTCGCATTCCGTTTGCTCATGGAATGGCTTTGATCTCTGATGAACTCTATGAGGTACAATTTACAAATATATAAGATGCTTTTTTTTTGTTTCTTGTCACCACCAGTTTCAAAATTCTTCTTTGCAGTCACTGAGAAGTAGCTGCAGAGGCAATTATCTTAAAGTTGATCCTCTTGACTCAGAATGCTTGAAACTCGTTCAAGACTATGAGAAGGTACTTACACTATGGAGTTATCAGACAGTCAGAGACAATGGTAACTTGAGAAGATCACTAACTTGGAAGTTGTGGTTTTTACATCTCCTGATTGCTATGTAAGCAAATACATATTGCCTCTGTTTTTTTTTTTAATCTTTAATCAATGGCAAGCCACAGGATAAATACTAATTGACAATGTTGCTTTTGCAGATGTATCGGCCTTTGCTATCTGAATATTGGGCCAATGACGAGCGTTTGATCTCAACTGTTTTATAAACCTTTTTTTTTTTTTTTTTCTTGTGAAAAAGCGGTGATCACGACATGTTAGTCCCTTTTGTTGCAACTCAAGACTGGGTAAGGGTCTCTTAACTATTCCATTGTTGAGAAATGGAGGCCATGGATGGTACTCAATCAAGTCGCTGGGTATAGCATTTTAATTTATTTTCCTTTTCTTGTTGGTTTTCTTTTACTCATTTGTATAATAAGCTCATTCGGCGAAACCAACATTTCTATATGCAGGTACACCAAGACTTATGCTAATAAGATGACATTTGCCACTGTGAAAGTAACTCTTCTTTAACCACAATTTTGGATTGGCATAGATTGCAACATGAGATTTCTTAATTGGTTTGTAGGGAGGTGGACACACGTTAGAGTATAAACCAGAGGAAAGCTCAATCATGTTCAAGAGATGGATTAGTGGCCAACCTCTTTAAATTATCTAAGGAACCTTAATCTTGGAGTAATATGATTAATGTTAAAACAGCATATTTTAACAATAACAACAACAAAAGGTTATGCTTACGTAAGTAGTGGGTTTCTCCAGATTGGCAGATCGTATTAAAAAAAATGCAACCTTTCTTCAAAACTCATACACAAGTGTCAACCTTTCCAATAAAAGTTGATATTTTCAAAAGATGATCTTATGTAGAGAAGTTTATGATTAAACCCGAGCCATATAATCGGTTATCGGTTAAGAGACTAACCGGCCAAAGCTTCTATTTTCTTAGCATAAAGATGGTCTAAATGCAGTGCAGCATAAACTCAAAAACTCAGAAAAGAATGGAGCTCAAAGTTGCTGCTGCTTCCTCCACTTGCGTTGATTCATCAAGCCGGACCGGTTCGAAAAGGTAGGTCGGTCCTCGCAAAGCATTTTACAGTTTACACACGACTTTGTCCCTGTCATGTCCATTCTTTAATCCATTTAAATGGAAGTGAAGGAGAAAGCAAAAATCCAAAGAGAATTAATATAAAGAAAGACCAGAAATCCAAGGACAAAAAAAAACCCTTAACCCTCTCCCTACCTACTCGGCTCGAGACTTACCCGAATTTATCGGGATTAGATATGGCAATCTACCGATTTATATGGTTAAACCGAAAAACTTCCGTTATTTTTTTGGTCAACGCCTCTGTTTTTGAGTAGTACATGTTCTGTCATAACACTCAAGAACTCAAAAATGTAAACAATGGGCTCTTGTGCATTCAAGTTGCTTCTACTTCAACTTCTGATTGTGTTGATTCAGCATGGTGATTCAGGTTCTATCATCAAATATCTTCCTGGTTTTGAAGGCCCTCTTCCTTTTGAGCTCGAAACCGGGTTCTGTTCTGCTTCATCTTCTTGTTCATAGTAGCTTTATGATGTAGTATGACTCTGTCTTCTTAGTTTTTGGAGTTTAGTCATTCAGGTACATTGGTGTGGGTGATGCAGAGGAAGATCAACTGTTCTACTACTTCATTAAATCTGAGGGCAATCCAAAACAAGACCCACTTCTTGTTTGGTTAACTGGAGGACCTGGTTGCTCTTCTTTCTCTGGTCTTGTTTATGAAAATGGTAAATCTTAATTATCTCGTAATTCTTATTTGTCTTTTTAGAATATTCCATGTCAGGGCCTCTTGCTTTCAAGGTTGAGGCCTACCATGGAAGTATTCCCTCTTTGGTCTCTACTACATATTCATGGACCAAGGTAACATAAATTGTATTCATATTCATGATAGTCAAGTTTTTGATGCGTTGCTTCTTTTCAGGTGGCGAATATAATCTATTTGGATCAGCCTGTTGGAGCTGGCTTCTTCTACTCAACAAATCCATTTGCTGATAGACCAAGTGACAAAGGATCAGTAAAGCGGGTCGATGAGTTTGTTCGTAAGGTAGAGGGAAAACTCAAATTGTCCGTTTAAAAGCATAGACTATTGGAGATTTTGTTAATTGTTTGTTGGTGATTTGTTATGCAGTGGCTAGCCAAGCATCCTGAGTATTTCTCCAACCCTTTCTATGTCACCGGAAACTCTTATTCCGGTAAGGTGATTCCGGCCATCGTTCAAGAAATCTCAACTGGTAAGTTTTTCATTTATCATTTCAATCCCTATGCAAGCCCTTTTTCTTTTGTCTATTGCTTCTCGATTAGTTATTTCATTAATATATCACAGGGAATTGTATATGCTGCAAACCTCAAATAAATCTTCAGGTTCATCACTATTTTCTTGCTCCTTATATACCTTACCAAGAATTAAGAACTGAAGAGTTTTGTTTGCCCCTCAAACAACAGGGCTATGTGCTCGGAAACCCGGTAACAGATTTCGATCTTGTTAATAACACTCACGTTCCATTTGCTCACGGAATGGCACTCATCTCTGATGAACTCTATGAGGTACAATTACAGAATCTAGGATTCCTTTGTCACCACGATGAAGTAATTATAGCGAACCATTTCAAAACTCTTAAATTTGTAGTCGATGAAGAGTAGCTGTGGAGGAATTTATGTTAATGTGGATCCTCTTAACAAAGAATGCTTGAAACTTCTTGAAGATTTCAAGAAGGTACACACACACACACATTCTTGGAATGTAGTTACGCTGAAATTGTGACAACAAATGGGAAATCACTAACTTAAGAGTTTTGTGGTTTATTTACAGTCCGTTTCTAGAATAGATATAGATTTTGTTCTGCAGTCAATCTGTGACACTACATCTCCTGATTGTTATGTAAGCAATACCCATTTTTTCTTATATGATCTTTATATCAATGGCTAGCCACTTAACTAACCACTAGAGAAGAATATTGACAAGGTTGTATTTTGCAGAGGTATCGGTTTATGTTATCCGAATATTGGGCTAATAACGAGAGCGTACGCAGAGCACTTGAAGTAGTGAAGGTATATGACAAGTTTATCATCATAATTAAGGTCATGGTAAAATCTGATGATCAAACTCAAAAGAGGATTTTGATTGTAGGGGACGAAAGGGAAATGGGAACGATGTAATGTTAATGTCAAGTGTAACCAAGACATTAAAAGCACCATACCATACCATAAGAATAACACCATTGAAGGCTATAGATCTCTCATCTTTAGATACACAAATTTAACAACTTCTTTACAAGCTTGTGCTACAAAATTAATATTGTTTATAAAATGTTCTTAAACAGCGGTGATCACGATATGAAAATCCCTTTTGTTTCAACTCGAACATGGATAAAATCTCTCAACTATTCCATTACTGATAAATGGAGACCATGGATGATACTCGATAAAGTCGCCGGGTAAATTCCAATCGACACACTGTTTTAAGATCAATCTTGGTTTCTCCTATATGAGCTCATCCGACACACACTTTTTATTTGCAGATACACCCAGACGTATGCCAATAAGATGACATTTGCCACTGTAAAAGCAAGTCTTAATTATTACATTTTCATTGACATAAATACAAATTAAACTGCTTTCTTACATGATATTGTTAAATAGTTTTGTGTGTGTTTGGTTTATAGGGAGATGGGCACACGTTAGATTATACACCAGAAGAGAATTCAATCATGTTCAAGAGATGGATTAGTGGCCAACCTCTCTAAACAAAGAAACCTCAAAATCTTGGAGTGATGTTATGAAAATGTTGAAGGTGAAAGTGTTTGGTTCGATTATCTACTATCAGAAAATGCATGCATTAATCTGAAAGTGTTTGGTCAGTCACGTTCAAGTTGCTTAATGAATTAAGATGCATGCATTTTGCATGAGGCAATAAAATACCGAGTCAAGAACTCTCCATTTATCCTCACTTCCTATGGAATCGGTCATTGAACATTTCAATTGTTTTGTTTTGAATTTTGATGATTGCTTCGTATATAAAATAGAAATATGAAGCATACCAAACACTTACTGAAGTTCAACAATTGCGGATATGAATTCCGGAAGAACTGGCAAACATCTGCGGTTGATCTTAATTTTATGGATAAAATGCAAATTATCCATAATATAGTCTTAATTATACAAGAGCAGATAAATAATCTACACAAATCTTACAAAAGAAATCAAAGAGAACTTGCCTATTTGTGACTCCTACCGTTTTCTTTTCTTCCCCGAAGAGTTCTTCTCTGGCTGCACTTTGTGGAACGCACAGTACAACTCCATAGAGCTCTTTCAATGTCTGAAGGCCCATCCCACTCTCCCTTCAACTTTAATTCCTACATAATCCACAGTTTGATTTAAGTCAATCTCGAGTCCAACTTTTAATCTATGCCTCTTAACATTTTCAAAGACTTGAAAGCTAAAAAAGACTTAAAGTGTATGCAGCGACGAAATCAGTACATTTTCTTCATGTTTCACTAGTGTAAAATCCTAATTATGACACAAGTGGAAACACACAAAAACACTTGTCTCTAAAGAGAACTAACCTTTGATTTTTCTTGTAGTTTAGTCACAAATAACAAGTATTGCTTCAAAGAGTAATCCTTTGAGTTCCCAAGAGCCACTTCCATTGCCTTCCTTTCCACATTAGATTAAAGAGTTCAACAAATCAAAACAGAGAAATCAGAAAGAAAATTGAAACATTAAAAATTGGATAGAGATTTATTTACCTCGTCGGACATGAACGGAGCAATGTCAGGGGCATAAGCAGCCAGAACGGCGGAAGCAGTGGCCGGACCAACGCCTTTAAGAACAGTGAGCTCTTTCACAGCCTTGGAGATGTCAGGGAGAGATTTAAAAGCCTTTTCAGAAGCAGATTTCACCACTGAATCTTCCAGAGACGACACGAAATCCAGTAAACGCGGCCTTCAGACAACGGTTATAGACAGAACAACCGTTTAAATCGAGAAATCAGACAAGAATCTATTAGAGAGAGGGAGAGGGATAGTACCGCCATTTGCCGCGGGAGAGCTTCCATTTCATGAGTTGGGAAAGTTCGGAGGTGGTGAGGTAAGGGTTAGGGTCACGGTCGTGAAGAAGAGAAGGGAGTTTAACGCGGTAAAATTGGTCGAGAGAGACAAGGTCTGGTTTGTTCAGAGACTCGATTCGAGATTCGTATGAAGATAAAGCCTCGTTCCAAGCTTCCAAATCGGAACACTTGAAGTCGAGATCCATTCGCCACCGCCAAAAGTTGAGGGAAGACGGAATAACCGATCGGACAAACGGGTTTTTTGTTCAATTTTTTTCATGTCTCTCAATTTACAAAATGTAATTCGATGTGGATAGCCACGTGGCAGACAACAAGATACTGATGTCGATTCCATTTTTTTCTCATGGAATAGCACTCATCACTCGTGAACATTAAATATTTAATTAAATTCTATACAAAATTTTCAATTAAATATTTAATTTTTGTATTGTATGCAAAAACGCAAATGTTTTTTTATTTAGAGCACTAAAATATTTTTAAAAAAAAAAGATTATGGTATGCAAAAAACGCAAATGCTCATTTATTAAAAGCACTAAATTACTACTATTACGATATGATTTAAAAATAAACAGCATTGAACATAGATGTAAATAGAATTTAATTCACTGCAGTTAAAATAGAATCAAACTTCTATTATGTTTATTTGAAACATTTTTCTTCAAAAAGAATTTAGCTCACGGGAAAAGAAAAAAAATGAGTGCTTTTAATTTGGTTTTTTTTTCCTTTTCGTGCTTTTAAATTGGTATGTTGTTGCAAGTGTGAGCGTTTTCAACATTTTAACATTTTTCAATTCGATTGCCGACACTAACAAAAGAATCAGAAAAAAGCGTAATACTGTATATACACTCATTTCATTTGCCAACAAATAATATTTTTAAAAATAAAAAGTATAACAGATACACCTAAATCACCTTTGACGAAGAAATAAAAATGTCCAATGACATTTTGAGTCTTCAGAGAAAGTTGAGCGGTTTCAACAGCTCTCCGTCGTCTGCTTCAATCGACCGTACTTGGAACAGCTTCGTTTCCAACTGACTTACGTGTTCGTATTGTGATTCTCTTCTCTTCCTGAAAAAAGTCGAAGACGTTACTGGATTTTGTTGTTTTTTACAATTTTTCCTCACCTCCTCTTGAAGCTCAAATTTGGGTTTTCTCTAGTTTTATTTCTTCGGGAGGGTTTTTCTTTTTGAAGATTTCATGCAAATGGAGGCTAATGACTGTGAAGAAGAACATAGGTTCACTCTCGACAACTATCATATCGTGGAGCAGGTTAGAAAAGGCAAGTCTTCTTCGGATTTCGTGGTTCTTCATGAAATTGAAGACAAAAGGTAAGCTTATTTGCTCTCTTTTCCCCCCTAACTTTGTTTGCTTAACACTCTGTGGATTTTTGTGTGATTTAAGCCCAAAAGTGTTACTTTTTAATGCCAAACCTTACGAAATTTTGCTACTTAATTCAGGTTGATTATCCTTTGATTCATTTAATTTTGACTTGGTATATTAGGGCAAAGAGTGTTCAATGCTTCTAATCGAGTAATAATCAAAGAAGAAATTAGTCTATCTGTGTTGTCTTTCTCAAAAGTACGGACAAAGGTTTTGGGTTTTTGTCTGTAACGAGTTTGGTTGTGTAAATTAATTTCTATCTACGAAAAAACAAAAATTACCTTTTTTGCATTGTGTTTGATCAAGAACTGTTGGTCTCTAGCTATCTTTCATGTCTTTAAGGTTCTTGTATTAATTAGGTATGCAATGAAGAAGATTTGCCTGGCTAAACACACAGAGAAGTTAAAGCAAATCGCTTGCCAAGAGGTAATTATGCGACTTGTAGTTGATCTTTGTATCATCAATGGTTATTTGTTAACTGTGGTTTTTAATTGGGAAGATATCTAAAGGTGTAGTTTCCGTATAGATTTCCCGTCTCACATGCTTTTACACAAACATGTGGTATCCATTTGTTTTTAATGTTCGTCTCTCGCATTACTCGAGCAATGTATTAACCTGATAACTTCAGATGAGCAGAGCTGTTATTAATTATGATCTTACAAATTCGAATGTTATGTCAACACACTTCACTTAATTGCATTCAGTGTTTTGGGTTTGTTCAACCACCAAATTGATTTATTGTTTTTCCCTTAGTCTCATCTAAAATCATCATCATCTTCTATGTGTTGCAGATGAAATTGCTCTCAAATTTAAAGAATCCTTATATCGTGCAGTATGAAGATTCTTGGATTGACAAGGTATATGAGTTGGACATCAATGTTCATTTGTCATGACAGAGTTATAATGATTTTCATCAGTTTTCACTGATTTTGTTTTTTCTTTTCTGCAGGACAATAACGCCTGCATTTTTACTGCTTACTGTGAGGGAGGAAACATGTGAGTTATTCCTTGGACTCTGTATTTATGAGTTTTAGTCTTCCTCTATTGGCTTGAGCCTAAAGCGAAATCCAACAATATGAATGAGTCGTGACTACTAAATCAGAACGTTTTTTTACCCGTATCAGGGCTACTGCTATTAAGAAAGCCAGAGGAAAGTTATTTCCAGAAGAGGTAATCTCTCCATTTCAGTTTACTTTATCCTTTTGTTTCTCTTACGCTTGTTTTCTCCACATTGTTACTGTCTTGCTGATCATAACAAATTCGCATTTGATTCTGCAGAAAATCTTTAAATGGTTGGCACAATTGTTACTGGCTGTTAACTATTTGCATTCAAACCGCGTACTTCACATGGATCTAACGGTATATACTTTAATCACACTACATTACTTTTGCTGATGTGTGATTCTTTCATCTGTTATTTTGTGAAGAATGGTGCTCTGATTATCGCGTGTCTTTGCAGTGCTCAAATATTTTTCTTCCAAAAGATGATCACATCCAGCTTGGTAATGATAAATGAGAAGAATGATTTTACTCTTCCACTCAAAACTTTACATATCTGTCTTTCTCTACTCTAATTAGCTTTAACTTACTACCCATGACAAAGGTAACTATGGTTTGGCGAAACTTATCAATCCAGAAAAGCCTGCTTCCTTGGTGTGTTGTCTAACACCTTTTTGTATTCTCTCTATATTATCCTTTTGGACCGATTTGCATATTGAGTGTGTCAAATACCAAATATTTCTTTCCAGAAAATCTCATTCATAGTATTTTTTCTTAAATAGGTTTCGGGTATTTCTAACAGCATGTGCCCCGAGGTATTAGAAGACCAGCCATATGGATATAAATCTGACATATGGTCGCTTGGTAAGTTAAATATAAATCCTAATATGTAGACTTCAAGTTGTTACTGAAAGGAATAACATTTATGCTGCTTTGTTCAGGTTGCTGTATGTATGAAATTACATCACACCAGCCTGCTTTTAAAGCTCCGGTGGGTCTCTGTCTTAGCTTTTATATCTCTCTTTTTTTTAAATGTTTCCAATGTGACTTTATGAAACTAAGTTGTGAAGAAAACTCACAGGATAAGGCTGGTCTTATCAACAAAATAAACAGATCACTTATGTCTCCTCTTCCGATTGTCTACTCGTCTACCTTGTAAGTTTCTTCTTCTTTCGAGTGACATGATTCTCCTCAATCCAATACCACAAAAAGCATGAAACGAGTCACAACTTTTTCATGTTGCAGGAAACAAATGATAAAGCTTATGCTTAGGAAGAACCCCGAACATCGACCAGCAGTAAGTTAATCAACATATATATCATTGTTGGCTATACAGTACTGACTGTTGTATTAATACTATTGGAATAATTATTCCCTCAGGCCTGTGAATTGTTGAGGAACCCATGTCTACAACCGTACCTCCTTCAATGCCAAAACCTGTCGCCTACTTATCTTCCCGTTTTCCCAAGCCCAAAGGATAAGACAAGAAGAAATTCACTGCCAGGCAGATTTACGAAGGAGAGAGATTCGAGAGAGAAGAGCGAGGTGTCCCGTAGTTTGGAAAACCTATATCCGTTATGGACAAATGCAGAGACTGGATCTAGCAGCTCATCGCAACCAGCATCATCCACAAATGGTGCAGAGGACAAACTTGAAACAAAAAGAATCGATCCAAGCTACGACACACTGAAGGTTTCCGAGTCTACTAGTGATAAGTCAGATCCTGAGAGTGCAATCTACACTGCAGAAAAGCAAACCGAAGAAAATAACCTGCCAAAAGGAATGGAAAATATGTTCACCGAGGAATCTCAGTTACGTGATGTTGATGTCGGAGTTGTGAGTGCACAAGAAGTAATATGTTGCCCTCCAAAAAGTGCTATTGAAGAAGGTGAAACTCAGGAGGCATTTCCTGAACCAAAGGATCAGAGAAAGCTATCCATTTCTAGCACTGCCAATTCATCTACTGAAGTCGCAGCAGCAGCAAAAGACTGTTTGTCTGAAAGCATCAAGGTCGATGAAGCAAAGACGGTGAAGCTAACAGCGAGTGAAATGTCGTCGGTACTGAGTAAGCTAACCAAACTGGGTCCACCGCAGAGTAAAGAAAGAGCAGATGCATTGGAGTGTTTACTAGAGAAATGTGCAGGGCTTGTAAAGCAAGAGAAATATGAAGAACTTGCTGGTTTGCTTACACCATTTGGAGAAGACGGTGTTTCAGCTAGGGACACTGCAATTTGGTTTGCAAAGACACTCTTGTCTTCTGACAAACTCAACCAAGGAACCTGATTTAAGTTTGAGTTTTGAGAAAAGTCCTTTTTTTGTATTTGTCAAATATGTAAAATTCTTTCCTTTTTCATCAACTTTAGTTTGTGAACACAACAATTTCTCTGTTTCCCTATGTAATATTTACTAGAACTAAGTACTATATTTGAATGTGAGCTAGTTTTTTCCTCCTACTGTTACATTTTTGCTCTCTTTGAGCTTCCATTATCTCCATTGATACTCTGTTTCGTCTTCCCTTCTTGTTCCTGCATTCTCTGAGTTACATTTTTGCTCTCTTTGAGCTTCCTTCACCTCCATCGTTATCTCTGTTTCCTCTTCCCTTGTCGTTCCTGCATTCTCTGAGTCTCTTCTCACTCGAAGCAACCACTTTCTGTTTTTCCTCTATATCTCTGTTCAAGCTTCGCAGCTTCCTCTCTGCTTCCTTGATGCGTTCACGCAACGGATCCAACTTGCCCTTTTCCGAATTAGTCTTGCTCACTTCCCTATCAAGTTCCACACGACGCTTTTTCAACGATGTATTTGCGTATCGAAGCTCGAGTTCTACCTTTTCAAGATTTGCAGTATACTCTCTTAGTTTCTTCTCTTCCAACTGATTCTTCTTCAAAGTCTCCGAGTACTTTCTTTGTTGAAACTGTAGTTTCTTCTCCGAGATGATCATCTCCTTGTTGCTCTTCTCTTTTGGATTTTCAGCTTCCTTGTTCTTCTGCAACGCGTCCACTTCCTCTTTCTTCTGCTTTAGTTCAATCTTACGTTCTTGGATCGATTTCCGAATCTGCAACAGTTTCTTCTCCTCAGATTCCACATCTCTTCGTAGCGATCTTAGTTTCTTCTGCATTTCTTCAACTTCCTTTTGAAACACATCAGCTGATTCAATCTCTCGAGCCCTTTTCTCCTTCGACTCTAACTCATGTGACTTCTCATCAAGAAGCTTCTCCTTTGTGTCTAATTCATGTTTCCTCTTCTCAAGATCCGATTCGATCGTTTCATAATGACTTTGTAGATCTTTGAATGATTGCATGAAGGAGAATACATCGGAAGCTTGAGTGGTTGCCTTGTCCAGTGATTCAAGAAGAAGATCTTTCTTCGACTTCGCAACTGCTAACTTATCCTCTTCCATTTGTAACACACTTTCTTCAACACCAAGCTTTCTTCCACTACAAGAAAGAAACAGAGAATGAGAGTCGCAAAAGAAACCAGAGAAAACCCTAAGAGAAAACAAGAAAATCACTCACGTTGACGTAACGAGAAGTGGTAAGCGATCACAGAACTGGGAATCAAGGGCTCTTCTTCCTCTTACGAATACAGACCAAGAGATCGAAGAACACAGTAATGGCGGAAGTTAAGAAGAAAAATGCAAAAAAAAAAAGAGACTTTAAGAGCGCGAACTCTCTCTCTCTCTCTCTCTCTCTCTCTCTCTCTCTCTCTCTCTCTCTCTCTCTCTCTACTTGAATCCTTTTTGGCCAATGAGAAATGAGTGAAGATTATACAAAATTACAAACTTATTCTTCCGCATGATACCTTTTTATACCCTTAAAAACTTTCTTTTTTAGTTAGCTTTATAAAGCCTTTTGTTAACTGCTATTACCAACCATTCTCGAATCTTGATTCTTGATACATGATTCTTTGAATTTCATTCAAATGAGATTGAAACATTATATATATATATATATATATATATATATATATTAAAAAAAACTTGTGAAACTTGCAATGTCTAATGATTTCTGACGAATTGTTGGTGATCATACACATTATATAAAGCTACATCATACAAGGTCAGATTCAGATCATGATAAAATCCCTAATTGGCTAATTCTAAGCAGGGATGTAAAACTCCAAGAGTCACAAATTTGTAAAACACGCTAAGAAAGTAAAGTATAATTAACGCAGAGCGCAAAAATCAAAACAAATGAAGTAGATCATCGTCCTCCGTGAAGCTATAGACTGCCGAGAGAGTGAGCCTGTCGAAAAAAATGGTTTGTGGACTAAGTAACTTCATAGTAGAAGAACCAAACAGAGAGAGAAGAATTCTAAGAAGAGAGCTAAAGTTTTAGTTTTTACCTAAAGACAACCATGATGAAGAGAAAGATGTAGAACCCGAGCTTGGTAAACCGGAACTTCTTTTCAAAGCTAATACCACGGAACACTTCAGTGACATCGATAAGATGTCGTCGTTCATTGTATCTGAAACAATGTAGGGCGGTTGTTTTAGTTTCCACACTTGACAAATCAAGAATCAGTGATGATATGGATCGAGAGAGAGATATACTTACAACATTGCGTGATAGCATGTTACAGGGAGAGCCACGAGAAAAAAGACCCAATGCCATGTGAGCAGGAAGAGAATGCAGAGTAATCCTTGGAGGATAAACTCAGGTATTACCAATCGGTTGATACGAGAACTTGTCTCGAAAGGGTTCAAGTAATCAGCTTCTAAATCCGTTAAACAGATAACCTACATAATCAAACAAAGAAAGGAAATTGAGCTCACACATCGGTTCATAAAATTGAGCTCCCAACACAATTCCAACAAACAAAAAGGTAAACAGTAATTGATATATTATCTCATTAAATCACATCTTGTCCCTGTAACCGCAATCAAATCGGCACTACAAAGAGACACAAAACCCTCAAAAACTAAAAAAACAAAACTGATCTATATAACTTGCAATTCATCAACTTTACAGGGTCTGACGAAGTATCATTCTTTTATAAGCAAATCACATTTAAGTAGAATTCTGAGTTATAAGCAAAAAAAAAAAAAGGCAAATTGAACAATGAAACCTCAATAGGCCTAAATTCTTTTGCAGTGTTTCTCAATTTGTGGAATGTTTTTTAGTACAAAGGTCGATGAACACGAGGGGAAAAAATAATTCCGTTTCTAAGTACTCTGAAAATTTCTGTATCCGGGTTTAACTATTTCGACCAAAGGCGTAAAGCTAGCTAAGGTTTTGGTAAGAAGTAGTGAACAATTCCGACACTGACGATTTGAAGAGTAGAAACCCCTTAATGACAGATCTCGATTTAAGAATCTCACTTCTTATATTGAAAATTGAAAGGGGGAAAAAGTGGATATTACATACCTGATAGAAGACGGAAGCGACGAGGGCTAAGCTGATGAAGAAGGAGAGAATCCATAAGAACAAATCCCAACCCATTTTGTTTCTTCAAAGAATCGAGACGATTCTCAAGTACTCATTCTTATGCAACTCTTTTTTTTTTTTTTTTTTTTTATTTTTTTATTGCAATAATATTTGTGCGACTCTTGCTAATAATACTACAACCTTTACATTTTCTCGATTTTAAAAATAAGGGAAATTTTCGATTGTACTTTACTTATTATGTCTGAATCTGAATTGTATTTCCTTCCTTTTTGTAGCTTTTATTGCATTTTTTCACTTTCCAGTTTCCATTATGTTCAATAGTTAAAAGATATTTTCGTTCAAACAGTGTCAGAAGAATTTCCAATCCAATATGAATTGGTTTGGTGAGGTTACAGTTTCGTTTTAGTCTAAAATCTGTGAAATGAAATCTCCCTATGATCTGAAGCAAAACACCGTCTTGTTTAAAGGTGATAGTACTTATGATGCAAAAATTGCAAAAAAAGAAGAGTAGACATTCGAATTACGATAGAGATTCACAACCACTGTAACCAGAAATTTTAACATTACTAAACAGACATGTGATCTAGATTCCGCAGATGTTCTTTTCCATCACAACACACAAATCCTAGAGATCAACAAAGATCACCCTCAAAAAGCTTACTTTCTTTTCGACTTCTTCGATGATCTCCGGCTTTCAACTTTTCTCTGTGCAGCTTCGAATTCTTCTTCGTTTGGCTCTGACTCGCCATTGTCACCATACCTAGAGACAAGTGACGAGAACATTGTATCGAACTTCTCTTTCCTCGAATCGCTTCGCTGCAAAATTGCAGCGTAAAGATCTTTCTTTGCAACCTTTGCTGCTCTACAAGTATGGAAATTTTGAAACAAGTCACAACAAAGGTAACTTTCAGAGAGAACTAATTGGAGAAAGGTAGACATAGAGAAAGCTTACTTCTGTCTCATCTGCGTGTCATTCGTGGGAGGCTCTATTTCTGAAATTTCTTTTGCCCATTTCTTGTAAGCTTTCGTTGATTTCACTTCTCCTGCAATGGTTTCATAGCGGAAAAACAAAATCAGAACTTGAATGCGTTTTGTACACAGAATTACTGCAAGAGAGAAAAGCCTACCTGCTGCAATGGCCTGGTCGATAATATCTTTGAAGCGGTGTGAATCAAGCTTAGTGTTTGAACAAAGCATTGAGCAGAAAAGCCTGGAAGAGATATAGTACCAATAAATGTTATATAAACTTCAATTCACAAACTTAACAACAATGAAAACAAGGGAATGATAATTACCTGCTCATTTTACCCTTAAACTTCGTGTACAGTTCAATCAAGTCTTTCTTCTCGGATTCAGAACCTCTGTAGTTTGCCTCAAACTCTTCAATATCCTCCTCGGTGACCTATGTAACACAAGTGTCACAAGAATCAGCAAGTGAAGGAAACAGACCAAACAGTTGTGTGCAAAGTCCAAAAGATAAATCAACTGTGAATGGTGTTTGTTATACCTTCTTGTACATGGCCTTGAAGAAGTCCCTCAAGTTGTCAACCACATCTCCCGAAAGATCCTAATGAGATCGGGAAAAAACAGATTGTAAGAACATTTTTCAGTCACCAATTCATTCGAACAGAAACTTGAATAAGTACAAGATACTGATACTTATTCCAGTTTACAAGCATGGTATAAAACTTGTGAAACTAAAATCATACAAATAAGAAAATTGAAGAACCCCAACTTACAGCATCATCAACTGAACCAGTCTGATCATAGACTGCCCTTTTCTCTTTATCACCGAGAATCGATATCACCTTTTGCAGCTGCTGAAACTTCTCTTTAGCTTCCTATACACACACCCAAAAAGAAAACAAGAATTCCAGTTTCCTTGAGAACTAAATTGGACACATAGAAACTATAAAAGGAATACAAAAACCCGAAAGAGAAGGTGTTCAATAACCTCATCGTCTTTATTTTTATCAGGATGAAGCCTCAATGCCAACTTATGGTATGCTTTCCTTATCTCTTGTGGAGATGCTGTTGCTTCAACACCAAGAACCTTCAATGAAGACAAATTAGTACGTTTCATTGAATCATTCTAATCACATACAATCAATCACAAACAAAACTCAAGACAAGAATTGCAACAGCTACTGTGGAAAAAGCAAAAATTGGATCATAAACAAGTACATTTCTAGCTCTTACAATCCTAATAACCAACGATGAAATTCAGACACTATCAAAGGAACACCATCAGGCAAAACAGTCCAAACTAAACCCGAAACCCAACCATAAAGTATAAGAAAGTCTGCTATTCCGGCTACGATTCAAATAAGCTTAATCGGAACAAGACCATATCCAGAAAACGAAACCACTAATAATTGCAGAGAAAATAGAGGTACCTCGTAGAGATTTTTCTCACTAGATCTCCCTTCGTTCTCCATTTCAACGTTCTCGATTTTACGAACACACAAGTGAAGCGATCGAGTTAGAAATGCTTCTTATTGGAAGATTTATGGCGCCAATTATTCCCCCACATTTTTTATTTGCCGCCTAATTTTAGAGAAGGTGTTTTTTTACATTCTTATCGTCTTAACCTAATCTGGGGAAGTAAATGTATACGCTATTTATGGAACTTGAGGGGTGGTGTCTTAATAATATATAGTACTGTGGTTAAAACCAAAATCTAACCGAAATTGGTTTGGTGTGACAACAAAAAACCGAGATTGATTTGGTATTGATTACGAATCAAAATCTTTTACAAAATATATTTCTGTTGTAAATTATAATAATATAAGGTGATATCATATATGTGTTTATATGTGTGAGGAGAGAGAGAAGGGAAGCGAGAGAAAGTGATGGAGGAGACAAAAGGAGTTATTTTAATCTCTATTTATACTGATAGTAAGTCGGTGCACTAAAATATTATATTAATATATTATAAGATATTTATCACTAATGGATATTTATCTTATCATAATAATTTCAATCTTTTCCAAACAACTTCTCATTTTCGGCATGTGATATTGTTGTCACTTCTCATTGTATTTTCGTTAATTCGTTCGAATTACGCCGGGTATGCATTTCCGATTCAGACCGCCGGTTAGGTGATTGTACGGTGACAAAGGCAATAAGTAAAATAAACGGCCGAGATCAATTCAGTTTCAGGGAAAAGTTTGTGATCCATGCCACAGTGGAATAACTCCTATAGTACTGGGTCCCGCATTGGCCGTTAATCCTCCCTTTTTGCTCTTTCTCCATTTTTCTGAATATTTCCCTTTCTCTGCGTATCAATGCCTAACCACCCGCTTGTGATCTGAGTTTTCTTATTCGTTTTCATGGTAGAATCGGCTGTTTATGCGTGCAATACGAATCCGAGACTCTTCGCTTGGATCTGATTTGAGATTTTTGAATAACTCGTGATCTGGAAATTTCTGTTTTTTTTTTTTTTTGAATAAAGTCAAACGAACCAAGGATGTCTAATTTGTATGGAGATTACAATCAAAAGATCGATTACGTCTTCAAAGTCGTGTTGATCGGTGATTCCGCGGTTGGGAAAACTCAGCTGCTTGCTCGGTTCGCTAGGAACGAGTTTAGCGTCGATTCTAAAGCAACAATTGGTGTCGAATTCCAGACTAAAACGCTCGTCATCGATAATAAAACCGTCAAAGCTCAGATTTGGGATACGGCTGGTCAAGAAAGGTTTGGTTATCTTCTTCCATTGATTCATTTGATGAAATATCAGAAACATTCAAACTCTTGCATTTGATTGATAATGTTTTAGCAAACATGTCTTCTGGATTTTTGTCTCCCAAAGTTTTAATGCAAATGGTTAAATCAATATTGTGATTCTGTGACTGAGAAAAGACAATAGTATTTGTGAGTTGTAAGAACAGATATTGAGAATCCAGAATTAGAGAGTTAGAGGGCTTTATATTCGTTTTGCTACTCTGTTCACATTAGAATCCACAAGTGTTAATCAAATTCTACTTGCTTTGGTCATATTTGTTAAAGGATCCAAATTTCTCTTTTACTTTAGTCTGAATTTTGATGGCGAAGGATGGTATTTAGCTTCTACTCTTATATGTCATGTTAGATGCTACATAGCTTTTATATGAGGTTTGATAAACAATGTCTTGTATGCTAGATATTGACCATCACTCTGTTTAAGGCTCTCAGTCATATACATATATCAAACTTTTAATTTTCTTCTTTTTCAGATACCGGGCGGTGACAAGCGCGTATTACCGTGGAGCGGTTGGGGCAATGTTGGTCTATGACATGACCAAACGTCAATCATTTGATCACATGGCGAAATGGCTGGAAGAATTAAGAGGACATGCAGACAAAAACATAGTGATTATGCTAATTGGAAACAAATGTGATCTTGGAAGCCTAAGAGCAGTGCCAACAGAAGACGCACAAGAGTTTGCGCAAAGAGAAAACTTGTTCTTCATGGAAACCTCCGCCCTTGAAGCTACTAATGTTGAAACCGCGTTTTTGACGATCTTAACAGAGATTTATCGTATAATCAGCAAGAAATCATTAACAGCTGATGATGATGATGCAGATGGGAATTCAAGTCTCTTAAAGGGAACTAGAATTATCATCCCGAGTGAGCAGGAGAGTGGGAAAAGAGGTGGATGTTGTGGAAAATCTTGATTTTTATAGCAAAAGAAGAAAAAAGATTGTAGTTTTGTTTGGTTCTTGTTGTTCTTTTTTTTTTTGTTCCAATTTATAATTCTTGTATTCACGTTAGGCCATTTGTTCTCGAAGCGAAACAATAAGCCAAGATTTACTAGAGGAAGAGTATGACAACAAAAACTGCTGCTGTTTTTATATGATGGAAGTCTTCCATTAAATTGTTCAGTTGAGTAATGATGGATGAGCTTTTGCTAAGTGACACTATATGCTTATGTTTTTCATTGTCTCTTGAGCCTTGAGTTTCAGAGCCTTTTTTGTGTAATTACTCTTCTTAAGTATAACCTAATAACATTATATCACCACTTTGTTTGCTTGATCAGATAGCCTTTTCCCTATGTCAAGTGTTGTCGTGTCCAGTTGGTTAGTTTTTCTGAAAATTTTCAAAATATTATGCATCTTTGGGATTTAAGTTGCATATAGATGGATGTATGAGTGGTATGTTGGATTTATTAGAAGTCTGATTTATCAGCTCATATGTTCAGAAAAGTCTTAAATAGAGAAAAACACTTAATGTTTGGAACTGAGATGGAATTTGGTTTGGTTTGGATAGGTAACCCGATTAGATCACGGTTGACTTTGTACTTTCTTTGATTCATTAAAAATGTACTTTCATATTCTCTTCTCAAATAATGTATCGACATTTACGTTATCTCTTTTGTTTCTTCTATCGCCATCTTTTTCGACCTAAAATTCATTCTTTTTTTTTTGTCGATTGTGCAGCGATTGTACATATCTGACTGGCTCTACTCAAGATAGCTATGGTCTTCTTGACTTTGTTCATGACTCTCCTAATCTCGTAGTGAAATTTTATTAATGAATACAGCAAAATTAGACCATTTATTCTCTAATCGATTTCTTTTGAGTTAATGTATCCGCATTTTCATGCATCTCTCTTTTCTTCCATCTTCTGCATTTGTGCTCAGCTTCTCAAGTGTTTCGAGGCTTCAGACCGGCATCTCACGGTCGTACCGATCCGAGGTCACGGGTGACTCGGGTCAAGCCTCTAGGAAAGGCTTTACTCTTTGGAATTTTGAGTTAACGAAGATCTTTACTGCTTTTAGTCTATCTCCACTTTCGTTTGGTAGTTACTAAAGCTACTCGAACAAGAAATTTTGGAGTTGTATCTACTGTCTTTGAGCAAATTTGTCAGGATTACGAGCACATTTTTGAGCCTTCTTATGTAAGAAGATGAAGGTTAGGCTCACTGATCTTGAAACGACAACGAAGAAGGCTGAGGATAATAAACTTGAGGTGAATAAGCTTAAGGAGAAGGTTAACGATAGGTTATCTCTTCTGGAGGAGAAGATGAAGAGAGAAGAATAGGAGAATATGAAGAAAGAAAAAGAGGAGAGAAACGCTCCTGGTTCAGTTCCACTTGATTCCTCTAATTCCACTTGATTCCTCTGTAAAAGGCTTAGTTCTCTGTGAAAGACGTAGTTCTCTGTTAAATGCATTTAAACTAGTTACCTCTAAGAACTCGGTTAAAAGGATTTGTTCTCTGTTAAATGTATTTTATTATTATCTCTAAAACTTAATATTTCAGCATGTCACAGTATAATTTATAATATGAACTGTATTTATACATCAAACTTCAATAAGGGTTTGTTCGTATGGTTGTTGAATGTCACAATGCATTATCATCATATAAAGTATTGACAATATGAAACAAATAATAAGCTCATGTATGAACTTATCCATATTTGCCCTATTACATTGTAGAACAAGTAGTAAGCGACAGAGGAATCACCCGATTGAGGATTGAGGGCTTGCGCGGCTACTCTTTATGTGCTCTTCATATACACATGTATGTACAAACATCTACTATGTTATTATAGACATACGAAAGAGAACAAATTTTTTTGATAGCTTTAACGTAAGAGTTGGATGATATATATCTCAAGTACGTTTGAGGGATAAAAGACTAGAATCTTTTTTCTTTGCATCTAAATCTTCATTCATTGAAATATGAGGACCAAATACAAGAGTGGAATGCCTTGTTGATACACCATGCCGGCAAGACCTCTTCTTCCAAAAAAAAAATATCTTAAAAATATGAAACGTGCCAAAGCAAATACTAAATATTTCAAAGCAAATACTAAACAAAGGCCTTAAGCTATTGCTGTAAAGGAAATATGAAGAAGAATTCACCAAAAAAAAAAGGAAATATGAAGAAGACCCAAGGAAAAGAGACTCCAGTCTTAATGCTGGACAAGGTTATGCCTCGAAGACAATCCCTTCCACATCAAGCGATCGAAGCCAGAGCTCACCTACCCAAACTATTATAAAAATATGAATACAGTTTATTATACAATTTAAGACACAAGAAACTATCATATTATATATGACATGTTCAAAGTATTACAAATATATGAAAAAAACCAGTGCATATAATATATAGAAAAAACCTGCGCGTATGCGCGGGTAATCATCTAGTTAGTTATAATAACCAATCGTTTAAAAATTTGACAACGTGTTGTTATTGTTTGATATTAAGAGAAAATTGAAGCTGAGGAAAATTCAAGTTCTGGAATTAATTCTGGAATTAAATATTCATACGCGCAGGTTTGTTTCATACTGTAATTTTTTTTTGTAAGTTAATATATTAAAATTTATGTATTTATGTATGATTTATATACATAAGTAATTTGCTTATTAAAAATATCATATTTATTTTATACGAGATGATATTTTTTTTTTTTTTACCATATTTACAGTTTTTATCCTTCAAAAAAATTTCACTCTTTAAAAATGTATTGAGTGCATATTTGACAAAACCATTAAATTTTATTTGGATCCATTTTTATTTTAGAGCCCATTTGCCATTTGCATAATCCATCAATTGTTATATCACTTTATTTTCTTTTCTTTTTTGCGAAAACAATATTGATTCTTGCGTAAACAATTATGAAAAACTATCAATACCATACTGGATAGTTATACGGTTTAAAGAGTGAGTATTCAACAATTAATGGTTTATGTTACAAAAAACCTTTAAAAGAGGATGAGCAAAATTTGGTTCATATATTTGCTAACATCCGCTACTAGTCTTTTTCTTGATCATACATATACATACTATTTTAGAATAACATTCTTGTCTTGTAATTTTGGAAGATAAGTGTTAATAGTCGATTTTTTCCCACTGGGTGTCACAGCAAATGGTTGGACCAATTTTTATATTTGTTCTTCCATCTGCAAATAAACTGTCTATTAGAAGTATACTCGAAAATATTGATGAAGACCATACAATTATTCCTTTTAGAAAGTTGCAAGTTCATACTTGGTTTGCTATGATCTAGGCAGCTGTTCAAAGACCACCACTCGTGCCACTTATTGCTTCAGCCGCCAAACCATATTGCCGATTAAACAACAACACAAAGGGCAAGTAAATTTACTGTCTAAAACCAACAATACAAATTGGGGGAAAAACAAACCAGTAAAAGAAAGAATTTTAAATCGCCAGCAAACAATTATCCAATATTCTCGAACTTGAACATTACTTATAGCTTAGGAAAGTCATTCCTTTACCATTGGGGCTAATACATATAAGGACGGAGCATATAAGTTTACTTACTTTCTTCACAATAATGTTTCAAGCACAACAAAATCATCTCCTATGAGTTCTTAAACCAATATTTGTAGCTCTTGTAATTATATCTATTGAACAGTAAACAACGACAAGTTACGTTGTAGTTGCAAGTATAAGTCCAGAAGGGAAAAAATAAGGAGAGTCCACAACCTTAGCATGATACACAATCTTTAATGTTTTCGGTTTTTTCCTCCATGCTTCTCAAGTCCAAAAAGCAATCAGTCCCATATGTGAAGCTTGTCGTCGCCATGACATGAGGATTTTGTGGGTTGAATCTATAGAGTTGATCCTTTGTTCATATAAATCCCGATGGAAAGATGACTTTGCTGCTCGAAACTCCTATACATTGAACATTCCTTTTCCCTCGCCTAAGTATGCATAGTTCTGGAATTAATCCCACCAGAGTTTGCGCAAAGAGAAAACTTGTTCTTCATGGAAACCTCCGCCCTTGAAGCTACTAATGTGGAAACCGCGTTTTTGACGATCTTAACAGAGATTTATCGTATAATCATCAAGAAATCATTAACAGCTGATGATGATGCATATGGGAATTCAAGTCTCTTAAAGGGAACTAGAATTATCATCCTGAGTGAGCAGGAGAGTGGGAAAAGGGGTGGATGTTGCGGAAAATCTTGATTCTGATAGAAAACGAAAGAAAAAACATTGTATTTTGTTTGGTTCTTGTTGATTTTTTTTGTTCCACTTTATAATTCTTGTATTCACGGTAGGCCATTTTGTTCTTGAAAGGAAATAAGTCAAGATTTTGCTAGACAAAGAGTATGATTGTGAAACCAAAAGCCCCATGTTTGCCATACCACAATTATCTAGGAAAGACAGAGATTGTGATCTAGTGTTTTGTCGTCAACATCATGTATTATTGTGAATTTGAATTTGGATGATAATACAGTGACGGTTCTACTCCTAATACATGCCTAGTTTGCCAATTTTAGCACATATATAACTTTATGTGATACTGTGATTTTAAATAATTATTCTATGGCCCAAAATACACTACCTGTTTAGGTGGTGCACACATTTCGTTTTAGCATTTTTGTGGCTATTATTATGCTCTCGATGACTATTGACAAATTAACAATAACGGTAGTTAATTAATTCAAAACACTATAATTAACACTTAAGTGAATAATAAGTTGAGTTAAATGAAAAATAAGTAGGCCTAGTCAAGGTCCACTCCTACCTAAATTTTTTCGATATTGTTGAATGAAAAACACTAGTTATGAATAGATATTATCCTCGCTTAGCAGCAGAAGTATCGAAACTTACGTTTATATCTTTTGTTTCTTCCATTGCCATCTTTTCTCAACCTAAAAACCACTTTTTGTTTTGTTTTGTCGATTGTGTAGCGATTGTGCAACTGATATAATATAATGGTATTAATTAGATCAACGGTCGCGAAGGCCGCCTATTTCGATTGTGCAACTGATATAATATAATTTCTTCATCCAAGATTGGATTTGGGTTCTACGCTGTTTGGCGTAATGTCACGATTATCCCTGCTATAATTTTTGTTTCTTTCTATACTTTAAACAAAGAGAATAAAATTGCTTCTTTTTGTTTTTGTTTTGTTTTTATAACTCAGAAATTTACGGGTTAGTAAAACTCTATCCAAGTTGGATGAGAGTTATGGAAAAACGACAACTCTGGGAACAACGTTACTCTGAAACGGTATGAATTTTATTTTACTTATGAATTTGTTTTTGTTTTTCAAGAATCTTCATCTCTTCTCTGATTTTCACCTTTTCAGCTCTCATGGAAGAAGCCTGAACTTGAGAGTTAAGGAAATGAAAAGAAAAGGCAGTTATTTCTCCTGTCGTGGATGCTACAATATTACTCTATCTTGTTACTATGTGGATGTGATGCTGCATAAAAATAATATATATGCATGTGATTTGACAATGAGCGTGTGTGTTTCTGGTTGTTTGGTACGTACAACATCATATGATGCTTGTTTCTATTTATTGGCCATTCTATATCTTGCAAGTCATTGATTGATATATTAATTACTCTAGGGATAAGTTGGAATATGGGGCATGATTCGTAAGGCTGTTTCTTTATGTCAAGCTAAGCTACGTACACCCATCGTAAAACGTCTCATCTCGGTCAGGGATGCGGTTTTCGGATCAAATCCTCCGATTGATCCGAGGGCGAGAAACCAAAGCCGAAGGACAGAGGAAATGTATTATGTCTTGATAGATTGTAAACTTAACTTGTGAGAAAGTGAAAGTAGATGAATATGCTTCCAAATCAATATTTATATGGGCCAAAATACACTTCCCCTGTCTAAAAACCTCTGTTTTAAGTGGTGCCCACGTTTTCATATTTTTTTTTGTGTGGTTATTGCGATTTCAGTAACTAACTATTGATCTAATAAAATGGAATTTAATTAAAGAAACGATATGAAAAGGAGAGTATTGTTATTGATTCCTAATCTCCTAATAAAATTTTATTAAAAAAATACAGCAAAATTAGACCATTCATTCAACAATTTGTGAAAACAACCAATAAACAGAGGTCCCAACTCTATAAAATATAAATTCATACCATTGGGCTTTAATTTTTATTTTCAATTAAGTTACTGTCAAATGTCAACCTTTTTAGATGGACAACCAAACCCAAACCACAGAGCCCACATAATGCCAGCGTGGCGTAATTTATCAGGCCAGCGTGGCCTAAAACATAGTGATTATGCTAATTGGAAACAAATGTCCCTTGAAGCTATTAATGTCGAAACCGCATTTTTGACGATCTTAACAGAAATTTATCGTAAAATCAGCAAGAAATCATTAACCGCTGATGATGATGATGATGATGATGATGATGATGATGATGATGATGATGATGATGATGATGATGATTCAAGCCTCTTAAAGGGAACTAGTATAATCATCCCAAGTGAGTAGGAGAGTGGGAAAAGAGGTGGATGTTGCGGAAAATCTTGATTCTAACAGCAAAAGAAAGAAAAAACATTGTATTTTTGTTTGGTTCTTATTGAGTTTTTCTGTTCCACTTTATAATTCTCGTATTCACGGTAGGCCATTTTGTTCTTGAAACGAAATAAGTCAAGATTTACTAGACAGAATATGAGTGTGAAACCAAAAGCCCCATGTTTGCCATACCACAATTATCTAGAAAAGGCACAGAGATTGTGATCTAAGTGTTTTGTCGTCAACATCATGTATTATTGTGAATTTGAATTTGGATGATAATACAATGATGGTTATACTCCTAATACATGCCTAGTTTGAAAATTTTAGTATATACATACAGTAAAACATCCATAAATTAATACTCTATAAATTAATAATCACCATAAATTAATAATTTTTTCCGGTTCCAAGTCGGGTCAATCTAAAAATTAACAAAATTCGATAAGATGACAAGATAATAATTTTTTTTGAAACTCCTATGTAAAATATGGTCCCAATAATAGTATAAATTAATAATCATGTATAATTATGCATATATGTATAACTTTTTATTCTACTTATTATATCATAAAAACTTTTAAGGTTATTTTTTCGATATCCAAAACTTGTGAAAAAAACTATATACAAGATAATTGATTATGTCATAATATGTATCATAAACTTGTGAATTATTATGTTTTTTTCTAAATTATGTACTTAATAATGTGTATTATTTTTATATGGATAGTATATTATGATGTTAACATTTATTCTATTACAATAACCAAAAGTATAAACCATAATCTCGAATTAATACATATCATATTTACAAATGGATTTAATTAAATTCTATTATATAATAGCATTTGAATTTTTTTTTTAAGAAAAATCTTACCTAAAATAGATATCTATCTATAAATTAATATTTATTAATTTATCGATTAATTAATATTTTTCTAAATTGATAAATTTTTTAAGTCTCAAGAGGTATTACAGTATAACTTTTCTGTGATACAGTGATTTAAATAATTTTTCTATGGCCAAATTACACTACCCTGTTTAGGTGGTGCACACATTTCATTTTAGCATTTTTGTGGCTATTATGTTCTCGATGACTATTGACAAATAAACAATGACAAATTAACAAAAACGGTAGTTAATTAATTTCAAACACTGTAATTCTCTTAAAACTTAAGTGAATCATAAGATTGAGTTAAATGAAAAATAAGCAAGCGTTGCCAAGGCCCACTCCTACCTAAATATTTTTGATACTGTTGAATGAAAACACTAGCTCTTACTAGATACTATCCTCGTTTAGCAGCAAAAAAATCTGGCGCTTTTTTGAGATCATTCTTTTCTCAAATAATGTATCGACATTTTATGTTTTTCTCTTGTGTTTCTTCTATCGCTATCTTTTACTCGACCTAAAATACACTTTTGTTTTTGTTTAGTCGATTGTGCATTCTACTCAAGGCTCTGTTTTGATTTACTCTACTCAAGATAGCTTTGGTCCGACTGACTCTACTCTCCACCGGGTCGAATTCGGACTCCTCCGCATTTCATCCAAATTATCACCAAATCCATAAGTAACCTTTCTTCTTCTTCATTTCTTCATCCTCCAGTTTGTTCTTCCCCTTCCATCATCCTCCAGAACTGATACTCTTCTCTTGATGTCTTGTTTCTCTTCTTCTTCATCCTCCAGAGCTGATATTCTTCTCTTGATGTCTTGTTTCTCCTCCTCTTCTTTCTCTTTCAATTTACTTTCCAAAGAGACAAGATCTTTCCTCAGCAATTTAATAGACGAACGGTTAGAGGAAATTTTTGTTAATCCTCTAAATATGCTCTGGGATATATTTTATTTTAGTATGTAATCTTCGGATATGTATTTAAGTTGATTTGCACACTCTCCTAGTTTATCAGACATTGAAACCTCGAATATTGCGAATCTATTTTAATGGTTTTTAAGTTAATAATTTGCTTGATCTTAAAGATTTTTTTTTTTATCTTTTCCTCCTTTATCAGTAGTTTGTATTAATTATATGCGAATAAGAACTCGTTAGTTCAAATTTTAACTCTTGTAGCTCTGTGACCACATTTTTAATTCTCATAAATACCCACCCCACTCTATGAACCAAAAATCTCAAAGTTGACACACCATCGTTTGTTACCTCAGGAAACGATAAGCAAAAATTTGAACCAAACGATAAACTAATATAATAGGCATTTATGATTGGTTCAACTTTTTAAATTAATTATATAATTATATTTTATTTTAAAAACTAATATAATATTTGTGAGAAACTATTTAGAGAAAATCATCTATTGTACGTGCTCTAAGATTGGGCTTTAATTTTATCAAATGTCAAACCCAAAGCATGGGGCCCATATAATGCCAGCGTGGCGTAACATCATATGATTTATCAGCCCACCGTTTTTCTCTCCCCCTCTCTCTCCCTCCCTCCCTCCCTCCGGTTTCTTCACGCTTCTCTTACCTATCTTCTTCTTCTTAGATTTCTCCATCGATCTCGAACTTGAGACCATTCACGTTTCTTTGCATTCTGATTGTATATCTTGACTTCCAAGTCAATTTTCTGATTCCATTTTTTTCTCTTCGATTCGAGAAGTAAACAGGGGAATGAATTCCAGATCTGAAGCCCCCAAATCCAATATCTAACAAATTCATATTCGAATTTCTCAATCGATTCAATTTTTTTGTGTAACAATGGTGACGATCAAATTGGGTATGGTCCATTACGTAATCGACCATGTATACGGAGCGTTTATGCACCGCACCAAGTTATCTCCACAGTTCTTCTCCCGAGGATGGGGTGGTCCGAAGCTGGAACTCCTCGAGCGGATGGCTAAGAAGCTCTTCCCGCTTGATGTCGAAAGTCAGAATTGGCCACCGGCTTTGGTCCGACCAGTTTGGAGGACTATCTGGGAGACAAAGACCGCTTGTCTCAGAGAAGGTGTTTTTCAGACTCCTTGCGATGATGAGCTAACCGCTGCTTTGCCTCCTGAGTCTCGTACCGCGAGGGTTGCTTGGCTTGTCCCCAAAAACGTTCCTCCTCAAAAGATGGCTTGTGTGGTTCATCTTGCAGGTAGCAACATTACAGATTCTTGTGTGCTTAGATAATGGAACCTGTTCGATTCGGAATCTTATTGAATTTGGTATATTAAAACCTAGGAAAGAGATTTCATAGGCATATGCTTTATTGTGGAATGTTTTGCATTGTTGTAGGCACAGGTGATCATACATATGACCGAAGATTGCGTTTGGGTGGACCGTTAGTGAAACAAAACATTGCAACGATGGTGCTGGAGAGGTAATCGAAGAGACTTTTTCTAAGCTTTAGAGCAAACGTTTTTGCTTTGACCGCTTTTGAAGCTTTTTTGCCATGTTTTTGATCAAACATAGATAATGCCACTGCAGCCCTTTCTATGGCCAAAGGCGTCCGTTTCTACAGCGTGGCGCGAGACTCCTATGTGTTAGTGATCTGCTTTTACTAGGGAGGGCAACAATCGAAGAGTCACGCAGTCTTATTCACTGGCTAGACATTGAGGAAGGCTTTGGAAAGATGGGTGTTTGTGGGCTTAGTATGGGTAAGTAACACATTTTTCTTGTCGGCTTATACAAAAAGTCTGTGAGCTATTGCATTGGGTTAAATTGGATGAATTACTGTTAGATCTGCAATTTCACCAAGATTTGTGGAAACTTAAAATGTGTTGTGGATGTTTTCTAGAATATATGGTCTGGGATAAGTTTCCTGCAAAAGTTGTGGGGATGGTTATTGGCTTTGTAAACTAAAGTCGCGCTGTAGCTGCTTCGCGTTACCATTTCGTTATAAGCATTAGCATAGCTTCAAAACCCTGAATAAGCTTCTCAAACACATGTGCACCCCATAGGTTCAAGTGTTAGGATTAGACTGAGAACCATATCTTTGAACTGCATCCATCGAGGGATCTTATGTGGTTGCATCTCCATGTATTGAGTTAGTTGTTTTATCTTTTTCCTTTCACCGAAACTGAATTAAGTTTGATGAATATATGAAGGAGGAGTACATGCTTCGATGGTTGGATCGCTTCATCCAACACCAGTTGCAACACTTCCATTCTTATCACCGCACTCTGCGGTTGTTGCATTCTGCGAAGGAATATTAAAGTATGGAACAGCTTGGGAGGCACTGAGGGAAGAACTTGCTGCAGAGAAGATCACAATGACTCTTGAAGAAGTGAGAGAGCGGATGAGAAATGTTCTATCCCTCACAGATGTCACTCGCTTCCCGATCCCCAAAAACCCCGATGCTGTTATCTTTGTTGCTGCAACTGTAAGTAGACAAAAACCAAACCATAACTCACAAACTTCGACAAATTTAGTACATACACTGCTGATATATACATGACTCTGTGTTCTTAGGATGATGGATACATACCGAAACACTCGGTGTTGGAGCTTCAAAAGGCATGGCCAGGCTCAGAAGTGAGATGGGTTACAGGTGGACACGTATCCTCCTATATTCTGCACAATGGTGAGTTTCGCAGAGCAATCGTTGATGGTCTCGATAGATTAAACTGGAAGGAGTCATGGTGACTTAACATATAACACAACCCCTTTGTAACACAGAGGGAAGGGGTATTTATGTAAATGTCTTAAAATCTCCTCTTGTTGTTGTATCATTGGTTTCTGTTTAAAGGATTCGATTCGATTTCAAAAGTTGTGGGCTCTAAAATATTAATTGGCTTTGTGCATTGTATTGTTTTTTGTCTCGACACACATCAATGATTTTAGGTGTCTTCACTCATTACATTTCCATTACTAAATATCATTTTCATAAAATCTTTTAACATTATTTTTCTTTGATAAAGTGTCATGTTTGTTATTACACATGACTTACTCGTGTAGAGATGCATCGTGCATGTTACTGAACTCAACTCGCTATGCAACAAATGGTGTTGGTTGCAATGACTAATGTACGACCAAATTATTACACCGAGAGAATCAAAGTTGTTCCAACCAAACTTTCAAAAATAGTTGATGTATTTACCGCCATTATGAATTAAAATTATTTCAAGAAACGAATATTGTACGTTGGGAAGAGTGTAAAACCCTAGTTGTACAGAATTAGAAACATCTGTGGTCCATTGAAATCTCTGTCTATATATCAGAAGCTTAGCTTCACTTCACTAAGCAACCACACACACAAGTCACAATGAAGATTCTTCTTAATCTCTGTATCTTCTTCTCCATACTCTTCATCTCTCTCTCATCTTCTTACAGCTGCGGTTTAGATGACAATAATGCCCTCCTTCAAATCAAGAAATCCCTTAACAACCCTCCACTTCTCTCCTCTTGGAACCCCAAAACCGACTGTTGTACCAGCTGGACCGGCGTCGAATGCACTGACCGCCGCGTCACCGCCCTAACCATCTCCTCCGGCAAAATCTCCGGCCAGATTCCGGCCCAGATCGGTGACCTACTTGACCTCCGTACACTCGATTTCAGTTACCTGACACATCTCACCGGAAACATCCCACGAACCATCACCAAACTCAAGAACCTTGAGATTCTCCGGTTAAAGAAAACCAGTCTCTCCGGTCCGATTCCTGATTACATCAGCGAACTTAAGAGCGTTACGTTCTTGGACCTTTCCTTTAACCACTTTACCGGTCCGATCCCCGGTTCGCTTTCTCAGATGCCGAAGCTTGAAGCCATTCAGATCAACGATAACAAATTAACCGGTTCTATACCGAACTCTTTCGGTTCTTTTGTTGGCAACGTCCCTAATCTCTACTTGTTTAACAATAAGCTCTCAGGTAACCAAAAACTTTTCTTAATCTTTTTCTTTTTCGTTAATCTAATAATTTTGGTCAAAAAATTTCTTTATGAGCCTTGTGAGTTAAAAATGTTTCTGACTTTTTTGTAACCAAAAAGTAATTATATTTTAAGATCTCGCACCAAATTTCGTTTGATAAGTTTATCAATGACTTTGTCTTGCAAGGGAAAATACCGGAATCTTTGTCAAAGTACGACTTTAACGCAGTAGATCTGTCGGGGAACGAGTTCATAGGAGATGGTTCGATGTTATTCGGACGAAACAAAACAACAATACGAGTGAATATATCTAGAAACATGTTCAACTTCGAGCTGTCCAAGATTAAGTTTGCTAGGACCATAGTGTCATTGGATCTGAGCCAAAACCACATCTACGGAAAGTTTCCAAAAAGGGAGCTGACTAAGCTACGCCTCGAGCATTTCAACGTTAGCCACAATTTTCTCTGCGGACCAATCCCACAGGGCGGTCTTCTTCAAACCTTTGAACCATCTGTCTACTCTCACAACATATGTCTTTGTGGGGCCCCGCTTAAGGCTTGTTAAACTAGGTTTTTAGTGGCGGGAGATGTATTAATTATGTCTTAAATTAAATCTATGATGATGTATGTGTTAAGTATTTTCACCTATGTCTTTAAAATTATGAATGGTAAGAATGTTGTTGAGATATTCAAAGTGTAAACTTAACAACACCTATGGGATTCTAATTCTACAACATATACTCTCGTATTCTCAATTTAACTTGAAAAAAGTGTTTACTATGACATCTTTAACTATGTGACGGTTTCATCGTCTACTTACAACCTCAAATCATTCTAATTTAAACAATTAAACCTTTGTGCAAATGCATTACCGAACAATATGATTTCCACAAATAACAAGAGTAATAGTATACATTTCCGGTTAGGTGTGCTTTAAAGGTAGAGAATCCAAAAAATCTAAAGATAGGTAATGCAAACTTCGTAATGTAGTCATGTTGGGCTAGATGGGCCGGAGTTGTACTTGTTAATGGGCCTTCTTAAAGTACTCCAATACCAAAACGGACCGTTTCGTCTTTAAAACGAATGTTCGGCGATTCCGACGCAATCTCATCCGAGTCCCGGAGATATCGATCCTCGTAGCTCTGTGCCCTTTTCCGCTTTTATAACATCGTTTCTCTCTCGATAGATCAAAAAGTTCGTTTCTTTTTCTCAAATTCTTTCAATTTCTCTTTTCAATTTCGTTAATTTATCATTTCACCGAATCCGCATCGAACCCTAAAACCCCTTAATTGCTTCTTTTTTTTTCCGGGTCAAGTTTCGCTTCGAGCTTTCTAGGGTTTCGCATCTGAATCTGCGGAGAAGAAAAATCCCTCGTGTGGGTTTTTCCGTCAAATTTCTGGAAACAGAGGTATGTATAACGTTTCTTTGCCTCTTTTGAATCTTGTTCGAGCAATTAGTGCCTTGGGCGTTCAATTATCAACCTTGTGGTAGCTCATATGCTCATTGAGATACCTGGCTATTTAGGGTCCTGCCTAATTGAACAACTGTTGCGGCTAGTTTTAGGCATGGAAGTTTATAGAGAGGGTTTAGGGAATGGTTAACCCAGGTTAGGGTTTAGGGTTTCGAATAAAGTCTTCAGCTTGTCCTGATTTGATGAATTAGGGGAATTAGGGGAAATTGTGTGTTTCTTGTATATACTGCTGCAGCCTTTCCTTCATGTTAAATTAGCTCTTGTTTGGTCTCGAAGTAGTTCTACAAAATAAGAATTGCCTATGATAATCCTTATTATATTGCTCTTCTGTAGTTGGCTAAGTAATTTCATTATCTCATTGTATATTTTCTTTCCTTCTCTTTCAACATTCAATTTTTTTTTACCGCGTTTAATCTCCTTGGAATAGAAACGGTAGCTTATTTGCTAATCGAAAGTCACACTGCCTATTGAGGTGCCTTCCTGCTGTTCTCGTCGGGCTATTGATGTTATAGCTTACAATGTCTAGATCTTTCGCCAAAAGTTTCAAGTTTGTGTTTGTTAGGATATGGGTTGTATGGAGGCTTGTATACGGTCTTAAACTAGTAGTGATTGGATCTTAACCCTTGGAAAAAGAACACTGGAATTTTCTTTATATCTATGTAGCACTAAATGTTTGATGTGTGTTTAGTATTGCCATTCTTTCAACCAACACAAACATTGTGTGAACGTCTGTATTTTCTAGCTTTCTAAAGTATTGATGCCTCGTTGGTAACTGTTGTCCACCTGACTGTAAAGGTTTTAAAAAGATAGCTTTCATTTGGATGGGAAGTTTCTGTAATCACTAATCAAACTACATAGTGATATGGAGGCACAAATTCATCAACTTGAGCAGGAAGCATATACTGCTGTTTTAAGGGCTTTTAAAGCGCAGTCTGATGCAATTTCTTGGGTACTCTCTTCCTCCTTTGGGTTGATTAAGTTATGCTGTGTCAGTCTCATGACTAAATCTCTAGATTCTGTTGGTTGTACCATTTCCACAACTTAGGACAAAGAAAGCTTGATAACAGAATTACGTAAAGAATTGAGAGTATCTGATGATGAACATCGAGAGCTTCTGAGCAGGGTCAATAAGGACGATACTATCCAAAGGATAAGGTTAGATTATTTCTTTGCACCAACAAGTAGAAAACATTAACTTATCATGAATATCCGGTTATTTTAATACGTTGTATCCTGGAACTGTACCAGAGATTGGAGACAGGGAGGCGGAAGCCAAGCTTCTAGGCATGCAACTATTCAGGGTTTTGATGTTGTTCCTAGTCCAACTTTCTCAGCTTCCCGGAAGAAACAGAAGACATTCCAATCTGTAAGTCTTCTGTTTTAGTCGTAAGTGTGCTTTCTTCGGTTTTCCTCCACTGTGTTGTATCATGTTTTTTCTTAATCATTTACTGGCGATATGCATGCAGTACCATCCATCAATTGGTGCGACCGGAAATAGATCATTCAATAACCGGGTAGTAACCGGTGGCGTATCAGCAAATGAACCTGCTGAATCTCTTATCGGAAGAAAAGTGTGGACAAAATGGCCTGAAGACAACAACTTCTATGAAGCAATTATAACCCAGTACAACGCAGATGAGGTGCTATTTTTGTTCATTCATGTTTGAATGCTAATTGGGTAGAGAAATAATGTGCTGTGACTTCCAATTTTTCTAGAAGTCTTCAAATGTATATTGGTTTGATTGCATATCTAACATTTGAAATTGGCTTCAAGTGTCTTGTAATTCATACACTTTGTTATATTTCTCACAGGGTCGGCATGCTTTGGTGTATGATATAAACGCAGTGAATGAAACGTGGGAATGGGTTGATCTCAAGGAGGTAAGCTTTAAACAAATATTTATCTTTATATGTGGCTACATAGCGGTATGGTGTTTTTACATGAGAATATTATAAGAGCTTACATCATTATTGTAGATTCCACCAGAAGACATTAGGTGGGATGGAGAAGACAGTGGGGTAGCTTTAAACATTGGACATGGAGGTGGATCAATCCGTGGCAACCGAAGAACCCAAAGCCATATTGGTAGAGGGAGAGGACCGAGAATTCACCAACCGAGAAGAGAACTTGTACCTCCACCAACACAACAGAATGGTGGCGGTGGTCGTAGGACTTCTTCTGATGATATTGAATTGTTCAACACAGACTCACTTGTGAAGGAGGTAAGTTTTTTTTCATCTGTTGTGTTTCCATTAATCTCAATGGCTGTTCTAACATCAAAGTTTTGTCCAAGGTGGAGAGAGTTTTCGACTCTACACATCCTGACCCGCTCGAGCTCAATAAGGCCAAGAAAATGCTCAAGGTCTGAGATTAATACCCAATACCCTATTGTTATTGTGAGGGGTTTACTGTGTTGATCAGAGAGTAATAACACAAGTTGTGATGCAGGAACATGAACAAGCGCTTATTGCTGCAATTGCAAGGCTTGCTGATACCTCTGATGGTGAAATCGGTAATAATAACAGAAGCAGGCTTTGTTTCGTTTGCAACTTCAGAATAATCATTTATTTGCCATTCAAGGATCATTACAAACTTAATCCTATAAGAATAAGTCATCACACTCTTGCTCAGTTTGTAATTACAATAGTCTCCAACCTGTAAATACATGGATGAATAGCTTGTAGCATTAGAATACGAGTCTTTTTCTCAAACCTCGGATTGTGTGCTTCTTTGCTGCAAATATGATCTGATTTTTCTGGTTTTACTGCTGCGAACTCAACAGATGGAGATCCACCATATTCGCATGACCATCCAATGCCACAGGGATGATGGAAAAGCTGTCTGGTCATCAACCTAAGGACTCTGGAGTTTAAAAGAAACATTAACTGCTTACGAGATTGCCCAGAAGATGGAAACAGTCAAGTCTTCTTCTTGAAAAACTGTTATCACCAAAATGTATGAAAGATTATTAGGATTGGAATGTAGGATTTTGCTTGTAAGCATAGCATTTTGTTTAGAGTGTAACCTATGACTATGATTTGACCATGTAAATGTTCCTGAGTCCATCTCCAAGGAATAGATAATCAGACCTGCCATGAAATGCTTCCCCTTAAGTTTCTGTAAGATTATCCAGGTGAGATTCATGCTTAAAGGAACCTTGAACTAAACATGCATTATTACACAATCACAGGAGAAGCATCTGTTTTTCATGGAAAGAGTGGTAGATGGTGATGATATGCTTCAATGTTGGACGATTCAATGAAAGTGCTAAATTTCAGGTGTTGTATGCATTCAGACCACAGCCTTAGGAGCTAAATCGAATGCAGCAAACAAAGGAAACCATAGGAGAGTTGCAGAAAACACTTACCCTTTTTCTTTTTGCAGCCGATTCCAATCATTTTCGATCTGATCGGATCAGAGTGTTGTTGATTCCCTAGATGTTTTGATTACTGCATCGAATTCATCTGAGACTTCGGAATATGAGATTCTACACCAGTTTGGTCCCCATTTCGTTGTGATCCCTACGAGATTTGACGAAGTAAGACCCTGCGATTTGAAGATATTCAGGTTCCGAACAACTACTTGACATGATACCAAAAGAATTCCAAGTCGAGAAATCTAAAGCTAAAGAGCATGGATTATGAAAAAAAAACAAAGACGCCTAGCTCATGAAGGTGATCTAGATTATCAAACCATGGGATTTTACCTGGAGACGAAGAAACGCTTGAGAGAATGCGAGGATTGGATTTTCACTAGATTTCACCATGTAAGCTGAGAATCGGAAGATCGGGAGATTATGTTCATGGAGGAAGAGAAGAAGAAGACGACGACTGGAGATGATGCGATTTGCCATTTCGTCCAAATACGAGAAAGGGAAAAAGAGAAAAGGAAAAAAAAAAAAAGGGATATCGTCAATAATAGAAAAGAAACGAAAGAAGCAATGTTGAGAGATTGCTTGACCCGTTTACCTTCTTCTCCTTTTTTTGTTTTTTCTACGGAAATGTTTTCTTCCTTTTTTTTTTCTTTTTAAAATTTAATTTAAGAAAATTAAATTTTATTTCTACACTAATCAAGTGCTATAATTTAACTTCTTGGTTGGTATATTTTTCCTTTTTATTAAATAAAAAAACTAAACTATTCCAGCAAAATTTTCAAAATCTGAATTTATATATTGATTCTTCAGATTATCATGTGGTTAAATTTGTTTCAAATACTAATATGTAATTGAGAAATTTCAAAAAATATCATTTTTCAAGTGTTATTTTACAAAAATGCCATATTTTTGAAATTTTTATAAAAATGTCACTTTTTAAAAATTAGTTTTTCTTGATATGATTTATATTTGGATTAAATATGTTCTATTAAGATTTAGTTATGAGGGTTTAAGGGTCAAAACATGTTTTAGTGTTTAGAATTTGAAGATATAGAGTTTAAAAATCTATAATTAGTGACATTTTTGCAAATGAACATTTCTAAGTGGCATTTTTGCAAATGTGCACATAAAAAGTGGCATTTTTACAATTTTTTCTAAATAATAAGTAACTTCTAATTTATTTTTATTTTTTGTACAAATTACTAAAATTCAAAAGATATATGACAACTAATCTTTATTTATAAGTTTAATGGGGCATATTTTCCCCATTTAAAAAGGTGATTACCTTTTTAATTATAAAACGTCACAACTTTTTCTGAAAAAATCACAATTTTGTTACGGGGATAAATAAATTAACATGAGAAAAGAATAGAAAAATATAGATTTGGCCTAATCCCTCTCGATTTTGTTTAATGGAAAACAAATATATTCCTTTTTAATAACAACACTCTTGCTCATTAGTTCGTTACATGAATGCAAATCCAAAACAGAGTTTTTTTTTTCCCCTTCCGATCATCTTCTTCTCCGAAAAAACAACCAACAATGCAATCTGATTTCACTAACATAAACGTTGTTCCAATCGGAAACGAGTTCTTCGATCTCATCCTTCCCCGAAACCATTCTCAAACTCCAAATCGTCTTCTCCGTAAAGGTTTCGAGGTCAATCGTCTCCGTCAATCATACACTTGTGAGGTGAAGAAAACAAAGCTCATTTTTCGCGATAAACTCTCAACGATCATCGACGAGTTTCCTCGCATCGATGAAATCAACCCTTTGTACAGTGATCTCCTTCGCTTGATTTTCGATAGAGATCGATACAAGCTCGCTCTAGGTCAAGTGAGTACTGCGAAGCATCTAATCACCAGAATCGCTAATGATTATGTAAAGCAAATCGAGTTTAGTGAATCGTTGAAACAGTGCAAAACCCTAAAAGTTTGTGGTATTGGAAGAATGTTTAGTGTTGTAAACGAAATCACTCCTAGTTTAGCTTATCTGGAGCAACTCAGGCAACACATGGTGAAGCTTCCTTCGATTGATCCGAATTCTCCAACTCTCTTGATATCTGGGTATCCTAATGTGGACAAGACTTGTTTTATGAACAGAATCAATACCGAAGCTGGTCATGTTGTTGATGATTTTGTAGGAAAGTATGTGAATTTTGTTGTTGGTCATACTGATTACAAGGATTTGATGTACCAAGTGATTGATGCACCTGGTGTTTTGGATAGGTCTTTGTCTGGAGACTGTAATGCTATTATCACTGCATTGTCTCGTCATCTTCAAGCTTCACTTGTTGTGTTCTTTTTGGATGTTTCTTGTTCTTGTGGTTACAGTATTGCGTATCAAGCTGCTCTTTTGTACAGCTTGAAGTCTCTGTTTGTGAACAAACCGTTGTTGATAGTCTGCGATGAGACTGATTTGATGGAAATATCTGAACAAGATTCGAAGCTGATTGAAGATATGAATGGTGGATTGAG
Organism: Arabis hirsuta; assembly: GCA_964056655.1. Classification (NCBI taxonomy): domain Eukaryota; kingdom Viridiplantae; phylum Streptophyta; class Magnoliopsida; order Brassicales; family Brassicaceae; genus Arabis; species Arabis hirsuta. Next base: position 27,512,111 of record OZ053306.1, on the reverse strand, counting down.
AGAAGAAGAAGAAGTGGTTTTGAAGATTCGTAATCTGAGTACTGAAGAGGGTGTGATGTCTGTGAAGAATGCTGCGTGCGAGAGGCTATTAGATCAGATAGAAAGACTTAGTTGCATAGCTCAGAGGAACAAATGCATCTTGGCTATTCAAGAATGGAAAGATGACATAATTCCTCCAAATCTTGATGATGATGATCATAAAGATTCCGACTTGTTGGTTGATTTTGAGGAGTTGGAGCGTGAAGAAGGAACCAATCAAGCTGAAGAAGAAGAAGAAGAAGAAGATGGTTTTGTGATGGCCGGGGAACGTTTTAGAGAGGAGCACAAGGATCATCAACTTGTTACCATTCGCAAGATTCAACCCTTGCGGATACTAATAGCCTTGGCATTTTTTATTCTTGTAGGGAATACTTATGGAACCATTCAACAATGTCTCTCAGCTTTAAGCTTTAGAGTAACTAGTCTTGGTTTCTAAGAGCATCAGCAACGGCTTTGAACTATTCATATTTGAACATGTGACTAAATAATTTGTAGGAACGGTTCTAAATCTAGATTTCCTTTTCTCTTTCTCTCACACTTTTGGATTACTTTAGTTGATAAAAAAACCATGCTAGGCATTTGCCTATTGGTGTTTAGTTTGTTTTTTCAATGCCATCTTTCTTGTTGAAATTTTTCAATATATTTCTTTTGTCGTCGTTGTTTCATTTGTATTAATGTCTTTAGTTATCGTTGATTATTTGATTAAGGAAATTAGCAAAAATAATATACAAACTATAATTTTAAAACTAACCAAATTTTACTTCTTCTTTTTTTTCTCTATCTCTCCATTATATTTTTGTTACTTTACAAATTCACCCTTTGGTAGGATTAATTTGTTCGATAACAAAGAAAAAATAAAACTAAAAACTAACTAAAAGTGACATATGTAGCCAAAATCATACTCATTGGATCTTATTCGTTCTTCAAAAAGTTGATTTGTTGTATAACAAAAAAATAATTAAAACTAAAAAACTAACCAAAGTGGTCTATATAGCAAAAACATGGTCATTGGATCTAGGGATTTTGATTAGATTTGTAATTTTATTTGTTTTTCTTTGCTATCCAACAAATTAACCCTACTTAATGTACAAACCATTATACTATACAATTGTTTGGTTTATTGTTGAAGATTAAAGAAAGACTTTCTCTCTTGGAGATATATTAGAAGATATTAGAGGAGAAGAGTAAAAGAGATGATGAAGATGATAGAATAGGAGAAGATAAAAAAAAGATGAAGAAAATAGAAGAGGAGAAGATTAAGAAGACATAAGAGGAGAAGAACAAGAAAATATAACGTTTTTGGTCTATTTTCTCTTGTATCTTCTATAAGTATATAATTCCTCTATTAAATACTTGATTTTTTTGTTGAATGCATTACTCAGACCACTTGACACTACATAAAATTCCATTACATCATTACCTCTAAGAAGTTAGATGCATCTTCTATTTATTTTATAAGAGTCAAATATAACTATGTTATTTGATCTAATTAATATGGTATACTAGTAGAGATAAAACAACTGAATGGACTACATATAAACCATATATAAGAAACCATATTGGCAAAAGTTGCACGACAAAGTTTACTTGTGAGGCCTTTGTTGTAGATAATGGATATCTAATCGGTCAGATTTGTAATTGTGACTCTAATGCAATATATATGTCAGATGCCAAAAAGAAAAGTTTACATCCAAAAATAATTTTTATTTCAATTGATTTTTACATTCTTCTGCATTAACAAACATGAATTTGTTATACTAGTGTCTATTGGGGCTTATTTTGTTGAATTTATTCTACGTCACTTTTGTAGTGAAAATTTTCTTTTTGCTTATCGTTCTTTATATCATTTTATTTGTGTTTATGTTTATGTTTTAACTATCACTGATAATTTAATATACAAACCATTTTTTATTGCAATTTTATAGAACTCATTTTTCTAGTTTTATGTTTTATAAAATTGATGGTGATTTGGACTAAAATTTTTAGACAATATACATGTTTGATTCCTTGGAAGTTGGAAGTAAAAGAAAACATGTGATGTCTAAAGAAAAGATGGTTACATCCTAGCAAGGTCAGGGTATGGGTTTGATTACTTATAGAGTCGAATGAGGTGAATTGATGCCAGAGTTCTGGTTAAGCTACGTGGGGAATCATTACAACTCTTTTAGAGGAGAACTAGTTGGAGGAACATAAATGCAACATTTTAGCCAAAAGAGTCCTTAGGGCATCTGCAATGCAAGGACCAAAAATTGGTCCTTTAGAGTAGTTTATTGTATTTGGAATGTTAAGAGATTTAGCTAAGGACAATTAGAAAAACAAAGATTATTGGTAGGACCAATAATTGGTCCTTAGATTATTATTATAAATTAATTAATTATGTTTATAATTATTGACATATAAAAGATAAGTTTTTAAACAAAACATTAAACATTTAAATTGAAAACACAAACATTACAAAGTTGAAAAAAATACAAAGTTGCGAAACAAATTACAAATTACAAATTACAAAAGGAAACAAACCAAACAAACATTTTATTGAATTCATAGAAAGTTAAACATTATATTTAATTTTGAAGATGTCCGAATTTTTCCCAAATATTTTCAATCAAATCTTCCTTTAATTGTTGATGAATATGTGGATTCCGAACTTCTTTGCGACGAGCAAGTGCCGTGCCGACTTTTGTAGTCTTTTTAACGGTGAAATGAAAATCGTCATCTTCAAACTCATAAAGAGTGTTTGAATCTCTTTCATCTTGGACAATCATATTATGGAGAATGACACATGCTCTCATAACATTGGAAATTTTGTTTTTATCCCATAATTTAGATGGATTTTTAACAACCGCGAACCTAGCTTGGAGGACCCCAAAAGCCCGCTCAACATCTTTTCGGACGGATTCTTGTCTTTTAGCAAACAAACAATTTTTGTCGCCCTGTGGTAGTCTGATAGATTTAATGAAAGTTGCCCAGTTTGGATAAATACCATCAGTGAGATAGTAAGCCAAATGGTACTCGTTTCCGTTGACATGGTAGTTAACTTCCGGAGCTATTCCGTTTATAATGTCATCAAAAACAGGTGATCTATCAAGAATATTAAGATCGTTCATAGTACCTGGAGCTCCAAAAAAAGCATGCCATATCCAAAGGTCTTTATCAGCTACAGCCTCTAACACAATTGTGGGTTTTCCGGTTCCTCGTGAATACATTCCTTTCCAAGCCGTGGGGCAATTCTTCCACTCCCAATGCATACAGTCGATGCTTCCAACCATCCCGGGAAATCCACGTTCTTCTCCATGACAGAGTAATCTCTGAAGATCCTCCGGTGTGGGACGTCTTAGGAATTCTTCGCCAAACAAGTTAATGATTCCGGCGGTGAAATTGTGGAGACAATCTCGTGCTGTTGATTCACCAAGGCGAACATATTCGTCAACTGCATCAGTTCCACCACCATAAGCCAAAAGACGAATTGCTGCAGTGCATTTTTGGAGGGGAGAGAGACTATCCCGTCCGAGTGCATCTTCTGTTTGTTGAAAATACGGAACTTCGTTGCTGAGACGATGCACAATATATAAGAACAAATGCTTGTTCATTCGGAACCGGCGCCGGAATAAATTGTGAGTGTATGTCGGATTATCACTAAAATAATCATTCCAGAGATTCTTGTGCCCCTCTTCTCGGTTTCTCTCAATATAAACTCTTTTCTTGCGCTCTTTTGGTTCTGGAATTTGAAAATATTGATCACAAATTTCTTGAAAAGGGCCTTCTAAACTATCATCATCATCATCATTGTGGTAATGATAATGGGAAGAAGATGCCATTGAAATTTGAAAGTAGATGAATTGGTTTGGTTGTAATGGTAAGGAGAGAAATATTGTAGGTTGTGAAAATAGAAGAACACTCATATTTATAACTTTAAAATCAGTAGCTTGTGATATTTTAGTCATATTTACAACATACAAAAGAGTCACGAGATTTGTACTCATATGTATGTTGTCTTGTGAAAATAGAAGAACACTCATATGTATGTTATCTTGTTGTACAAAAGAGTCACGAGATTTGTTGTACAAAAGAGTCACTGACATATAGAGTCACAAACTACTGATTCACATAATTCATTACACATTATAAGTGTTCTTAACCTGCAAAACATAATGTGACACGTCACTTGAGCTCCCTAAACCGTAGTCCGCTGATTCCGAAGGCTGACTATAACTATAACGACCCATGTGTTCTTAACCTGCAAAACATAACGACCAATAATCAGTATATTAGACATAGTTAAAATAATTCAGAGTTAATAATTAAACATAGCAAAGGGATTTTAATAATTAAACAGAGCAACACACATAGTTCATTACAAACACAAGATAGCAAACAGAAAATAAACATAGCATTTTCAGAGTTCAAACGTCGATTACATAGCAAATAGATTCAAAACATAGGATAGTTATTGGATAGTTATTGGAGTTTTGATCAATCTCAGAAATACTGGGCAAGCAGTTTGTTCTTCACAACTTCTTCAGCCTCACTTAATGGTTCCTTTCTAGCTAGCAAAGTGTCAAGTATTGCCAACTTAGAGAGTCTCTCCTTCATCAGTAGATCCTCCTTCTTGAATTCCCAAATCGTCTTAGCGTCATCAACAGTCTTCCCTTTAGAGTTATTCCTCCTTGCCTTTGCCGCCTTAACACCTTCAGGCCTCTTGTCATGATCACCACCTTCAGAGCTCGAGGCTTGCGAACCACCATCACCCGTTTTTCTCTTTGAACTGCCACTGGGTTTAGGTGTGTTAAGGTTTAGCCATTTCTGCTCAAACCTCAACACACACCAGGCATGTTCAAGATTAAACTTTGTCTCATGATCAGCATAGAAGATATCGTGAGCTAGCTTCAAAACATCAGTCGCATTCTGCCCACTGGCTTGTTGTCTCTCCGCAGAAGCATATGAGGCACAGAACTTATTCACCACCTCATTTATTTTGTGCCACCTCTGTTTACAGTGGAGATGGGGGATCTTGTCACCCTGTGTGCCATGGTGACTTGCTGCATAATATTCTCCAACCCTTTTCCAGAAGGTCCGTGCGTTTTGATCATTTGAAACAACAGCATCCTTAGATGTGTTGAGCCACGCACTGATTAGAACCTCGTCATCAGCTGGAGTCCATTTCTTTCTCTCCCTACGCTCCACTGGTTTGACTTCAGGTTGACTTGGAGGCTCAGTTTGCGGTGAACTGAAAGGAGGGACCTCTGAAGCTCCTAGGTTAACACTAGTTCCATGAAAATTTTCATAAGGAAAATTTTCATGCACAACACTTGGTTGTTGACTGTGAAGAAGGCCTAGATAACTAGATGAGTCGCTATATGGATTCCTTGAATCCATAGCAATTAAACAGAGAAGAGATTATAGAAGAAATAATTGTTGTGTTTGTGGTTTTAGCTAAGCCGAGAGGTAACTAACAAGAGGAACGTTGGGTGGTGTTAAATAAGGGCATCTGTGTAATGTGTAATAAGTTCCACTCTTACTTAATGCTCAACCATAAACAAGCAGTCTAATCAGATAGTTATTATCGAGTTCAAAAGCTCTCAACTTGAACTAGTAAGAGGTTCATTAGATTTAAAATGGAATATGGTTTCAAACAAACTACAAATCAAGCCACATTAGTTAACACAAACTATAACTCACAACAATTCAACAAGACAGGTCAAGTAAACTCCTTTAACTTCTAACTACTGATTACTCGTTGAGAACTAACTAAGGCCTATCACAGTTCTGAATTACAATCAAGGCAATAGCCAATAGGTTACATACTTTAATGCTTTGTTCAAACAAAAAAAGACATGCATTCAATCACAAAGACGAAGCATACAATCAAATCCTCACAACAAAACCAAACAAGCCTCAGATACACACGACCTAGATCGATCTATACATACTCTAAATCTCTATACTACAGACTGAGGATTGAGTGATACCTGGTTTATCTGAGGAGAGATCGGCGGCGGAGAGATCGGCGGAGAGATTGGGATCGACAGAGAAATGGGACAGATCGCCGGAGGGTTCGACGGAGTCCGCGGTCGAGAGCTCTATGGAGGGAAACCGTCGAGAGAGATGGGAGACGATGCTGAGACGATTTCGTCGAGAGAGATAGAAGACTTTCCCAAGACCACACTCCTTCGCCTCTCTCTCTGTGACACGTGCAGCTAAGGACACAAACATAAAACTTCTTAATTAACATACGTGAGCTAACGTTTTCTGTATTATTATTTTAATTTGATTTATTTTAATTACCTATTAAGCTAAGGACTCACTAATATATGCGCGATAAAGATGCCCTTAGCTCACTAGTATAATAATGCAGCTTTTGTAAACAATTGATAAAATGAAATAATGCTTCCCTAAAAAAAAATGTATTATAGGACGATATTACTAGGCCAGTACATAACTAATAGTTTGAGGTCATAGGATGAAATTTTTCCAAAAAAATTTTAGTGTTAAATTTTTTAGTGTTTTCAATACATTTTTATTATTTAATGCTAATTCTAAAAAAAATAGTGAAACACTATTGGTCAAATTTTTTTGAAAAGTTAATTATAAAAATTAATAAATTAATAATAAAAATTTAATTTTTTTTTTAATATGTGTGAAAAACTCAAAAAATTCATTTTTGTGGAAAGGAAAGAATATTAACTATGAAAAAATGACGTCATTATGCATTTAACCTGATCAGGCAGGAATCGTAACAGACGCACCACCGCTCACTTCACGGCTCACGTTAAGCCAAACCATGCAATTCCAGTTTTTTCAAACTATTTTAAGCACATTCCGGTTTACATGTTTGTTTGTGCAATGGGCCCTTCCGGTTTAACTTTCTAATGAAAAAAAAAACGGAAAGAGTTAAATCCAAAAAAAAAAAAAAAAGGAAATCTCGTTTTTCTCTCGACGACAACTACCTTAGGGTTAGGTTTATTTCTTCTGCTCTCTCTACTCTTTTTTTTTTCTTCCCTATTCCGATTTCGATTCATCTTCTTCGATTCGCCCTTCACTCGCTCTGTAGACTTTAGGGTTTCGATCCCATCTTTCAATTCGGATCTTTACTAAGACATGGATGCTCGTAAGAGAGGACGGCCTGAAGCTGGCTCATTCAACTCCAATGGCGGCGGATTCAAGAAGTCTAAGCAAGGTTAGCTCTTTCACTCTTCGTTTTCCTTTACTTCGTTCTTCGAGTGAGTTTTTAGCTATTGGGGATTCTGTCCTTAAGTAATTTCAGTTCTTCTGCTTCACTGGCTCTAGTAAAGGTTAAAAATTTAAGATCTCCATTCTTGGATGAATATTTCTTGACTCAATTGGATTTGATTAGCACTGATTTCTGTAAATTGAGCTCAGTACTATGCTTACTGAGCAAAAGTATGGTTTTTTGTGTGTGTGTGGCTAGTCATGGCATCTACTAGGAGGCAAGATTAGGTCTTCCTCCCTCACTGCTCTGTTTTTTTTGTGATGTTTTCTTCTTTCGATTAATTGTTCAATTGAGTAATGATAGATGATGAGCTTTTGCTAAGTGATACACTATATGCTTATGTTTTTCACTGTCTCTTGAGTTTGAGTATTGCTTGACTTTAATCACTCTTCCTTAGTATAAGCTAATAACATTTTATCACCATGCCAAGACTTGGTTTACTTGATCGAATAAGCCTTTCACTATGCCAAGTGTTTCTGTGTCCAGTTGATTAGTAGTAACCTTGAAAACTGTCAAAGTGTTATGCATCTATGGATTTTAGGTTTCAAGTTTCATATAGATGAATGTATGAATGATATGTTGGATTCTAAAGCAAATATTATTGAACTTCTGAAAAATCTTAACTAAAGAAAAACAACTTAATGTTTGGAACAGAGATGGAATCATATTCAACTGGTTTAGGAAGCAAATCGAAGCCATGCACAAAATTTTTCAGGTTATAATCCTTTTTTTTTCTTAATTGGAGTAATCTTCTTACTTATCTGCAACTTTGAACCCGGAATTAACAAGTGATACTGTGTGCTAATGAAGTGGTTAGTTGTTATTACAGGTATCTAGCATCACTCTAAACAAGTGAAAAAAACTGTTTTTATATAGCAAACATGATTCTTACTAGGCACTGATAAGTGTAGAGCTCAACTGGTGATTAAAAAGCACAAAATCAACCAAAACTTGTCTTTTGTTTTAGCTATGACAGTTGTTGAGAAAGGTGTGGTATACTTCTGTTTGGTGGTAAGGTATTAGTGATTGTGGATCTGTACATGATCGATTGGGATCTCGCATTACTGGTGATATGTCCATCGTTGAGCAGAACAGTACAATTGTTTCATTAGTATTGTATCCTCCCTTAACTAGATTAACATCACTGTTATACCCCAATCGATGTGCCATTTCTTCTGAGTCTTTCTTTTCTTGTGCCATCTTAATCCATTGCGTAAAACTCTCTGATGAATTATTCTTTTATTGCAGCACTTCTGGCTGTCCTTTTGGAGAGAACTGTCATTTCTTGCATTATGTTCCCGGAGGATACAATGCTGTAGCCCAGCTGACAAATATGGGACCACCCATGCCTCAAGTTTCGAGAAACATGCAAGGATCAGGTGGTGGAAGCCGATTCTCAGGGAGAGGAGAGTCTGGGCCTGGCCATGTCTCTAGCTTTGGCGCCTCAGCGACTTCCAAAATCAGTGTCGATGCTTCTTTAGCCGGTGCAATCATAGGAAAAGGCGGAGTTAGTTCGAAACAGATATGTCGTCAAACAGGGGCAAAGTTATCAATTCAAGATCACGAGGAAAACCCGAGCCTGAAGAACATTGAGCTTGAAGGAACTATTGAGCAGATAAACGAAGCTATGGCAATGGTAAGAGAGCTGATTGGGAGGCTTAATTCAGCAGCTAGGAGACCACCTGGTGGTGGTGGTGGTGGCGGCGGCGGCATGGGTTCTGAAGGGAAACCACATCCAGGAAGCAACTTCAAGACGAAGATCTGTGAGAGATTCGCAAAAGGAAACTGTACATTTGGTGATAGATGTCACTTTGCACACGGCGAAGCAGAGCTACGCAGATCAGGAATCGCGTAGTTGCTTGAGTTAGAATGAATTTGCTGGCAAAACAAGTATCTTCTTTTGTGGTGGTGAAATCTTATATCATCTTCACCTACTTTTTCTTGTTGTTTCTGGTTATTCTGAGAATACACCGTTAGTTTAATTTTCATTGTAAGTTTTCTCTATTTGGTGTTTTGTTTTATACTAGAAATTTAGTTTGCGTTAAATCGAGTTTGAATTTGAGATGAGAGGCTTGAAGGATGATGTGACAAACTTAGAAACAATGTTTAGGATTTGTATGCTCTGCTTTTATTCATTTCATGGTTTCTCTGCTATGTCATTTGTGAGTCACATATATATGATTTTCTGAATATGTTAAAGAGTGTTGACTAACTAGAAAGCAGTGTTAGTTTCTTTTCAACTTGAGATCTAGATAGGCAAATTTCGATCGTGTAACTCGACTTGGTTTTAAAATCTGTCACTGATGGTGACAATTGGAGAAAATAAATGAAATCATGGTTGGTGATTATCTTTGAAAAAATGTGTTAGTGAAGGTGTGTCGTTACTTATAAGCGGTAATGCTTAGAAAAATAAAACTCTAATCTAATAGTATGTAACTAGACGTAATCAATTTGCTTAATTAATTCATTACTTGTCGCCGCCTAATTATTTTCCGTCTACCACCTAATTTAGTTATATAGTGTATTATAATATAAGGGATTATAATACAATGAATACATTAATAAGAAGAGAAAATCCGCACGAATCTCTGAAAGTATATCACACTTGTTATGGTTTTCACGTGACCACCACCACAATTTTGTCTGTAGATATTTTAAAGTTTTTGTCACATGGCAGAAGAAGCCAAACACGATCCTCCATTTTCCACCTTTAGCCTCTCTTTTTTCCCGCCACTACTACTACTTGACGTTTCATCAAATTAAAGAGATAATAAATACCACCTTCTTCTTATTATTATTATTTTTAATTATACAATCAGAAAATTCAAAATTTTATAACAAAATCTAAACTAATCTCTATAAAAAAATCTGGAAAACTTTATCTTTTGGCCTATAAAAGTTACATTAAACAACATGTTATAAAGTGATCTTAATTTTAATACATAGGGTACAAATACAATAATAGAAACGTCAACAAAAAAATAGCAACGAAAAATGAAATAAAAAAGTAGACCAATTTGATTGGGTACTATAACTTCATGGCATGCTAGTGACATATTTGATTGTGTACTATAACTTCTATAGAAATTCTATGGTTGTACATAGCCCTTCTCGTATTTTGCAGAAAAAGTGTTTGTCTCGTTAAAACCTATGTTGGCGAGAAAGAAAAGTATTCGGTGGGCTAAAAAAAAAAAAGATTCCAATATTTAAAAATTAAATAAATAGAAGGTGACAAAATTGAGTAAGCTAATGTTGTACTGTACATTTATGTTTTCCGTAAATACATAGTTCTTTACCGTAAATATCTATTTTGAACAGAAAAGTAAAAAGAAAAAAAAAAGAGAGGAGGAAAAAAAAAAGAGGGGCCCATTTTGTATGAGTAAATCCTTTTAAACGGCCTTCCTTTCGCCATTCGCTTCTCTCTCTCTGACCCGAAACCAAAACCAGAAGAGAGAGATTACAAAGGGGGGAGAAGAGAGAGAGAGAGAGAGATTTTGCGGAGGAGCTTCTTCGTAGGGTTCTTCATCGTTATTATCAACGTTAAAGGATATCATCCCCCCTACGTCAGCTCAAGGTCCTTTCTTTCTTTCGATTAATTCTTACTTACATCTTTTCCAATCAATTCCTGGTCTGTGTTTTTTCTTCTCCCTCTCTGCCATTTTGCATTTTTCAACTGGTTTATCATGAACAGATCTGACTGTATTTATTTCATGCATTCAATCTTAGATCTGGGTTTTGATTCTCTGTTTTTGGGTTGAGAAATCTGATGGTGTTTTTGTGTTTATCTTTTCGTCTTCTTAATTACTAATGGGGCTTTTTGATTAGCGTCTAAAATATGAAATGCTGCATGATTTTCTTCTTAAAATATGTAGTGGCTCTTGTTTGACTATCTTTTTTAGATCGTTTTTTTTATTTTCTGGTGGGTTGGTAGAATAGAGAATCATTCACAAAAGAATTCCTTATCAGTCTCACGTCCTGATTTTTAATTACCGTATCTGTTTACTTGAGATTGTTTTTTTTTTTTTTTAGATCTGAATTGCATTATATTTTAATTTTCCCTAATCTGAATCTGCTCCCTACTGATGAATCTTTGCTGGATTTGACCTTATTACTATTGCTTCTTGATAAATTCATTGACTTGAGCTAAAAACTCATCCTCATAAACATATTAACTCAGGATCAGATGCCTTTTCGTAGATTCAGATGCAAAAAAGGGAGCTGCATGCAAAATACATAGATTCGTGACATTAAAAAGTTAAATACTTTTTTTTTTTTAATTATTTTTTGGTTTCTGGTTTAAATGTCTAACTCTGATTTATGATGTCGACAATTTCTTCTGGTGGCTCTCTATCGCTTCAACAGCTACCTTTGTCATTTTTTTTGGTCGACTTGCTATCCTCATCATACTGTAGTTCATAGACATAAATATTAAAGATATTGATTGGTCTCCTAATTAAAAAGTTGTCAAAGACTCAAATTTAATAAAAAAAGAAGAAATTGATAACCACAAGAAAGAAAGAGATGTGAGCTGCTGTCTTATCATCAAATCTCATTTGTATACCTAGTCGTATTCTCAACGCAATCGTTTTCCTAAGTTTCTTTCTTTAATTTTTCACATAATCTTTGTTCCTTTTGCTTCCCCTACTTTCCATTTATGGATCTTTTGTCCTGATAATATAGTTTGTTGATTTCAATTTTCTTTCAAATCTTGTGTGTGTACAGTTTCTTGATTCCTTTGTTTTCTTTGTCTTCTACAGAAACATGGGTGCAGGCGGACGAATGCAGGTTACTACTTCCTCCAGGAAGTCTGGTACCGAGGCCATTAAGCGTGTGCCGTGCGAGAAACCGCCGTTCACGCTCGGAGATCTCAAGAAAGCAATCCCACCTCATTGTTTCAAACGCTCAATCCCTCGCTCTTTCTCCTACCTTATCTGTGACATCATTATAGCTTCCTGCTTCTACTACGTCGCCACCAGTTACTTCTCCCTCCTCCCTCAGACTCTATCTTACTTGGCTTGGACTCTATATTGGGTCTGTCAAGGATGTGTCCTAACCGGAGTCTGGGTCATAGCTCACGAATGCGGCCATCACGCTTTCAGCGACTACCAATTGCTAGACGACATTGTCGGTCTTACCTTCCATTCGTTCCTCCTCGTCCCTTACTTCTCCTGGAAATACAGTCATCGCCGACACCATTCCAACACTGGATCACTCGAAAGAGACGAAGTGTTTGTCCCGAAACAGAAATCCGCCATCAAGTGGTACGGCAAATACCTCAACAACCCTCTGGGACGTACTGTGATGTTAATCGTCCAATTCACCCTTGGCTGGCCCTTGTACTTAGCCTTCAACGTCTCAGGCAGACCGTATGACGGATTCGCTTGCCATTTCCACCCAAACGCTCCCATCTACAATGACCGTGAACGCCTCCAGATATACATCTCCGATGCTGGTATTCTCGCAGTATGTTACGGTCTTTACTGTTACGCCGCTGCGCAAGGAATAGCCTCGATGTTCTGCGTCTATGGAGTACCGCTTCTGATAGTCAACGGGTTCCTCGTCTTGATCACGTACTTGCAGCACACTCATCCGTCGTTGCCTCACTACGATTCATCAGAGTGGGATTGGTTCAGGGGAGCTTTGGCTACCGTAGACAGAGACTATGGAATCCTGAACAAGGTCTTCCACAACATCACGGACACTCACGTGGCCCATCATCTGTTCTCGACAATGCCGCATTATCATGCAATGGAAGCTACAAAAGCGATAAAGCCGATACTCGGAGAGTATTACCAGTTTGATGGAACACCGGTCTTTAAGGCGATGTGGAGGGAAGCGAAGGAGTGTATCTATGTAGAACCAGACAGGGAAGGTGAGAAGAAAGGTGTGTTCTGGTACAACAATAAGTTATGAAGAAGACGATGATGATGGTGAAAGGAGAAACAGAACGAAGAAATCGTCGACCTCTCTCTTGTGTACTTGTCTTTGTTTAAGAAAGAAGCTCTGTTTTGTTTCAATAAACTTGTTGTCCATTTTGTTGTGTTATGACATTTTGGCTAATTATGTGATGTGGAAGTTAGTGTGTCAACATGTCTTGCGTCTGTATTGTTCTTCTCATCGCTGTTTTGTTGGGATCGTAGAAATGTGACTTTCGGACAACGAACTCTTGTACTAAAATATCTCACTGTCGGCACCGTTACTATTATGTGTCTAGTGAATCTTAATGTCGATCAATATGTCGTTTTCGAAGACCTATCCACTACCAAACCAAACTTTTTTGTTTGTGCCTGGTGTGTTGCGATCAAAGTGTTCAATCTACGTGAAGTGAACACATTAATTGTGCTATTCAATTCTGAAGTGAAGCAAGAACATATTTGTAACCATGTGGATGCATTAAAGAAATTCACCTAACCACGAAAGTATTGAACTAATCTAAACCATGTGGTTTGGCTTTGGTTCCTTCTTTTTAACAATTAGCTTTTGGTAAAGAGCTCTTTCCCTTTAAGCCAAATTCATTACCTTACACAAAAAGAAAAACTCTGGTTTCATCTTTTCTTTTTATCAGATTTGAGAGGGATCAAAGGCAGATGAGAAAATAGAGAGACAGGTAGAAAAAGAAAAAAAAGCAATCTCTTTTTCCATTAATAGCATAAACACCAAAAGAGAAGTACAAGAAGAAAGAAATGTAGTGATGAAAATTTTGAAAAGAAAATAGAAAGCAAAAGAATATATTTGTAATAAACTAGATGAACAATAGCCTTTTACCAATACGGAAACAATCTTTCATTCAACGGTCACGCCTTTCTCGATTTAGCGGTAATCTAGAAGCATTTCCTGTGGACTATCGATGGTCCTGCTTCATCATACTCAGCCTTAGCTATCCACATCTGCAATACCAACCACATTGTGAATCACAAGTCAGCTTATAAATGGGTAACAAGAAAAAGAGCATAAAGAAACCCGAAAAAATCGAATGATGGTTTTTACCTGTTGGAAGGTACTTAGTGATGCTAGAATGGAGCCTCCAATCCAGACACTGTACTTCCTCTCAGGTGGAGCAACAACCTTAATCTTCATGCTGCTTGGAGCTAAAGCAGTGATTTCTTTGCTCATCCTATCAGCAATACCAGGGAACATAGTGGTTCCACCACTGAGCACAATGTTTCCATACAGATCTTTCCTGATATCGACATCACACTTCATTATCGAATTGTAAGTCGTTTCATGAATACCAGCAGCTTCCATTCCGACCAAAGACGGTTGGAATAGAACCTCAGGACAACGGAATCTCTCTCCTCCAATTGTGATCACTTGTCCATCAGGCAGCTCATAACTCTTCTCAACAGATGAGCTCGTGTTTGCTGTCTCCATCTCTTGCTCGTAGTCAAGAGCTATGTAAGCGAGTTTCTCTTTCACGTCCCTTACGATTTCACGCTCTGCTGAAGTAGTGAATGAGTAACCACGCTCGGTTAAGATCTTCATGAGGTAATCAGTAAGGTCACGTCCTGCAAGGTCAAGACGCAGAATGGCGTGTGGAAGCGCATATCCTTCATAGATTGGAACAGTGTGACTCACACCATCTCCAGAGTCCAACACAATACCTGACAAAAACACAACACAAAGGACATATGATTCCACATTCACTTGAAAGCCAAGACCAAGAAACAGAATTTCTCAAAATGTTCTTTTTTTTTTCCTCACAAGCTAAAGCTAGACAACTAACTAACCAATGGTGTTTGAAGATGTTCTTACCAGTTGTACGACCACTGGCGTAGAGGGAAAGAACAGCTTGAATAGCGACATACATAGCAGGAGTGTTGAAAGTTTCAAACATGATCTGAGTCATTTTCTCACGATTGGCTTTAGGGTTAAGAGGAGCTTCAGTAAGAAGAACAGGATGCTCTTCAGGTGCAACACGAAGCTCATTGTAGAAAGTGTGATGCCAAATCTTCTCCATATCATCCCAATTGCTAACAATACCATGCTCGATTGGATATTTCAATGTCAAAATACCTCTCTTTGATTGAGCTTCATCACCAACATAAGCATCTTTTTGTCCCATACCAACCATCACACCTGTGTGTCTTGGACGACCAACAATGCTTGGGAATACAGCTCTTGGTGCATCGTCTCCAGCAAATCCAGCCTATAACAAAATTTTCAGACAGTTCAAAAAGCTTTCAGGTTTATCATGTCCACACAATGGCACAATGGTAATAAAAAAAATATGGGTTTGTTGTTGTAGTTATTACCTTAACCATTCCTGTACCATTGTCACAGACAAGAGGCTGAATGTCTTCTCCGTCTGCCATTTTTTTCTAACCCTGTAAAAATTAAAAATGTCAGTTTTCGATTTTCAAAAACATCATTCACGAATCTTCCGAAATCGAAGAAGATTCTGGGAAGTTTTGTTACCTTGATTGATTAAAGATGTCTCTTTTGGAATCTCTTGTGGTTTTTGGGAGAGAAGAAGAAGAAGAAGAAAGAAAGCGAAAGAAGAGGGAATGAAGAAGAATGTGAGCCTGAGAAAGGGAAGTTTAAAAAAGGAAGAAAAAAGAAACGCCATAATTTGGTAAGAGAAGATCTGAGCCGTTGATTATGAAACCTGTGAAAAAGGAATGTGGACCCCACGACGAGTCACGTTGATGGTGGAAACAGCTGTCTTTTTTCTTTTAGCTTTCAAAAAAAGGAGAGTAACGACATTCAAAATGAATTAATTTTTAACTTTTTTTTGGTAACGTAACTGTAAAATCTCCTCTACTACTGCTACTCTGTAAAGTATTTCATTGGCTGGAAATGTTCTTTTTTCAGAGATGGGGACAAATAACAATCATAATTAATCAAATTAATGGGCTGGATTGGTACATTTTCATTCAAGTGATATTTTAACTAACGCTCTAAAAAAAGAAACGTATTCATCAGAAGCAAAGCCAGTATAACATTTTCAGAATTTTAGTTGAAAATGTTGTTTCACGTTTAACATTGTAAGAAATAGTTTGATATATTGGAATACTATTCATTTTGATTATAATAATGTTACTAAAATCGGAGATCGGCGATGAATTTTTTTTCATAGATGAAATGTTGTTCATTCTCGACAGGCGGATTAATTAAGCGGAATTTGAAACGCATTGTATATAGTGGTTGATCTAAAAAATCACTCCAGTTATATTCGAGTCATCATGAAGCAAAGTCATCTATGCGTTAGAAAAACTGAGGTGATGTTTCGATAAACTAAGCTCTCTTGGTAGATTGAATCAAATTTAAAATTAGTCGGATGATTTAAACAGGATGAGGTTGAATTAGATCTTAATCATATATACTAATCCGGATCACCTCAGTTTTCTTTTGAAATTGCATACAGTTAAGGTAGCAAACATAAATGACAAATCTCTAGGCTATCTTTTAGGCTTCGAATACTACTTCTTGGATTACATATATGGGCTTCAATTTTCAAAACAGCGCATTAAAGAATAGTTAAACGAATGGTTTAAATGGGCTTCCAAATAGTAGCCCACTAAGGTTAGTGTAAACACAAGAATTTCTTCTCGAGTGTTTTTACTTTGATTTTGCCTCGAGTGTTAGTAGAACTGAATTTTGCTTTCAGGATCAAAACGAAAATGGAGAGATCCATTTCTTTCAATCCTCGATTCGATAACGAGTTCCCGAATGAGCGGAGCAGCGATATCGGATACACTGCAAATGATCGGAGGCTCGCTTACTCCCGCTCGTTCCAGCAATCTCACGGCCCACGAACACCGGCGGTCACGGAGGCGGCTAAGCCTTTTCTCGATAGGACGGTCTCTAGTATCGATATGCCGCCGGAGATATACGCCGTCGACGGGAACGATGTGTTCTCCGGGGAAGGTAAAGCAGCAGCAGCAGGAAAAGTATCTGTTTTGCTGCATATGGTTTGGGAGATTTATGGAGTATTGAGAAATGGAAATCGGCAGATTAAGAGGCTGTTTCTTCTGATTTCGCTTAATGTGGCGTATTCTACCACTGAACTCCTAATTGGGCTTTTAACGGGGCGTGTAGGTATGAATCTGTGAAAGGACTTTTTGTTTGTTTGTTTTCTCTATGCAGTAGTTCGTACATGTCAAAATTAGTTTGTTTAAGTTCCTGGTCCGTGGTCATTTTTTCGTATTTACTAACTGTCTTGCTTCATGGACTCTTACAGGTTTGGTTTCCGATGCATTCCATTTGACATTTGGTTGTGGTCTCTTGACATTTTCTTTATTTGCAATGGCAACTTCAAGGAAGAAGCCTGATCACGCTTACTCATACGGGTAAGTTAAAAGTAACTTGATCTGATCCGTTGGTGAATCTATTTGCTGGAGACATAGGTCAAATTGTATGTTTTGTGGTAATTAATGGTTGTGGAATTTGTCAAATTATGGGTTACTAAGGCTCTGTTCCTTAGAAAGTATATTCTTTATTGTTTTAGTAGGAGACATTTTTGTATGATTGCTGAAGATTAAGCTTGTCTGTATGATATCTTATATTGCTGATGCTGTAACTGCATAATGCTAAATTGGTTGTAATTTTAGCATTTTGTGTTTTCTTCCCAGTTACAAAAGACTTGAAGTTTTAGCTGCTTTCACTAACGCTGTAAGTATGTTCTTAACGTGTTTTTGATGTCTTTTCCAATTTTAGTTTGAGGGTATAAAGGCTTTTGGGCCATTTTATAAAACAAGTTTTAATATCGCGCAAAAAATAAGTGTTGAGAGCTTAACTCAGTGCTAGCACTTTTTCCTTTGCTTTTGCTGAAAGAATAGAGTAGTTTACAGCTCGCTTTTCAAAACATTTGGACTATACATTATGGGGACCTTTCTTTTCGTTTTGCCTTCATTTTCTCATTCTCTGTAGTTTATCACTAGGGTTAATAGTTTGATATGTTTAATATTTGACATATGATGTGTAGACAGCTGTTCCTTATGTTCATGTCGTTCTCCTTAGCCGTGGAAGCGCTTCATGCATTTATACAAGATGAATCAGAGCACAAGTAAGTTTGTTTTCACAAATGACATGCCTAGGAGTTTCTAGAGATTTCTCTAGCACTTACTAAGTTTGCAGTAATTGTTCCCTCTTTCTCCTTTTTATTGTGTGATTTATTGATATCTCCTATATGTAGGCATTATTTGATTGTATCAGCGGTAACAAATCTGCTGGTGAACCTAATAGGTGTTTGGTTCTTCCGGCATTATGCTCGTGTCAATATTGGTATGTATTCTCTGATATATATACATGCTTATGTTCTGGTTAGGCTTGCATGAAACGATGCTCATAGTGATGCTTTATGTGGTATAGGGTTGTTTGGCTTTAAAGCCAAAACAAGTAAGGGTTTTTGGTTAAGATAGAACCAGTATTCGTATTAGTTGAAATAGAGAGACAGCATGATGATAGCAACCAATTTGGCCAAGAGAATTCGCTTTGCTTCTTGAAATTATTGTCCCTTCTATACATATTTAAAAACCGCATTTTTCTTGAATTTCTTTCTTACATTCATAGTATGCTGCAGCCTACAGAAAAGCAGAAGATATGAACTACCACTCTGTTTGCTTGCACGTCATAGCAGATTCCATCCGCAGGTGTTAAATCTCTCTGCCTTTCTTTATCTCAAGCAGAGTTGTAGAGAGCTAGATAGAACAAAATGTTCTTTTTGCATGGAACTTATATACAGCCAACTTGAAGTTTTCTTTGCTCCTGTCTTTTCAGTGCAGGTTTGATACTGGCATCTTGGCTCCTCTCTCTCGGGTAATCCTCACTTCCTTTGAATGAAATGAATAATAAATGTCTTTTTGCTTGACTTTTTATAATTTCCATGTGTCTTGGCTATTTCAGGGTTGAAAATGCAGAGGTCCTATGTTTGGGATTGGTATCAGTTACAGTGTTTATGCTTGTTATGCCACTCTTCAAAGCCACTGGCGGTGTCTTACTTCAGATGGCACCCCCTAACATTCCTTCTTCCGCATTAAACAAATGCTTAAGACAGGTTCGCTCTTCTCCATATATTGTTTCCCGAGTGTACATATTTCTCATATAGAGAGAGAGATTGATCAAGCAAGGCTTCTCTTCAATTCTCTTTGGTACAGATTACTTCTCGAGAAGATGTCATGGAGGTTTTACAGGTACGTTTCTGGGAGGTTGTGCCTGGTCACACTGTTGGCTCACTCAGACTCCAGGTACATTGTTCCTTCTTGTTATCGTATCGGTTATAAACATGAGCACGCACGAGGAATGGAAATGATTTGAATTTATTATTTTGGATATTGGCATTAGGTGAAGAGTGGAATAGATGAAAGGCCTTTACTGCAATATGTGTATGATGTATACCATGATTTGGGTGTACAAGACTTGACCCTGCAAACTGATTACACCTGAGCTGAATCTGCATCTATGTTTTCAAATATTGATTAATGAGGATTTTGGATGTATACTAGAGATTGTTGGTTCTATAGGATAATCTTTCTCGGTTTCAAGTTGTGACTTTGTTGTTGCAATCTTGTCTTCTTTGGTTTCCATTTGTGTCTCTTTTGAACCACACAGGGACCACAAGCTTTGTAACCTCTCAAGTTTTTTTTTTCTTATATAAATCAAATGTCATTTGCAAAATGTGAAAGGTATAGAAGTCAAAAAATGCATAAAGTTACGAGCTGAAACAAGATTTTAGAATTCCTCCTTTTTTAATACAAAAACTGGAAATTTGAAGAATCAGATGCCATATTATGCTCCTCTTCTTACAAAACCTAATATTCTAAGTTATGGGTCCAGTGAAAGCATCTTAAAAAGAAATTTCATCGATTACGAAATCACCATACGTCCATGTCTATGTTATTCTTTGCTTCACATTGATCATTGTGCAATTATCTTATTCACATATGATCCATTATATAAACCATGATTGCAGTTTTTGGACTTTAATCTAGAAAGTTGTATATAATATGTAATTTTAAGTACATATTTTAATCAAGGCACTACTTGTGGTCTGCTCTTTTTTTTTTTTTTGGTGAATTACTTGTGGTCTGCTCTATACCAACGACAACGACATAAACGTATAAAATAGAATAATAAACAAGAAAACAATGGTCCAAAAGGACACTTTTATTTGAAAAATAATTTAGAACTTAATGTAATTGTTCAGTTGATTCAAATCAAGAGGACCAGAGAATATGGGAATGAATCATCAAACCATTAACTCTAAACCTTTTCCCTTAAAAAATTCCCAATTGATAAGAGAGAATCAAAAGTAAAAAGTAGAGAACAAATATATAATATCTAAAAAAGGAAGATTATTGTAAGATAAAGCTGATGAAATTCGCATTGCAAGAAGAGAATCTGTCTACTAAAGAGAGAGATATAGAAGATAGTGTTAAAGTCTTTGATGTCTTTTTGATAACATCACTATGTACAGATTCAGCAACACAGTGATTGGGGTCCTAAACCTCCTCACCTTACTAGCCTCGATACCAATCATAGGAACCGCTCTATGGAAGGCAAGAAGCAGCACGACTTGCGAAAACTTCCTCCAGACGCCGCTCCTCGTAATAGGATTCATCATACTATTAGTATCGCTTGCGGGTTTCATAGGAGCCTGTTTCAACGTGGCATGGGCTCTATGGGTGTACTTAGTGGTCATGATCTTCCTCATCGCGGCTCTAATGGGTCTTACGCTGTTTGGTCTGGTAGTAACGAGCCAAGGAGGTGGAGAGGAAGTTCCAGGGAGGGTTTATAAAGAGTATAGGCTTGGAGATTATCATCCATGGTTGAGAGAAAGAGTTAGAGATCCTGAGTATTGGGTTTCTATTAGAAGTTGTATATTGAGTTCCAAGACTTGTGCTAAGATTGAATCTTGGACTACACTTGATTATTTCCAAAGGGACATGACTTCTGTTCAGGTATCAACAACTTTACAATATTGTATTATGAACCATGCTTACTTCTTAACAATTTGATAAACGTAAGAATTTGATTTTTTTTTTTTTTTTGAGAAAGAGTTTATGTTTACTTTTTACTGAATAGGGAACGGTATTTATCCAAAAAAAAAGAAAAGAAAGAATCTTGAACGCAAACACAAACAAAAAATTTCTTCATGTTTGTGTTTTGTTTTTGCGTTTACAATTCATAACAAAATTTGATTATTTGATTTTCTTTTACGATTTACTAATAAACTAAAGCCTTTACTATTGTGTTCTTACATTTTTATTTTTTATTTGTTTTTACGAGCGTAGGTTACAAATATACCTCTAACATGTTGTGTGTTTAATTTTTTCAAGAGTTATTTTATAATAATAAAAACTAATTAGAAAATAGTAGAAATTTATAGTTTGTATTTCACGTTTGCATAATACAAATCAAAATTTGGTAATATTTTTTGAATAATCAACATAATATGAGTATTCAAAACAGACTTGACTATAATATGGTAATTATTTGTAGTCGGGATGTTGTAAACCACCTACGGCATGCACGTACGAGGCCGGAATAGTGGACGGAGGAGAAGATTGCTACAAATGGAGCAACGGAGTGGAGATGTTATGCTACGAGTGCGATGCTTGCAAGGCTGGTGTTCTTGAAGAGATCCGTCTTGACTGGAGAAAGTTGTCCGTCGTTAACATTCTCGTCCTCGTCCTCCTTATTGCGGTGTACGCCGCGGGTTGTTGCGCGTTCCACAATACCCGCCACGCTGCTCATCCTTATCATCCTTCCGATGATAATCGCATGACCAAAGTCCGTCCTCGTTGGGACTATTACTGGTACATAATTGACCTATATTATCCCTTATATACTTCAATAAATCTCATTTCTTCCGAACAATGAGATTCTTAACATTTTACCAAATGCATGCTCGTAAAAATGCAATATTCTGTTTTGGCACATAAAAATGCAAGATTTGGCACAAACTTCATTTCATTAAATACCAAATTTTGAGATTTAAGTCGAAAAGAAAAACAATTGGAATCTGTTACTAAAAATAATTTTTCGAATGCTTTTGAGTTCTGACAAGAGCAATTTCGTGTTCCTTTTTTTCACAGGTGGAGATGGTGGCACGAAAAGAAAGAGCAGCTTTACTAAGCCTGAGTCTGAGAGCTTGTTTTTTTTCCTTTCTTTTTACCAACGTAATGTAGTTCTGTTTCTTTAAATCAACAAGAGATTAGTACGTAAGATCTGTATGAGTATATGCATATATATATATTTGGAAACGAATCATAGGCTGCATAAGAAAAATCAGGCTTATCAATTGAGGAGTCAAAAGGAAAAATACATGGAAGATCAAATTAATTGCAGTAGAGGGTATGAATTAATTAGGTGACTATATATTTTGATAGTAATTATTCCAATACATTATATTTCTCAAGAAACACATAATTAAACAAAAAATACATTGTTTGTTACTATGTCCCTTTGGCTGCAAAATTTCTCTCACGAGTAAGACCTGACATTCTCATTGTTCCTCCACCTGCAGAATTTTCCATAAGTTAATTCAAATTTTGTCACACTTTTTTCAATTTGTTTTTGTTTTACAAGTTTGCTAAAAAGAACTCGTACCTCCACCATTTTTGTCAGATCTTTTACGGCTGCGCCAAAGAAGCCTAATCGGAGTCCCAGCAAAGCCTGCATCTGTGCGTAGCTGCTTCTCCATATATCTTCTGTACGTATCCGAAAACAGCTTTGCATCGTTTACAAAGAACACAAACGTCGGTGGCCTTATCGCTGCCTGCATTATCACATCGATTTCAATACAAACCACAAAAAGCCTCTCAAAGCATTTTTCTTTACTCCTAATAGCAAACAGTGGGAGATCATCTTGTTATTATTACCTGAGTGCAATAATAAACGCGACCACGTTTGCCTCCTCGGGTTCTTGGAGGAGATTTAAATGCAACTGCTTCTCTTATCACTTGGTTCAATATGGCTGTACTAAGTCTTCTTGATCTCTCCTTTTGAACCGTTGCAGCAGCAACCACAATACTATTCATATAAAATCCAACAGATTAAGTGAAACCTCGAGCGTAAGATGGAAGTAGTTTTTAAAATCCAGAAGGAGTGTAAGTACTTGTCAACGCTATGGCCAGTTATTGCAGTTGAATAAACAATGGGTGCCCATTTGAGCGAACGGAGCTTCTCCCGAACATCGTCCTCGTAATGTGCTGCGGTCTGTTGGTTTTTGTTTGGTATTGTATCCCATTTGTTTACAACTACTAAACATCCTTTCCCTTCTCTTTCTATTCTTTCTGCAATCTTCATATCCTGTGTTTTCAATATATTAACCATTAAGAAAGGAGCAAAAGATAAATCTCGTATTAATAGGGAAGTTGTATATCATAGATTAAACAAATCTGTCCTTGGTTGCAATACTAAGGTACATTTGTGTTACCAATTGCTTTGTCACATTCTAAGACTATGTGTTCATCCAGTCGGTAAAATTGTTGCTAGACAGCGAGATAATTCTACTGTATGGTTCAACTCTATACCAAAACCACATGCTAGTAAAACGGCTAATGAGAGGTATTCATCAGTGTCAGCTACTAGTGAGATACCTGCTCTGTTATACATGCCATGGCTTCAATGACAAGAGCAACAACATCAGAACGACGAATTGCTCGAAATGCACGATTCACTGACATGGCCTCTGTAGTGCTGCCTGATGAAGCCACAGCTGCCTTTTTCCTGATCCCAGCTGTATCTATAAGTCGAAACTTCTGCAACACAGTTCATAATATTCAGGGTTATTTATATGGGCAGGTATTCAACGAATACATCTTTATTTGTTATCATTTCCCATCATCGCTGCTCATAATCAGAGAGTTCAATAGAATTCAACTTAGACAATGCATGATAGCCTAGCCAAAATAACTTAAACGCTAGGAGTTAACATGGAAAGCGTATAAAATAGATGCTGATTAGTATATAGTGATAAAGGCAGGCACTTCAGCGCAAGGTTCAAACCTCATAGAAGCCTTTTGCTGGAATTTTCACAGGAAGAAAACTAAGCAACAAAAAAAACACAACAGGCGATATTTAACTAACCTCCCCATCTGGTCCCGTAAATTCTGCATCTATAGCATCACGGGTAGTGCCACTAACAGGACTAACAATTGTTCTATCTTCTCGGACAAGTGCATTCAAAATGCTACTTTTGCCAACATTTGGACGACCAATTATAGCAATGGCAGGAATGTAGTTTTCTTCTTCCTCCTCTTCAATAGTCTCCATGATCTAGAAAAAGTATTAGGTCATATGGAACCAACAGATGTAAGAAACAGTTTTGATATTTGGTTTGTAAATTGATGCCAGTTCCAAATATTCAAAAATGTTTGCAGGTCTTTGATGAATGGGGTGAACAGGAGACTTTATAATTTAGAATAGGCTACACCTTCAAAAGATTTCAGTGACAGTATACTGTGAGACAGAATATGTCCAC
Organism: Arabis hirsuta; assembly: GCA_964056655.1. Taxonomy (NCBI): domain Eukaryota; kingdom Viridiplantae; phylum Streptophyta; class Magnoliopsida; order Brassicales; family Brassicaceae; genus Arabis; species Arabis hirsuta. The sequence continues at coordinate 27,487,416 of OZ053306.1, read as the reverse complement.
ATAATGTGTAGAGATATCATAATCAACTATAGTCCAATATATCATATTCCTGCACCAAAGTTTTTTAAAGAAACAAACCTCAAGTTTATTTAGCCCAGAACAAACAAGATCAAGCAGCTCTCCTGTTCCAGTTCCCGATAAAGCAGAAATAGGTATAGGTGAAAACCTGGAAATTCCATCATGATATGCTTGTTAACTTAATGCCACATAATTTGTAAACAAAAAACAAAGGTATGAACAGAAGCAAAGTAGCTAAAATGTTTAGCATTGTTAAACTGCAGCTACCAACCTCCTCCAGCAAAATCTCATAAATTTGTTGAATAAACCACTTACTGGCATTCATAATAAAGATGAAACATCAAAATTGACGCTATTATGGGAGAAAGTATTTCTGGTTTGCCAGGTCCAGAACCTCACCAAAATAACAATTCTAGGTTCATAAAAGTAGTACAAGATTTTCTTGAATGTAAACACTCAAAATTAAACAGAGCAACAGATACTAAAATCATCTGATGAGAAAGTACCAACTGACACATGTCCATGAATTCTATTTTGTAGACAGTTGAAACACTCAATGAAAAGTTATATTCAAAACAGAATCACTCCTTAAACCACATCTCAAAATAAAAAAAAAGAACCAAGCTTGTGCTCAAACATGATTCTGAAGTAGGATGAAAGTCAATTTACCCTAGGGACCAAAATTCGGAAGCTTGCATGAGTCCTTTACGTGGTGATTCACATTTGTTCACCGCGAGAATGATATTCTTATGAGAGTAGTACTTCCGCAACCAGTCTGCAATTTCCACATCAGCACCTGTTGGCCCTGTCTGCGTATTGAGTACAAAAATCATCATTACCGTATATCAATGACACGGCATGATAATGCCAAAGTGAGATAAAGCCAAAGACAGAAAAGTTAAAGCAGATAGAACATAAGAACAGAACCTGGCCATCGACAACAAAAATAATAACAGCTGATTCTTCGACAGCCACTGTAGCTTGTTTCTCGATCATGGAAGGCATCCTTGCAACAGCTGCCTCCCTAGAGCTTAGTGGAATACCTTCCATGCCAATGGTAGTTGATACATTCATCTCTTCCATGACACCAGCTGGTGACTTTGAAACCGTCATAACTCCTCCTGTATCTACCACTACAAATTCTTGATCACCCCAATATGATCTACCGTACAATCGATCCCTAGTAACTCCAGGTTCATCCACAACAATTGCTTTGTTCTCCTGCAATTGTATTAAGGACAACTTGATTATCTACCATGAATGGTAAGGGGAAAAATCAAACTGAAAACTTCGATGCCAGCAAAACTTGTATTACCCCAACAAGACGGTTGAACAATGCTGATTTTCCGACATTGGGCCTTCCAACTATGGCAACTCTTTGGAGGAAATGCTCTGGTATCTGCGTCTGGTTTTGTATTTCATAGTTATGTCAGTAACCAAAAGACTCTCCTCCATAAACAACCACAGGAAAAATTCAAAATTCTTATCTCCCAAAGCTAAAAGAAAGCTTTTGGGGTTGTCCTAAATGCCGTTAAGACCTGAAAACTCATAAACAAAATCAAGAAGGAGCCTTCACTGGAAAGAAAAAAAGCAACAATATCAGAAAGAAGCTTGACTAACATATTTAGCTTGCCTTTTCCCTTTTCTACGTGTTTCCTTCCCCTCAATGATCTCATCCTCTGGAAACATCAAACTATATACCCATCACTCACAGTCATTGGAAGCATCAAGCAGTTTCTAATTACCATTTTGATACATCCAAAGTACACACTAACACTTGATTCCATACAACAAAACAGGGAAAATAATTACCGAGTTTGAGTTCGCGAGACAAAGTAGAAGCGTAATCCCTAACGATATCTCTTGCTTCTTTTTCGAGAATGGAGATATCGAGTGAGACGTCTTCGTTATCCGAATCATCCGCGTAGTTATCATCAGAGAATTCCTCGGATTCCTCGAAATCAAGCTCTTCCTCAACGGAAGGATCATTCAAAGATGCTGAAACAGGGAAAGGGAAGCGAGAATGCGAGTGTTGTTGGTGAGAGTAAGAGAGAACGGAGTGAGGAAAGAAGGATGTGACAATCGAAGAGGAAGAAGAAGAAGGAAAGGAAGATGAAGAAGGAGAAATCCTAGAAATTGAAGGAATAGAGAAGAAGCCTCTGGTTGTCAATGAATCAAGTAGAGTCGCCATTTTTGGCAGAGAAAGAGAAGAATGAAGAAAATTGGCAGAGGTTTAGCACTTATCTTCCTTCTTCTGAGTTTTTCCGGTTATCAAAAATCAAGATTGGAAATAAAATAACTGATCGGTTGAACCAAAAGGGCCGGTTCGAGAGATTTTAGTGATTTTCTGGTTTATAACATTCGGTCGCAAGAGAAAATTCTCAGACTTTGGCTTCCATAGATTCTTCTTAGGTTAGTTTGCTTCTCTGTTCCATTATGTTGCTTTACGTGTTTTCCTTCTTTCTGCGATCACATATTATGTTCTTCCTTTGTTCTATATTTCTTTATTTATGTGTTAGTGTTCTATATATCTAGCTGATTTCGTTGAACAATACATTAAAGTTTGGTCTTTTAATTTTTCTGAGACCTCAAGCTCTGATCATAACCTACCAAATACAACAATGGTTCGAATTCATTATTGTTTTCACCTCAATGATATGATCGTGAAGTTCTTTAGATGCTCAACCATGGATAGGTGATTTAATTGTTAATGATGATACCACATTGGGATTGTTAAATCTTTTGTGTTGTTTCTTCGGTTTGTGTCAAGTTGTTGAAAAGGGTACTAGAAAGCTATATATATCATCCATTTTCCTCATGCTCAGTGTTTTTGTCACTATTATTAGAACTTGAAGTTTTCCCTTTTCCACTTCTCTTTTTTGGTGTATATCAATCAAATTGCTAGAAAAAAGATAGCTTTGAGTATGTGGTGATGGATCATCTGAGAATGAATGGTGCATACTGGGGATTGACCACACTGGACTTGCTTGAGAAGGTCGGTTCTGTTTCTGAAGATGAAGTTGTTCTTAAAAATGGATAAAACAGAGAATTCGATCAAAGCCCTTTGATTGATAATTGAATGAAAAACAGATTGCTCCTTATATAGAAGGAGACTTAATTACATGGAAGCAAATAAACAATAAACTCCTAAAACCAAGCACGAGCATAAGACTCGGCTTTCACAACTTATTCCACTAACACATTCCTACAAACTCGGACCATGTCTCCCACCTTGACTTATTCCATGCTTTGATCAACTCCAACAGTTGTGTCGTGGGTCATGACGTGTCAGCATGAATCTGGTGCGTGATTACATTATGAGCTGCAAAAACCTGGATGGTGGTTTTGGGTGCACACCTGGAGCGGAGTCTCATGCAGGACAGAGTATGTTCAATGCTAATTTGAGTGTATCATTCAAAATGTGTCTAGGTGACTTTGCTGAGTTTCGTTGTGGCATCATATGGTAATAAAAGGACGTTGAATCTTTCTGTTTCTGCAGTTTTCTGTTGTGTGGGTGCTCTTGCTATCTCGGGGAATCTCCACCGTGTCGATAAGGACTCACTTGGATGGTGGTTATGCGAAAGACAAGACGACAAGTCTGGAGGTTTAAATGGACGTACGACCTGAGAAAAAACCTGATGTAAGTGTTAAAACTCTTCCAAATCAAGAACTGATTCCAATTGTTCTCGACACGCTTTTGATTGTTCTTGTTACCAGGTTTGCTATTCTTGGTGGGTCTTATCGAGCTTAATCATGATCGATAGAGTTCACTGGATCAGCAAAGAAAAGCTTGTCAAGTTCATCTTGAACTGTCAGGTTTGTCTCTAATATATCGTTGATACTGGTTTTTTTAAAAGATCTCATCTTTTCACATGTGACCAGTGAAGTATGAATGTCATTTTGAATAGGACATGGATAATGGAGGCATTTCAGATAGCCCCAACGACGCTGTTGATATCTTTCACACTTACTTTGGAGTTGCAGGTAAACTTAACAGTGTCTCTCCTTAGCTCATCTTGTTGATGTGAAGCAAAAGTGTTGTGTCAAATTAATCAAACTTTCTGCAGGGCTTTCCCTTCTCGAGTATCCGGGAGTCAAACCAATTGATCCTGCCTATGCATTGCCTGTCGATGACACCAACCGGATTCTCTTCACCGACTGATTCTTCATCAGAGGGTAGGCATTGGAATTTAGACGAATTTTGATTTGGATTTCGGTTTCAGTTGGGGTTAGGCATCTCATTGTAATTTTACTATTACTCATCGTAACAAAACCATTTACAATCTCAAATCTCTCCCATGAGTTGGGTTTACAACCAAGTAAAGTGAACATGGCACTAATCTGATTTTCATCTTTAGCCATTTAAGATTCTATAGTCATCTAAAATGATATGGATTCAACTCCTATAACGTTTCACTGGTTTCCGCCGTCTTTTGCCACCAAGCTGGTCCAGTTTTACAAGCAACTCAGCATAGAGAATTTCGTTCCAAGAATCGGGCACCCCGGGGAGGCACCAGTGACTGCAGTCTTGGTACAACAATGGTGATTTACTTTCTTCTGCGGATAGTTTCTTTTTCCTGTATATCGACGGGTGAGCATCCTTCCTGTAATCTGTTAACCTCGTGATGTTAAGATATGTAACCGGTGTTATCATTCCTCCTAGAACTCTTTCAAGTATTTCCATTTTCGACGGGTAAGGTGTTAAGTAAGTCACGTTCTTGATTGGTTCTGTTTCATCATCGCACGCCCCTCCCGCATTCCATTGCCCGCCACTGCAACCAAACCAAGCCAAGCAGATTTTATAGAACATGTGCATATGATTCGTAAATATGCAGATCTTGAATCCTTGATATACCTGAAATGTGACGGGGAATATCCACGGAAGAAAACAAGAGACTTTTTCGGATTCACATTCTTATCGACCCATCGACCCCAAGTCGTCAATGCTTTCCGAAACGCTTCATTCACATCGAGTTTCGGGTAAACATTGCTCCCTTCTTGATAATAATCCTCCCTAGCGAAATCATCCAAATACCAACCAATGAGTTTCAACATTACAAAATACAACACAACAAGGAGCCAAAGTAGTGCAAATGCAAGCATCAAACATGAGAGATCGAAATATCTACCCTTTGGAAGTTTTCTCATGAGTCCACCAATGTCCGGTATTGAATACAAGAATATCCGCTCCTCTGTACTGCTCCGATGACTTCCCTACCAAATCTAACCGCAAAGTCTCCTTCTTGGTCCCGTTCTTATCCGCAACTTCCCATTCTCGAACCAAGAAAGACGAAGCATAGAACTCCACAGTGCAATCATAGTCCTATCAATCCATAAAACCATTCGATGAAAACGCAACAAAACAACAACAAAGTAATGAAAAACCGATTTCGGTAGCTAAAAAGAAACATACTTTGAAGACAAAAGAGTACTCAGCCTCCCAACGAAACTGATGCCTTCCATGAGCTTCAAAGACTTGAGTCTCATCTTTAACTGCTCCTTTAAGAATGCAAACCAAAGATTCCCACATGTTCCTATTTAGTGAATCTCCAACAAACACAAGCCTTCTTCCTCTAATCATATCCAGCAATATACTTCCACTTAACCTTACACACACAAATCAATCATTGGATTTATTAGACACACCACCAAATTGATTTTTGAACTGAAGCAGTAAAAATCAAGTGTTCTTCTTTACCTTGGTAAACTGCATTTCTTCGGTTTCCACTTCAATTTCTGGAAATCAAAGTCGGGTCGTCCATTGGAAATACAATTAAACTGTTCATCGATCAGATTACACGAACCGGGTTTGTAAAGCGGATACGAATCGTCTCTGACCCACTCTCCATCGAAAAACTCGCAATTCTTCAGAGACTCAATCTCTCGTCTCAACGACGACCTCTTACTCTGTTTTCGCATCGAAGAAGCAGTTGAATTGACGGCTATAGCCTTCGAAAGAGGTGGTTCCACGGCTCCATGTTTGTCCAAATTTCGAGCAGTATCATCAGAACACGACACGTTTTCCCTTGCATGATCTGTCCGGGACTGAAAGGTGTCGTTTTTAGCAGTTCGAGTTGCTGACCTGTTTGCGAGGGGAGACTCAAAGGTTGCGTTTTTAGCAACCGGAGTGAGATTTTCCGGCGCCGGTGCTCGCAATGTGGTGAAATTAGACGGTGAAGTGACGGTAGGGTTAGGTAAATCGGAGACAGTAATATATGATGATATGGAAGGAGAGACAGTGATTGGAGAAGGGCTAAAGGCTAAGAAGACAGTGAAGGCAACGAAAGTAATGACGAATGCGTAAACAAAAGTTGAGGTTTTTCTCGGTTTCACGGCGGAGAAGAAGCTTTTGAATTCGACGGTAACGGAAGAGACACCGTGCAAAGTCGTATGCTTGACGGAGTCCGACGCCATGGCGAAGGAGGAGAGGGAAAAATTGTGGCGCTTGAAGAGTTGTTCTTTCTTTTTCAGTGACTCTTTGGTTGTGTTTTTGGAGTAAAGAGAGAATTAAAAATTGGAACTTTTTAAGGATTTGGGAGAGAGAGAGAGAAGGTGAATTGTTGACGAAGAGAGGACTCTTTATGGAGACATAAGAGAGGTGTTTGTTCGGTAAAGTGACATTTGCTTAGGAATCGTCGCTAAAGTTTAGAGTTTTTTTTTTTTGTTTTTTGTAGTATTGCCCCCTTGTCTTTGGAGAAAACTACGAGATTGCCACTGTTTTCAGATTTGGAATGTTGAGATTTTGAATATTTTTGCATTTGGAATGTTGAGATTTCGTTTTGTAAAGGCGGTTTGTTTGTGCTACTAGGAATGAAAACAAAAAGAGAAAAGAAATTGATAAGCTCTATAATTACTTGTTTGGTTGTATCTGTGACGAATGAAGAAGAAAGCATATTTGGGCAGTTATGTTAGGTGATAGAAACAACAAAACGACTAAATCAGAGAAAATACAAGTCAAGTGGTTAAAATATTATTTCTGCGGTATACTGTTAGTATGAACAAATGCATAACTTAGGCAATCTTTTAGCGTGTGAACTATATGAGATGATTCCTAAAAAATTTAATTTTACAAAATGAATTATTCTTCGAAATTTGAATCTTGGATCTGATGTATTTACTTGGTCAACCATAATTAAAACTAAACCTTTAATGATTGTTCAGTCGTTTGGTTAGATTTAATAGCTTATATTAAATGCTAATTCATTGTATGTTAGTTTTGAATTTTTTTACTTTTGATTGAAAATGTTTTTGTTAATATATTTTTTAAAAATAATGGGTATAAATGATAACAGAGAAATTTTGCAGAATTGCGAAATTTTGCAAAAAAATATGATTGTTTTGCAGAATCTTGCAGAATACATTTAAATTCAAATGGTAACAGCTGAATCTTGCGAAATATTGCAGAATTTTTGAAAAAAATAAATTAGTTAAATATATGAAAAATATTTTAATTAAATTGTATTTGTCTAAATTAAATATTCATGTTTATTAATATATTATTTTTTTTTAAAATATAATTTTTTCCAATTATCTCTTAAACCTAACTTATTTCATTAATATTTTTATTTTTATGTTTGGTTAGCAAAATTTATAAGTATTTTTTGGGTACAACTGCAAAAATCTATTTAAAAAAAACCGCTAACTAAAAAAAAAATCATAAATGTTAAAATTATAAATTCTAAAAATAGTTTGGAACAATTTTACTTTAAATGTGTATATTTCACCTAATTCTACACAATTCCACCATTCTTCAGTCACCATTTAGGGCCCTATTTTGTTATTTTGTACAATCTGTTTTAATCAAAACATGAAATTTAAAAAAAAAAAACTAAAACAAAAACAAAAAAATTCAGCTCAATTAAACTCTAAGTGTATAACAAAAAAACATTCATCTGAAGTACGCTTAATAAAGTTTGAAAAAAAAGGTAAGCTTAATTCGCCAATTCTTCATATATTTATTAAGTTTAAACTAAAACTAAATCATTAAATATCTAATTTTACCAGTTAAAAAGAGAGAGAAAATGATTCCACTGTTATAAACTATTACTAAATTATTACTATATTATGAGAAAAAAAAAGAGAGATAATTAAGTTGTTGTTTTTTTTTTCCGTTCGTCTACATGCAACTTCTTTCTCCTGATCTTCCTCTTTATATAGTATAATATAATATTATAATAATAATAGATATTTATATTTTATAATACTCCCCCTTAAATATCTATTTATGTTTTTGATATTTTTATACTGCCTCGTTAAAAACCTTATCATGGAAAAACTCAGTGGGACAAAAACTATGACAAAGAAAAAAGAGTGCAGTCTCCCCCTGAAAAAGCAATACATATATAATCTTTTCTTTAGAGTTCTCGTAGATGGTGCATTCCGATACTCTGAACATGTTTCCGGAATGTTGTAGTCGGAAGCGCCTTTGTGAATAAATCTGCTACGTTGTCACTTGAACGAATATATTGAACATCAATCTCCTTTTTCTCTTCGAGTTCTCGAGTGTAGGAGAAAAATCTTGGAGGAATATGTTTCGTCCTATCACTCTTGATGTAGCCTTCTTTGATTTGGACAACACATGCAGAATTATCTTCAAATATAGTCGTCGGCTCTTTGTTGGTGGTTATTCCGCTTGCTTCTTGAATATGTTGAGTCATTGATCTGAGCCATACACACTCTCTGCATGCTTCATGAAGTGCAATGATTTCGGCATGATTTGAAGAAGTAGCAACCAAAGTCTGTTTTTGAGACCGCCATGAGATTGCAGTTCCACCAATAGTAAAAATATACCCAGTTTGCGAACGAGCTTTATGCGGATCAGATAAATAACCTGCATCTGCAAAACCAACAAGACCAACCTCGGGGTTTCTTGAATAAAATAATCCAAAATCAATCGTACCTTGGAGGTAACGGAATATGTGTTTTATTCCGTTCCAATGTCTACGAGTAGGAGATGAACTATATCTTGCAAGTAGATTAGTAGCAAAAGCTATATCTGGTCGAGTACAATTAGCAAGATACATAAGTCCACCAATAGCGCTCATATAAGGTACTTCAGGACCTAATATGTTCTCGCCATTTTCACAAGGTCGAAATGGATCTTTGAAAACATCAAGCGATCTATTAATCATTGGAGTACTCAAAGGAGTCGCTTTATCCATATTAAAGCGTTTTAACACTCTTCTGGTGTAATTTGATTGATGCACAAAAATTCCATTTTTGAGATGTTCAATTTGAAGCCCTAGACAAAATTTTGTCTTTCCATGGTCTTTCATTTCAAACTCCTCTTTCATATGAGTTATTGCATCATCAATTTCCTTTTGAGTTCCAATTATGTTCAGGTCATCTACGTATACTGCAATGATCACAAATCCTGATGAGGATTTCTTAATAAACACGCAAGGGCATATCGCATTGTTAATGTATCCTTTACTTAACAAATATTCACTTAAGCGATTATACCACATGCGTCCGGATTGCTTTAATCCATACAGTGATCGTTGTAATTTGACTGAACATATTTCTTTAGATGATGCTTCATGCACTTTTAATCCTTCTGGGATCTTTAATCCTTCTGGAATTTTCATGTATATATCAGTATCAAGTGATCCATAAAGATATGCAGTCACAACATCCATTAGGTACATTTCTAAATTCATAGATGCCGCCAAGCTCATTAAGTACCTAAATGTGATTGCATCCATAACCGGAGAATATGTCTCTTCATAATCAATTCCCGGTCTTTGAGAAAAACCTTGTGCCACAAGTCGGGCTTTATATCTTGTGACTTCGTTCTTCTCATTCCTTTTTCGCACAAAGACCCACTTATATCCGACTGGGATTACATCTTTTGGTGTAACGACTATAGGTCCAAAAACATCTCTTTTATTAAGAGAGTCTAATTCATTTCTCATGGCCATTTGCCATTTTTCCCAATCAGATCTTTCGTGGCATTCTGATACAGATTTTGGGTCTGGATCATCTTGATCAATTTCTTTAGATACAGAGAAAGAGAATATTCCATCAGTATCATCGATTTCATTTCTAACCCATATTTTTCCATTTTGGGCATAATTAATGGAAATCTCATATATTTCTGTATCATTTTCATTTTCTTCCTCTGGTTCTTCCGGAACCCTTTCATACATATCTTCTGGATATTTTTCTTTATATGGTTCCTCTAGAACCTTCTCATTTTGTTCTCCCAATTTCTTTTTCTTTCGAGGATTTTTATCCTTTGAGCCCATCGGCCTCCCCCTCTTTAATTGAATCTTAGGTTCATTCGCTTTGTTTCCATCGATTTGTTCTTCTGGAACATTGATTCTTGATGGAACATTTGCAGCTGGTATATATGATTTTGTCACCCTTTTTGTATTTGTGAACGCATCAGGTAACTGGTTTGCCAAATTTTGCAAGTGTACAATTTTCTGAACTTCCAACTCGCGTTGTTTTGTAGGGGGATCAAGATGTACTAAAGATGGTGCACACCAAGTAATATCTTTTGGGATTCCTTTAATTCCTCCCCCTAACGCCGGAAATTCATCTTCATTAAAATGGCAATCGGCACAACGTGCCGTAAACAAATCACCAGTTTTTGGTTCAAGATATCGAATTATACTCGGTGACGTATACCCGACATATATCCCAAGTCTCCTTTGAGGTCCCATTTTTGTTCTTTGTGGCGGAGCTATAGGGACATAAACCGCACATCCAAAAACACGAAGATGGGATATATTGGGTTCTTGGCCAGATGTTAATTGTAATGGGGAATATTTATTATATGCACTTGGTCTAATCTGGACCAATGCCGCAGCATGCAATATAGCATGTCCCCATACATGAATTGGGAGATTTGTTCTCAAGATTAACGGCCTTGCAATGAGTTGCAACCGTTTAATTAAACTTTCAGCCATGCCATTTTGTGTATGAACATGGGGAACTGGGTGTTCAACATCAATCCCCATTGCCATACAATAATTATTGAAAGCTTGTGAAGTGAATTCACCGGCGTTATCAAGCCTAACTTTCTTTATGGCATAATCAGAAAATTGTGCTCTTAATCTGATTATTTGGGTAAGGAATTTTGCGAAAGCCGTATTCCGTGTTGTCAACAGACACACGTGTGACCATCTACTCGATGCATCAATTAATACCGTAAAATATCGAAACGGCCCGCATGGTGGATGTATAGGTCCACATATATCACCATGTATTCTCTCTAAGAATACTGGATTTTCATTCCCAACTTTAGCCGGTGATGGCCGAGTTATTAATTTTCCTTGAGAACATGCGGAACATGAAAAATCTCTAGATTGAAAAATCTTTTGGTTTTTCAATGGATGTTCGCTAGAGTTTTGCACAATCCTTCTCATCATGACTGATTCTGGATGCCCTAACCTTTCATGCCATATGTTAAATATATTAGTAAACTGCTGGTTTACTACAGCATATGACTCAGTCATATAAATCTTTGTGCAATATAATCCAGAAGACATCATTGGTAATTTTTCCAATATATGCTTCTTTTCTGACGTAATGCAAAGATATTCAATGTCATTCTTATTTTTCGTCTCGATATGAGATCCATTTTTCCGGATATCTTTGAAACTTAATAAATTTCTGTATGAACTAGGGGAATATAATGCATCATTTATCTCAAAGTTTGTTCCCCTTGGCATTGAAAACCTGGCTTTTCCTGAGCCCATAATAATATTTGCATTACCAGATACAGTACTCACGCTTCCGGCGGAGTCCTTTAAATTAAGAACGGAGAAATACTTTTTATCTCTAAGTATTGTGTGCGTTGTCGCACTATCTGCCAGACATGTATCTCCGTCCATGATCTCAAGTTCTGACATTGTCTGGTGTCACAATATTAATCAGAGATGCATTAATAAAAAGAAACGAAATGTTATATAACATGAGATTATAAAATTATTTTAAAAATATTTTACAAAAACTATTTTAAAACTATTTTACAAAATTATTTTAAAAATATTTTACAAACTTATTTTAACAAAATAGTATAGAACCTATTTTACAAAATTGTTTTAACATCATACTGCAAAATAAAAGCATATTATACAAAGTACATAAAAATACTAATATCATGTCTTATAGATTTAGTTATCATTTCTTTCTGTTGATACTTCAGAATCAACAAGAAAATCAGCAACATCGAAATGAGCATCATCATTGAGACCGTTAAAGGAAGGTCCAGCTTCCTCAGTGATGAAATTTGTTTCGACATTCTTCCGTTTTTCCTTTTGAGACTCTTGATACAGATCAACTAAATATTTTGGCACACGACATGTTCGTGCCCAATGGCCTTTCATGCCACATCTGTAACAAGCACTTTCCGTTTTTCTTTTATTTATGCGGCCAACAACATTTCCCTGAGAATTTTGGTTGGCTTTCAATGTGTCGGATTTATCTGACTGGAATCCCCTTCCTTGTCCTCGGCCTCGTCCACCACTTCTGCCACGTCCGCGTCCACGGCCTCTACCGCGACCACGCCATCGTCCTCGAAAATTATATGTATTGGATGCTACCACATTCGCTTCTGGGAATATAGCCGATCCAGTTGGACGAGATTCATGATTCATTATAACAATTTCATTATTTTGTTCAGCAACAAGAAGAACTTGCATTAAATCCGAGTATCGGGTAAATTCCCTTGCCCGATATTGTTGCTGGAGGACTACGTTTCCTGGATGAAATGTTTGGAGAGTTTTCTCGATCATATCAAAATCACTTATACTTTCTCCACATAACATCATCCTCGAAGTAATTCCGAACAAAGCGGAATTATATTCACTTACACTTTTGTAATCCTCAAACCGCAGATTCAGCCACTCATGTCTTGCCTTTGGTAAGATCACATATTTCTGGTGATCAAACCTATCTTTGAGTGACAGCCAAAGATCTGCGGGATTATCTTTCATAATATATTCATCTTTTAACGTATCATGAATATGGTGGCGGAGGAATATCATGGCCTTTGCCTTTTCCTCATCGGACGTGACCTTCCATTTATCAATGGTGTCAAGAAGTCCACTTGCTTTTAGATGCATCTTTGCACCTACTGCCCATGTCAAATAATTTTTCCCAGATAAATCAAGGGCAGCGATCTCAAGTTTTGCCAAGTTTGACATGATCACTATATAACAAAATTTTAAACATCATATTAAAATTTAATTTTAAATAATTATGATAAAATAGGTGCAATAATAATAACAACATAATTTTAAAATAATAATAAAAAAGGAGGCAAAACCTTCCATATAAATGATAAATAAATAATAGAACATAAATAAATAACAGAAAATAAATAACGGTAAGAAAATAATAATAAAAAATAATAGGTATAATTCTCAACATAATCAAGGAGGCAGAGCCTACCATGGGATTATGGAGACATAAAATTTTAATTGATCAAGGAGGCAGCGCCTACCATAATAATGATCAATTTTGAAAAGACATAGCCTATTATATGCCTTTTCCACTGATAGTGCGGAGGCAGAACCTACCATAATATTATGAGGAGGAGGCAGAGCCTACCACTCCATAAATAATAAATAAATTAAAAAGTAAATTGAATAACACAAAAATTAAAATCTTACCCCTTTGGTATGGCAGAGGATATGATTTAACGGTATGGATATAGAGTCGTTCGTACTGATAATGTGTTATAAACTATTACTAAATTATTACTATATTACATAATAATGATCAATTTTATTCAACCTTAAAACTCAACACAAGTTATAAAAGACAAATAAATCTTAGTAACAAGTTTTTATTACGAAAATGTCATTCATAATTTGTAAAATAAAAAAAATAAAAAAAATTCAAATATTTGTGAACCGCGGCCGCAGAGGCTGCAAAAGCACCGGATCGTGCTTGGCGGAGGTGCGGCAGAGGTGTAGAGGCTGCGGAAGTACCGAAATTTAGGTAAAAATCGGATTAAAAATCAAAAGTTGGAAAAAAACTCAAAATCTTATGATTGTTTGTCAGAAAAGAGATATATGATGTTAGATCTACTAGTTTTAGACAAAATCTAGTTGAAAACGAGTTAAAATACAGTAAAAACGAGTTAAAAATGGCTGGCCGCCACTGTTAGGGTTTGAGAAAACCTTGGTGTTTTGTGGAGAAGATGAAAGGTAAATTACGATTTTACCCTTTATTGAATAAATCTACTACTATAAATAAGTCTACCATATATTATAAATCTAACACTACCACGACTATAAATAAGTCTACTACATATTATAAATCTACCACTACTATAAATAAATATACCAGTACTATAAACAAATCTAAGGTTGTTTTAGTAAAGAAGTGAAAATATTGAATAAATCTACCATTACAATAAATAAGTCTACCACATATTATAATTCTACCACTAGTATAAATAAGTCTACGATTGCGCGAACCATCAATAAGTCTATCGATCACAAAATAACTCTACCACAACTACTAATAAGTCTATCACTCAAAAATAAATCTACCACTATTGTAAATAAGTCTACGATGGCGAGAACCATCAATAAGTCTACCGATCACAAAATTAACTCTACCACCACTAGAAATAAGTCTACCGATCACAAAATTAACTCTACCACTACTACAAATAAGTCTACCACATTTTATAAATCTACCACCACTATAAATAAATCTACCATTGCATGAACCATCAATAAGTCTACCGTCACAAAATTAACTCTACCACTACTACTAATAAGTGTATCACTCAAAAATAAATCTACCACTACTATAAATAAGTATACGATTGCGCGAACCATCAATAAATCTACCGATTACAAAATTAACTCTACCACCACTAGAAATGAGTCTACCAATTACAAAATTAACTCTACCACTACTAGAAATAAGTCTACCACATTTTATAAATCTACCACCACAATAAATAAGTATACCATTGCGCGAACCATCAATAAGTCTACCGATCACAAAATTAACTCTACCACTACTAGTAATAAGTCTATCACTCAAAAATAAATCTACCACTACTATAAATAAATCTATGACTACGCGAACTATCAATAAATCTACCGATCACAAAATTATCTCTACCACCACTAGAAATAAGTCTAACGATCACAAAATTAACTCTACCACTACGAGAAATAAGTTTACCACATATTATAAATCTGTCACTACTATAAATAAGTCTACCATTGCGCGAACCATCAATAAGTCTACCAATCACTTAATAAATCTACCAATCACAAATAAATCTACCATCACATGAACGATAGACTTATTTGCTGTCTCATTAATGACATTTTCGTAAATACGTTTTTTTCTTCAAAAGAAATAAAGTTAAAACGAATATTAATAGTTTTTCAAAATTATTTGAATAATTTTCAAAGAATAACATCAGTCAAAAATCAATTTTATAAAGTTATTTTAGTAAAACTCTCTATTTTTTATTTACATGACTTGTTCTCTGGTAGGTAAATTCAACTCCCTAGTGTAATGTAAACGAGATCTACTTTACTTTTTTTGCCATTTTTATATATTTTTCATTTCTCTGTTCTCTTGAAAACTTAAATACTCACGCTCCTACAAATCTATCTTTACAAAAGAAAGAAAAAAGAGATACCAAACGTAAAAATTCGTATATTAAGTACACAACATAAAAAAAAAAAAAAATGCATAAACTATATAAGAAAAAGAAGGCATTAGGCTAACGAATTAATGAAACCATTGTGAAGTGGAGTATTTGGTGTGTTGCTGCACGCGCAGTAATTATTAAAGCTGAAAGTGAAATGGATTGTCTTCTCTGCATTTTAGATGATTGATTACCACATGGCAATGCTCACAAAGCTATTCCTTGACGATGTGTCCATCAACTGTTAACATGAATCAACAAGCATTACATATTTTGCAATTTTTGCTCTCATTTGGAACTTATGATTTTCTTTGCTTTGGACTTGACTTGCATTTTACTACCACCTCTTTCGTTTAAACTTCACATATATATATATTTTTAAAAGTAATGTGAGAGGAAAAACAGAACAAACGGGATGGCTGATCACCTTACGGCCTATGAACTAAAGAAAGAGATTGATATAAGTTCATGGGAAATTGCATTAACTAAATCTGAAAAACTTTGGAATCAAACATTCTTGCATTGTCTATTAGTCCCCTCATGTATGAATTGAAAATCATAATCAAGTTATAGATTAAGCAATGCTGATTTTGTTTATTCGATGATCCAAAATCATATTCCAAAACCGAAAACAGCACGGATCCTATGGAATATAAGATCCCTCCATCCTCTCTCAGTGTTTTCCACCACAGTCGCATTCCCATATCTGCATCAATCAATGGAAACATCAGAGACAATAAGTTTACATCAATGGAGCAACATTCGATAACACAGAATCACTTTAAGACAGATGCCATATATACCAAAGGAAACCATAAAGTTAAAAACAACCCTTTAAGATATTTGCTTCACATAACAAGGAATCATAGAATATGGCAAACATATACATCACAGACATTTGGTACTAAGCTAACAAGTGTTCATAAGGAACAAAGAAGAATTCTACCATCAGCATAACCTAAGAGTTAGCTAGTGGCAAGGAATTGCATATGGATAGTTTACTCAACAGAGATGTGGGTTAGTGGGAAATTTTGAGATTCTCTCTAGTAATCCCAAAGTTCTAGATTTGGACGTCGAGGATAAGAGTGTTCTATCATATACCAAGCAATACAACAAAACCAAATTCCAATAAAAATGCATTCTCTCTCTCGTTCACAAAACATGTCACTCATTACTCCTTTCACTTCGAGAATGAAAAACCTATGAGTGTTTAAAAGTTGTCTTCTAGGTTTTCTATATTTCGAAGTTCTAACTCAAAACCGAGAGCAAGTGACTAGAGGGAAGACTAAGAGAGTCCATCAACTACATACAGCATGTTAATCAGTGGCAGGATTAGCTTAAATGGGAGACTTATCGGTAGTGTCAGTCATTGGGATATTTAGTTGGCTAAATCCTAAAGGTAGTTAAATAGTCCCTTCGTTCTAGCTTTGTACATCGACAGAAGAGTTCTATCTACAGTGCCACGTTCCAGGAGTTTTCATTCTATCAAACACAAAACACAAAACATATCACTCAACACTTCTCTCCACTCTGTGACGAATAACATGTTAAGAGTTCCAAAAACTTAAAAGCTCCATTTTATTTTTTTCTCCAATTTCCAAAGTTAAGACTCAGAATCAAGACCAACTCATTATAAGGAAGACAAGAACACAGCAATTCCAGAAGTAACACTAACCTGTCTTCTTCAGGAACGTCAGTGTGAGTAAGATTGACAATGGTGACTCCTGGTTCAGGCTCATCAAAAGTGATCTTCACCTGAAACGTCAAAGCAAAATAAACCAATTCATCAACCACAATCAAATTGATATCAGGTTATTATATGTTTCACCATTCACAAGGAAAACAATCACTAAAACTAACCGTTGAATCAAGACCATCAGGCCAGCTCCCAAATCTCCACTTCTGGACAATCAACTTGCCTTCTTCAAGCTCCAGATTCATTCCAGTCACAGACCCATCAAAGACACTAATCTCCCCATTCACATCTTTACTGATCTTAGCATTGCTCTGTGTAAAACCTTTCCAACGATTCTCATCCATTAAAATCTCATACAAATCCTTAGCTCTGCAATTAAACTTCTCAGTCATAGTAATCGTCTTGAACCCTTCCTTCGTCTTAGCCTTCTTCTTCTCCTTCACTACTTTAGTCTCCACCGCAGCAGATACCACCGGAGAACCACCAGACTTTTCAACCGCCACCGTAGCTACAGACCCAGCCGCCACCGATTTCGGCGCTACTTTTTTCGTCTCTAACTCGTCCTTGCACGGACCACCTCTCGCCATGCTCTCCACATAAGCCCTAACCTTCTCCAGAATCATCGATTTCCCCTTCTTCACCATCGCTTCCTTCAATGTCTTCCCAATCGGTCCCTCGTCCTTCACCGAAAACCTAATCTCCGGATCTTCATCTGCATTCTCATCGGAGATATAAGGCATCTCAACCAATCCATCAGCCTTCAGCAGCGATTTCCCTTCGGAATCCTTCGCTTCACCTTCCCAAGATAGAGATACATTAAGCTCGTACCCAGGGATAATCTTCCCTTTCCTTACATTCACGTAAGCCTCGCCTTCGACCTTCTCGATCTTATTCACCTTGATGAATAGATTTCCTTCGCCGGAGAGGATATCGATGCCGGAGAATTGCTTGTTGAAGAAATTCCGAGACCATTCAAGGCAATTGGTTTCGGACCAGTGCCAGTTATGGACGTTTGTGCCGTCGGGTCTGTCCTCCACGATCCAGCGCTTGTCACCTTCGCCGAATTTCGCCATGGTAGGATTGGGGAAGCTGAGCTGTAAGATTTGAGTTTCGGAGAGTGAAAGCGAAGCAGAGAAATCGATGTGGCTGAGATTTGGGAAGAAGCAAGGAGCAGCTGAAACTAGGAGACGGGCGAGGATCTAGATAAATTAATAAGGCAAACGAAGCCTCTAGAAAAAGGTTTTTTTTTTTTTTTTTTTGCTAATTGAGAAAAAAAAATGGAAAAGATGAATAAAGTAATTAATTTCGAAACGCACTATTAGATTTAAGAATTAGAAGTGTCTAGAAAGTAGAAACAGTGCTTTTTAGGGCTTCCAATCTTCTTTGGGTATTGTTTAGTTATTTTTTCCTGTCTAGATTTTAATTAAATTTTTGTTAACAAAAAGACTTGGATTGGAATTTGCTATTCAATAATCTTCGTGTTGACTACAATGGGATTTTTTTTTTCTTGTTCTTGAAGATAAATATTTAATAAATACATCGGTTACAAAGATGATGAGGTCATATACTCACAGTTTTAGAAAGTATATTACAGAAATATAAAGAGAAAGTCACAATAAATGAAACTAGATAATAAATCGAATTTTCTGTTTTGATTTAGTAGAGATGGTTTTCCGTAGAATCGTTTTAACCACGTTTGTTTCTACCGCGACCACGAATTCCACGTGTAGTTTTCAAAATGTAGTTTCATCTCCTTAGCCTTTGTAGATGATTTTTTTTTGTTTTGTTTTTGCTATTCAATAATCTTGCATATAACAAATCTCTATTCAATAATCTTTTGAATTTACTAAAATAGCATAATCCTATTATTATTTTTTTTTATTATTTACAATATTTTTAGTGCTGAATAATTTCATACACGTTAAGAAAAATGTCATAAGCTTATTGTATGTGGTTGATAATGTGGATCAAAATATACCATTTTTGAATAACATTCAATGAGAAATAAATGTAAAACATAAAACAAAAACAAAAAAATATTTTCTGTGTATCCATACAACCAAAAATATAAAAGTTAGACGTATTAACATGAAAATTATGTGATTACTTGGACAATGTCATAGCATAAATTCATCACCTGTATTAGGGCTGACAAACCTGTATTGTTTGGACAATAAACCGTCATTTAGTACCGTAAGTGCAAGACACCATAACTCCTCATCACCCGCCAAATAACAAAAGACGAAGGCCAACGTCGCACACCTTTTTGAAAAAAGTAAAAAATCCTTTGGTTCGGGTTCGGCAATGAAGACGCCGGCTCGGCGATCGAAGCGGGTTGATCAGAAATCGGAACCCAAGGTCACAACCCCAGTGGCCCTACGTGCACGAGAGAAGAAGTGTTCAAAGACTCGAGCGGTTCGGGTCAGACCCGAATACCCACTTACCCGAACCACCGCCGAGATGAAGCTAATGGCTCCGGAGTTCTTTCAAATCGATGCCCTTGATCTTGCGCCGCGTTTGCTCGGGAAGTTCTTGAGGAGAGACAATGTTGTGTTACGAATTACAGAGGTCAGAGACACCATTCTGTTTTTATTTTTATTTTTGAGAATGTTGAGGTGTTTAAGATTCTGGATGTTTCTGCATAATTCTAAATTTATAAATCAGCTTGTAAACTGATTGCGCACAGCTTCACTACACAATTTTATGATAACTGCCGCTTCCTGAAATACTAAAGTTTATAATTTGCATAGGAATTGATTCAGCTTGTTCCTCCTTTGGCAGGTAGAAGCTTATAGACCAAATGATTCAGCTTGCCATGGACGGTTTGGGGTTACCCCAAGGACTGCACCAGTTGTGAGTTTCTTTCATTTTGTTTGTTCTTAACCTTGTAAGTCTAATACGAGTAACGCCTCTCTCTGGAATGTGAAATGTGGTTTGTACGATGTGTTTCTTTTTCATCAGTTTGGACCTGGAGGGCATGCCTATGTCTATCTATGTTATGGTCTTCATATGATGCTCAATATTGTTGCTGATAAAGAAGGAGCTGGAGCCGCTGTTTTGATACGGTCTTGCTCTCCTGTTACCGGTAACAATCTGATCACATTGGCACTGAAACTTTGCTCATTTCACTGTCTTGTTTGAGGCTCAAGATTGTATAGGTCGGCCTTTCTCAAGTGTTCAACTCAGAGAGAAATATCTTCACATCTTTTAAATGTTTCTACTTATAAATTGCTTGATATGCAAAAAAAGAAGGTTTTATTGATCTTTTGTTGGCCTAAAGAATGATGGTATTGCAGGGCTGGAGACCATACAAGAGCGTCGTGGCCAGAAAACCGACAAACCCGTTCTACTAAATGGACCAGGAAAGGTCAGTCTGATATCTATTCCTAAATCTACACCTTGCATCAAGCTCTGCATTTCATCTCTTCTTCATTAAAAACAAAAAGTTGAAAGTCTCTCCGATTAGATCATGAAATAGACAATGAGTATTACTAGTGCATAATCAGTTTTTTTTTGTCTGTGCTTCTCGCAGGTGGGGCAAGCGCTTGGACTCTCAACAGAGTGGTCTCATCATCCTCTCTTTTCTCCTGGTTAGTCCTCCAAAGACCAAATCAGTTAATGAAGTTTCAAGAGACTATCTCTTTATCTCTATCTCTCTCTCTTTAAGAGTGTTTAATCTTTGTAGTAAAAATGTATGAACACAGGAGGACTGGAGCTTCTGGATGGGGGAGAAGATGTGGAGAGAGTAATGGTTGGTCCTCGCGTTGGGATAGATTACGCATTGCCTCAACATGCCAATGCCTTGTGGAGATTTGCTATTGCAGATACTCCATGGATAAGTGCTCCTAAGAACACTCTTAAGCCTCTCTAACTTCAACCCAAAATCTCTGCATGATTTACACTCTTTGGTGTGTGGGGTTTGGTAAATAAGAAAAGAAAAGATTGGGACAAATTTGAAGTTCAGTAAGATTTGTGGTCGCAAGGGGAAGAAAATATTTTCTTTTAAAGTGCCCCGTAACTTTCTTAATTTCTTTCTTTTGCCCTCTTTTGACTTTTCTAAATTCCTAATCAAATCTCTAGTAAGAACAGAAGAGTGTTTTTTGTTTTCTCGAGAAAGCGAAGGGAAATCAAATTCCAATCTCTGCAAACAAATGGCGACGACGATTCCACTCTTCGCTTCTTTCAAGTACGCCGATAGTCTAACCGTCGTCGGAATCTCCTTCTGCACCGCGTTGGTCTGTGAAGCCATCTCGTGGATCTTAATCTACCGTACCAGCTCCTACAAATCATTGAAATACTCAATTGACAAGGCAGCGAAGAAACTCGAGACGATGAAGACAGAGAACCCATCCTCGAAGCTAAGCATAAAGAAATCGAAGACGAAGAAGATCGATCGCGTTGAAACGAGCTTGAAGGAATCGAGCCGAGATCTGTCTCTCTTCAAGTTCAAATCCGGTGCTGTCGTGGCGTTGGTTCTTTTCGTCGTCTTCGGGTTGCTTAATTCCCTCTTTGAAGGTAAAGTCGTCGCGAAGCTTCCTTTCCACCCGATTACGATCGTGAAGAAGATGAGCCACAGGGGATTGAAAGGTGATGATCCAACGGATTGCTCTATGGCTTTTCTTTATCTTCTGTGTTCAATCAGCATCAGAACCAATTTACAGAAATTTCTCGGGTTTTCTCCACCTCGCGGAGCTGCTGGTGCTGGTTTGTTCCCAATGTCAGATCCCAAGACGAACTGATCAATCTGTGCATGTTCATTGAACACTGTTTTACCTTTCTATTTTGGTTTTCTTTCTTCTTCTTTTGAGATTTTGGTTCATAATAAGAAACAGTTTCTGGATTCTGATTCGATCTGGGCAAGTTAATTGAAAGAGACAATGATAATTTTCTTCACTTCAATCTTCTTTACAAAATTATCAACAAAGTTAAAAGAAGAGTCTCGATTACCGAAGAAATCTGAGACTTTACAAACACCAAGCACAAATTCTTGAATCACTGCACAAACTTATCCTACTTATGTTTTTTTTTTTTCTCAAAATGATCGATCGGTTTGTGGTGTCTCTGAAACAGAATCAGAGATTTCAGAATCAGCTCCTTGAGATCTTCTTAGCTTAGAAACAAGAACCCACATACTAGCGAGCTCATTCTCCAAATATGCTTCTCTTTGTTTCGATTCTTCGATTATCCTTTCAAGTTCAGCTTCTCTTTGATCTCTATCATTAAGTGCAGCTTCGTATGATAGCTCACGCTCTTTGCTCATTCTCAGTTCTCTCTTCAGCTCCATCGACGAGCTATCTTGCTCTTGCCGCTTTACAAGATTGTCTCTTCTTCCACTGTTCCTTGCATTTGTTGTTGTTCCTGTCTTATTACGTTGTGTGACTGGGCTCTTCTGTGTTGCTAGCTCAGCTGCTAGTCTCTCGTTCTGATTCATAAGCTTTGCGACTTCTTCTGATAGTGCCTTCAGCTCAACTGCAGCTGCTGATGCAAGACCTTTCGCATATGAACTCTCTTCGGCGAGTTTCCTGTTACGGTGTTCTAATTGCTCCTTCGATTCACTTAGTTCCTTAGCTTTCTGTTTCAGCTCTTCAATCTTAGTTTCCTTTCATGTCAGAAAGCAAATAGAGTTTTTTAAGCATCATGTGGCTATAAGAAGAATATTGGTGAAAAGTGGTTAAGAAATGTGTAAAGAGACCTGTGCTAGTTCCAAGGCAACAGAGAGCTGCTGCTTTAGGTTTGCAACTTCTTCTTGTAACCCTTCACATTCACATGTCTGCAGGAAATACCACATCGGTTATTGAATCCTCTACACATTACAAACCTAGTCCCAAAGTTTTCCAAAGACGCATGAAATCAGGGAGACAGATAAAGATAGTAGTCTCTGAACCTTTCGATTGAGTTGTTCCTGAACGATGCTATTATCTGCAGCTTTGACCTGTAAACAAAGACTAAGAATGAGAACAAAACCTAAAACATACCATTAGGCTTCATTGTTTATATAATTTGGCTTTTTGATCACTCTTTCCACAGAAGCAATGTTATCGAGGAGTGAGCAGAGAATATATTTAGCTAAGAGAAATAATATTATCCAGGCAATGGCAAAACCCATCTCTAGGTGCTGTAGCAATAGATGAAGAAGTATTGCGTAAACAGAAACAAATGGATTACCTCGAGTTCAAAAGATTTCTCATTAAGTTGATCCCTCAGCTCAGCAACTGCCTGAAGATTAACAGAGAAATCCGCTTGAGAAATGAACGACAGAAAAAGAAGTCTCTGTAATACTTGACAATGTGAACGAACCTGCACGATGTCAGATTTATCCAATGCCTCATGTGATGTCAAAACAAAATCCAAGATCTGTTTTTCCAACGTGGTAATCTGCTCATTCTTTGCCTTGATGTCATCATTGAGGGCTTTCATCTCCTCCTAAGTAACAAAGAGAACCAGGAAGGTGAATATTTGCTGGATTTAAACGACAGGTAGATAGAAATCATGAACATAGTGATTTATATTACTTTAATCTCTTCATTTTGAGGGGACTTCGTAGCGTCGTCTGACAACCGTTTCAAAGAACTTGATTGCAGTGCTGCCTCCTCAGATAAAATATTTTTCTGTTCCCTCAGGAGATCCAACTCATCGATCATCTTATTGCTAGTCTGGGAACAAGGGCACATAAGTCTCCATTGCATGGGAAAATGTAAATGGAAAGTGATATAGTTACGTGGGCATCATTATAGATGTGAAAACATCTCTCATGTACCTCCAGAGTCTCCATTGCATGGGACCTGTCTTCCGGAGCTTCTCTGTCTTCCCTAGGGTCTGAGAGTTGTTCCATCAAAGGCGAGCCTTCTGAAAGTCTTGATTCTGTATGCAGATTACTTCCTCCCCCTTGAGGAGTTGATGGTG
Source organism: Arabis hirsuta (assembly GCA_964056655.1). Classification (NCBI taxonomy): domain Eukaryota; kingdom Viridiplantae; phylum Streptophyta; class Magnoliopsida; order Brassicales; family Brassicaceae; genus Arabis; species Arabis hirsuta. Next base: position 27,463,162 of record OZ053306.1, on the reverse strand, counting down.
TGCTGTTAGATTTGACAACACTCGACTGGTCGCTGGCACTTGAGCTGTTATCTCTTTTCTGAAAAGGAAATGTAAGCTTGGATCAAATAAGGGGACAAGGGAGGCACCAAAGAATCAAAGAAGAACCTGCATCATTCTTTTTATAGCATTATTCTTTGAAGCATATGAGAGATCCAGAAATCTATAAGTGCGTGTGTGATACATGTGTAACAGTACAAACCTATAGTTCCTAGGTGCAGTTCTGAAAGGAACAAGTATAATAAATCACAAAAAAATGTCTAACACTATATAGGAAAATTAAATCATTTGTCTACCTTAGGCTTTAACCAATTTAACAATCCATGCTTCCGGGTCTTCTTTTCTTCTCTATATGAATTATCTGGAATCTCATGATTTCCCTCCACAGCAACATACAGATCAAGGTGGTCATCGTCCATCAAGTCCCGCCTCTTGTATGGTAGGTACGCAAGCTGCACATGTATTATCAACCAAGATTAGCCAAAAAATGCTAGTAGTTTTGTGTACTTGCTCCAGATCAAAGTGAACCATCCTCAGAAGCAACCCGGGAAACAATTTGTATATTAGCCAGTATATATCAGAGATTCTACCTCTTCTTCCCCAAATGAATGTCTCCTTCGAGGATTAAAACGATTAGGTAATCGAGATGCTTGTGAAGTTTTAGTTGACACCAAAATTAATTTCGTTAACCGTTGGATTCGACTCAAGAGTGCTGCTTTCGCTTCTTCCTCTTCTTCAAGTCTGGATTGCAGCTTAACTTGACCATCTTCAAGCTTTTATCATCACAATAACCAAAAAACGGAAAAACAGGTTACCACAGGTTCTCTCATATGCTTGATTGTAAACTAAACGGCAAAACGTCCTCACACTTGTCTAATCGAACATATATCATCTAAGTAATAAATAAAATGGTGGGAAACAGTGATAGTATTGAATAATATGTTGTATTTTGGGTCCAGAATGACCTCTATCTGCAATTGTATTCTTTCTGACAAATTGTACTCAGAAAACATCAGCAGCGGAAAAAAATTAAAATATATTTCTCTTTCTTTTAATGAATTGGGAAAAAGCTCGTAGTTTTATTCATGTTTACCACCAAAAGAAAACGTTTTTACACCTCGACCTAAATCTGCTTATCACTGTTATAATATTTCAAGGGAGGGATATTAGAAGCTTCTTGAGTTCTATAACAGTATCAATTTATATTCAATTTCGTTACTGGCATCTTATGTGGTCGCAAACAGCAAATGCATGTGAGGGAGGGAAGATGCAGTGATGTTAAAAGAGGAAAGAGCATGCAAGCCAATGGAAAAGCAGATTTCAAGTTTTCAAGATTGGAGCTCTATTCAGAAAAACCATCCCTTACTCCACTACAAAAGTTTAAAGGGGGAACAAATCAAGTTTAATCTGTTAAGTAAAAAATTCTCTTTCAAGCATACCTTCTGCTTCAGGAGAACAATATCATCTGTACCGACATCCTTCAGCTGAGGAACTGGTACAATGTCCTGTTTAAGCTGTTCCAACTCCTCCTTCAGTTGGCGAATCTCGTGTTGGTACTTCTTGATTAATGATTTCTCATCAATTATCTGCACTTTACAGAGTTAATAACCAGGAAGGACCTTCAGTACAAAAAATAAGGGCTGATAGAAGATATGCGAAGGAAACCTTGTTTTGTTCGGCTTTAATCTCAATATGCTTTGCACGATGAGCAAATTTCAATGTGTTGTGAGATTCTTCCGAACTGCTTGATGCAGGAGTCACTGTACAAATGAGCTACCATATCCCGAGGGAAAAACTAATCAGTTAAGTGTACTACTATCACATATGTGCTTAACGTTATCAATAAATTTTTACCCTGCTGATGATCATGTTGTGGATTTTATATCTATTGTAGCAAGAGGATTGAGAACAGCTCTAACAAGACTTACAGATACTCGGTCATGACCACTCAATGAAGACTGAAGGATCCTGGTTAACTTAGAGTCTCTGTATGGTACATGCGAAGCCCTCACATCCGTAAGCTTTGATATCACCTATAATAACATCACAACAGAACTATCAAAATTCAGCCAATAGGAGAATATTTAAAACATGACTGGATAGGCAGAAACCGACTCTTTCCGTGAGGAGAGAATAAAAACAAGAGTAGGCAACTTTTTCATTGTAAGGTTTGGACAAGCACAAATTTGAGATAACAGTAGCAAGCAAAATGATGTGAAGGCGGAAAGGTGATTCTACAGATGAACTGGCTAAGGACTAAACTGTGTAAGACCTCAAGTTATGTATATTTATCTGCAAATCTCAAGATATAGAGGAATAGAAAGTGTGCTTAATATTTATACCACACAAAAAAACAATCCGTATATCAGACCTGCTTTAAAAGAAAATGCCAAAGAAGTCCTTAGATTTAACTAAATCCAAAACCTACTGTTGACTAAGAGAAAACTGTGGTAAGAAAAAACTCACAGTCCCTAAGGTCAGCAAACTTTTATTTATATATGATCCTTCCTTGCGTCTTAAACCACTGGTTTCAACCTTCGAACTCTCGGAACCTGCCAGATCAACGAGGTTCTGCAGTATGAGAGAAATTATGGCCAGTTAATATCAGATATTTACCTTTTTGATTTGTCAGACAATGCAAGGAATAAACAGGTTATCGGAATTGAATTCACTCGAGTGTTAAAAGAAAAAGTCGATCATAACCATACATAACATCACTGGTTATAAGATGAACTTACCAGCTGTGAGAGGTGTACAGCTTCACCTTTAATGTTGTCGCCTAAGGGACTACTTTCTATCGTCTGCATCCAAATGAGTTTATCATCTTTCTGAAACAGGTAATATGTAAAGAAAGCAGTACCATAAAGCTAGAACAATTGACAAGACTAAACAACTAGGATTCAATTATAGGACATATGAAAAGAAGAACATAGTACACTTGTGCTGAAAAATATTTCAACAAGAATATTAACATACCAACGTAAATATTGTATGGCTCCGGCTGCTGAGCAAATTAAAATTTGTGGATCCAACATGTCGTTGCTCTGTCATGAGGACAAAATTTCTGTGAATATGAATTGAAATGATAGGAAACCATGACGACAATTTACTAGATCATCACAAGGTTCAAGGATGAAAGGGATTTACTGGAATCAAGAAAGAGATAATTACTCTTCCGAATTTCTCTATCATATTAAATCAAAGCAAAAGCACAGTTTTCAACATTCTGTATTGCCTCAATCAGGTAGGGGAGAACTACTTAGTGAAGTAGAAATCTTTCATAAATGTACAGTGAATGATAGTCTATTTTGAAGTACTAAGGTTGTAAAGTAAAAGTATCTTGTAAACTAAAGGGAAAGGTAGAAGCACCACATACCTTCTCCAGCTGCTATAAGAGAAAGCGCATGAGCAGGGGATAAAACAACTTCTTCTTTAATCCCTTCGACAAAGGTTCCCTAGAATCAATAACAAAGATGTTGTGTGAATTTCGTTATAAAAGTCACAGTTCAAATAAGTATTAAGAGGATCAACTCCAAGCTGCTTGACTAAGCAATGTGACCGAGAACATTGCAATACAAAGGCCACATTGTAATAGCAGAGTCCCCATAGAGATAAATTTCACAAGAAAAATGGAAACAGTATTTTTTCCAGGAACCAAACAGCCTAAAGATGGGTTCCTAATGAAAGAATATGACGTGAAGGTTTTGGAATTCAATGAGAAGCACTGTAATCACAACAAGATATTACAAGTCAGTGAGAGCAGCCGTACACATGTTTTCAACAGAAAAGCAACAAAGATGATCTGAAGCTGAATCACATACCTGTTTGTCTTCTCTGATCCTCAAATTTTGTCCTGCTGGATTCAATAAATCATTGACAACCTGAAATAAGGTGGAGCTTAAGGATAGTAATCTCAAAGGAAAACTAAAGGCAGAGAGAGTATCAATTTCCACTACTTTTGAAAACTGAAAATAGATAATGGAGCAGAGAAGAAAATAGGTAAATAATAGCACCTCATTATAAATTTCCATGTAGGAAATACGCAGAAGAAATTCTCGATTTGGTGTCTGTAAGAAAATAAATATGTGAGGTTGCTAGTACTTAGGCCAACGAATCTGACAAACCAATATCCTAAAAAGTACCTCTTGGATAATGCTGAAAGCATCTTTCACTGCTAACGGGATAATACCAGGCGATCTCTGGTCACCCTGACATTTGAACCCAAAAATAAACCAAATCTATCAGAAAATATGAATCCTATGTCATGGACATCTTAAAGTTAATCGCAAGCATGGTTTCAACAGTATGGTGCACAGAAATCAAACGGTATTAGGGAAGAAAATCATAGTACATATGTTAGCATAGGGAAACAGTTCAAATAAATCGTAAAGTGTCTAATGTAGAGAATTCTTTAAAATGAATGTAGCCATATGCAAGCCACATGTAAAGAAAGGTGTTATAAGGGCGAGAAGAGCAACCATCGATAGGAGAAGGATAACCAAATACAAAGACACATTTTATGATGTCAATACCAAACTACATTGTCCAATTTATGTAACTGCTATAGATTGTAACAAACAAAAACCCAAGAAGTATCCAGATAAAGGAATCTTACATGCATAGTGTGAGTCTTTCCACTGCTTGTCACTCCGTATGCAAAAACGGTCCCTGTAATTGGATTAACATTCAATGTCACGATATTCAAATCAACTAGTGACTAGGTACAATCAGCTAAGTGAGCATCTTTTCATGATTCTTTTGAATCAGGATAAGCCATGTTTATATTGCATAAATGATCAATATCATAGATGATAGAACTAAGTCTTCCAACATAGGATTTGGAAAAAAGGCATGCTCTTCCATAAAGGAGTTAATATCAGAAATTGAGTTCTAAATACAAAATAGACTGGTCATTAATATGGTCAATTCATACCGTTAATCCCCTCCATTGCCCCATTAACAACATGGTGTGCAGCAACATCGTAGACATTGCGTGTTGTGGTTGTAGGTCCAAAGACACGATCTACCAGAAAGAGAACCAATCATTGACAGACAGAAGGACTACTTCAAGAAAACAGCATGAAAGATCCAAACATCAAAAAAGGAAGTATATCCAATTGAATCACAGTCCTCATATTTTAAGACATGATAAAAAGTTCAAATGTAAACCACATAAGAACAATTCTATTATCCTTAGCTTGTTATTCTTGAGTCATGTGCGCACATACAGTATTTGTGATGATTATGGAACCAAATGACACAAATCAAGCTGCTAAGACTAACCATAGGCATAAGCGATAGTTGGATTATGCTCATTTCGCACGATTGTTTCCCCATCTGCATACCATGCAACCTCCTCCCCTTGTCGAATTTCCCTTGGACTACATCAAGGATGAGATATGTCAAATTCACAGAGCAAACATCACCCTAATATTGGCAAGTATGCACACGCATATCACAGGGAACCTGAGTGGGCGAAAGCGAACTGTCACTGTGACGTTTTCTTTAGACCGCTGAGCACTTTGTGGGAAGGAATCTGGTGAGAAAAACTGCTGCTTGCTTTGAGCAGATGAAGAAGCAGGGGAGCTATGGCCATCAATAGATGTCTCTTGATAAATCTTTGAGGACGAGGTTGTTGAAGATGCAGTAGAATCAGCACCCTTCAAATTGCTAGACCCTGCTTTTCTCGACTTTGATCCTTGTCTAGATGCCATCACAAGTCGAATTCAAACCTCCAGAACACTGAATGAAGACACAAATATAAAATCAATCAAGAACCAAAAAAACAGTGATATCTCCTCAAGGTTAACGCATTCACAGTCTGGAAGGGTGTCCAACACATTCTACTGTTTCACTTCTTCATGAACTGTTCTCCAAACTCAAATTCAGGGGACTAAGTTTCTCAAAACATTTTCCAAGGGAGACCAACTCTTCGCCAATCAAACAGAATAAAATCCTCAAGAAAGCTCATGAAGCGACTAGTAAATTAACTGGAAATCATTCCCATTTCCCATTTCTAAGCAAATGACTACCTGAGCAATGAAGGAAATAACCAAACTACTACAAGCCAACCAATTATAGAAAGCTTTCTTTCATCACCCTTTTGAGCTGACAACACTAATAACACAGAAAAATGAGCAGTTTCATTAAGGTTGTCTCTAGCTTTCCAGGAACCTAAAAGTGAATTCCACCAATAAGAAGTGAAGCTAAAAGCACCAAAGAAATGAAAAACAAAGCCTAAACTTACGCAGTAGGGCCCCGATTTTACACAGTTCATGCCGAAGCCAGCAAAAAAAGTTGCAATAAACAAATCGAGGCAAAAAGTATGAAAACAATTAAAGAATAATCGATAACGTGAAGCAAATCACAATCGCAGAAAACTGGAAGAAGAACACTAATGTACAATTCAGAAACCCCCAATCTCTACACTATGTACGAGTTACAACACATTTGGAAAAAAAATCGTGGGTTTTTGGTCGAATTGTCACCGGATTTCTCGGAAACCTAACGGCATTTTAGTGAATTCCATAAGAAGATACAGAAAAAGTACCTCAAGTGAATCAATGGAGCATCATCGGAGCTACAATCCGAATCGGAAGCAAAAGGAAAGAGAAGAGAGAGAGAGAGAGAGAGAGATCTCAGAAGTAGTGGATTATTCGTCGATTGCGATTGAAGAACAACTAGTATAATTTCAATTGATGGGTTTGGTTTTCTCGTAAACGAAAACACCATAATAAAAGGTAACAGGTGAGAGAGAGAAAGAAATGAAGAAGAGTATACATACATATATATACTTGTGTTTGTGTGTACGTATTTGTTTATACGTATTTTGCCTTCACGGATACAGTTAGGAGAGAGAGTGACGATTTTCCTCTACCCTTTTGTTTTTCCTCTTAAAATCTTGAAGAATCATTTATTAGTTTAATACTAGTATTTTGGGTATTTTGTAACTTTGGCAGTTGATGGGAAGGGTTTTGTTTTTATTTTTATTGCATCCAATACAGGTTCACGAGCATACTAATGTTAGAAATATAATGAATAAAAAAAAAAGTTTGTGTTACAGAGATAATTAGAACTTCGATATGTCTCATTCACAGATTGGACCTACAAAAATGAAAACTTAACATACAATTTGTCGATAAATGATGTTTAAACAAGTTTATTGAAAAGATCCAAAATCACATCGACCTTGCTAGGGTCGTCTTGATTTAATTAATTTTTGTAGTTACAAAATATCAAAATTCAAAACCATAATTTTGTAGGGTTGTACAATGACCGGATACAAAGCTTGAGGATAATTAAGATTTTAGAGAGTGTGTTCTTTCATGATCCAGCTCCTGATCACGTACTGAAACACACAGAGATATGAGAATGAATCAAGAGGAAAAATAGCACTGGTCTTACAAAAATAGCAATAGACAAGTGTGTTTTTATTTTGTTTGCACCATTTGCTCTAAGCAACTCCCTGGCTTCCTCTCTCTTATCTTTATTTATGAGAGCAGCTTGATTAATATTTTAATAGTACAAGAAATCAACACAAACTGATTAATTTGGGAAAAATTAAGGGAATAAATTATAAAAAAAAAAAACTATATTCTCCATTTGCATGCCAAAAGAAATCCTTTAACCGCAGATTTGAAGATTCCTCCCCCCTGATTAACTCTCACTCGCTTTACTTCCGAGACTACAATCACAGACAACAAAACAAAACAAAAACTGTATTGCTCTTTAGGTGAGATATGAAAAAGAGAGAGATTTTAATGGAGAAAGTGTGGTGGAAATTCGAGAGACCGAAAAATAAGAAAAAAACAGATTGCAGAAAAAAAGTGAATTCATGGAGATGTAGAGGAAGAACGGTTGCGAGAGAAATTGCAGGAAACAAAATTGAAAAATCGAAGAGATTCCGATGCTTCTTATAGAAAAGAAATGTAGTTATACAATTGATGGGGAGTGGAGAATCTGAGGATCGTGGAGCAGTTTAGGAAGAAGTTGAATATTTGTTTTTGTTGTCGAAAAAAAGAAAGAACATAATACAGAAATTAGGAAAGAAAACTAAAAGGCAAGAATTTGAGACTTCAAACACGTGTCAAATGTAGAGTTGCAGTTACACGCGAAATCACTTTTGAATTATAGTAAAAAACATTAAATTAAATTTACGGTGTATGCGTACTTGTTTATACGAATTTTTCCTTCATGGACATTGTTGATAGATTCCACAAAACCGGAAAATCTAAAAATCTTATCAAATCACACAAGAAAACTGGCATGAGAATTCATAAAAATAAACTTATCATTATTAATTTTAATAAAGAACCAGATCACAGAATTAATTATGACATTATAAATTATTAGGATTATTAAATACGACATTATAAAAATTGTCTCATTACACAAGATCCAATTACAAAAACATAAAAAAATAAAATAAAAAAATAACCATAGACTAAAAAGGCCAAGATTTCAGTCCTGAAACCACATAAACATAAACGCATAGAATAATATTTATACAAAATCAAATAACAAGAAAGGCAACAATGTCGAATCAGCTACATATTCACCTCTAGATTTCCTTAGATATTTAACAAGATCAGTGTAAAACTGAGTTTTTTTAAAATATCCAATGACTTGACCATATAAGAGTTTCAAAGAAAACTCTGTAAATTTCTGATTAGAAATAGTCTGCCAGATCTAAGCAAATCTACAAAGTAAGAATACTCTTTGAGAAGAGATATTCAACCTCAGAAGAAACTTTGAGCAATTAAGCATAAATTTTTTGAAATTCCATAACCATCTTCTGAGATTCACTTAAAATATCTTCAGATCTTGAGAGCATCTACTCAGATCCATATCTAGCCACATGCTTCCCCGAAAGACGATAAATAAAAATTGAAATACAATGAAAACTTCCATTTCATAAAGAAATCATTACATAGGTCAGATTTCATTACATGGTTCATCCGATTTCTACATTAATCTATAAGTAAAAACCTCGAAGAAGAACTCTTCTCAATAGAGATTCGTTTTTGGATCGTTAAAGAAGAATGAGTGAACGTATTTTACTCGAAAGGTACATATGGTTCCTTGTTCTAAGAATGAATATGAAAGAATTTCTACTTGGTTGAATATCAATCTTCTAAGAATCTTCGAGCACTGCGTTGATCTCAAACCTGGGAGTTGAGTTATCTTATCGCTATCAATAATGAAAAAATTATTGGATTTCTTTAAAAGTGCTTTATTATGAGATGGCTAAAATATATAAAGTATTCTAAATTTTATTTTGAAAATCACTAAAGGAAGTTTATTGGTTCATTGATTTTAATAGATTTGGAAATCTATGAGTATTTGAAAATCTATATAGAATTTCTAATTTTAAAATCAATAAACTGGATTGATATAAAAATATATGAAGTGTGTTTAAGGAGATTGTGACTCCGATAGTTTGTTATGTCAAATCCAATTCAAAATAAAAATGTTTGGGTAAAGATTTTAACATTTGTATTTATAACATAAAATCGTTCTCAAATCCATTAAAATTCATTCTCAAATCAAATACATGTTTAACTCTTTAATATTGAATAACATTTGATTTGAATTTGTATTTGAAAATCACAAATTAAATAACATTCAATAACATAGGAATTGGTTTGGATATCCAAATCCATTCAAATACTAAAAGTCTAAAACCAATGAAGATGGACCGGATGATAAAAATGCTAGTAGCCTAGAACTGTTTACCGGAAAACCCGGATGATAAAATTACTGTTTTGATTGAATTTAAATTTAATTTATCATAATATAATACTTTCATTGAGACCGTAAATACTAAATGGACCGCACGGCTAGATGTAGGGGAACATGTAACAACAGAAAATGAAGTATTATCATCAACATTTCTTATCAAGATCCAATTCGACTAACCCAAAGATTAAACATAAATGGGATGAGAGGTTCTCTTCTAGACAGCAACTGAGGAACTGGTCTCATTGAGAAGGCCATAGAAAGTGTAATATTCAGAAGTTTCTTTAAACCCAGGAATCAAATCCGATAAAACCCTCAAAATTGCTGCCAGATGCTGCAGATCATTCGATGCAAATGCTGCTTCTAGAAACAGCGATGATCGCACACTCGTCACCTGCAATTGCATATACATACCAGATGAACCGAAACCAAAATAACTGCAACAAAACCAAACCGGATGCTACGCATGCTTATGGATAGTTTTGATCTGTTCAGAAATTATACCTTATGCTTCTGAGCATATCGCAAAGCTTCAAGATAGTATCCATCTTGCACAAGGGAGGAGATGTAATCATGGTGCAAGGAGAGCTGTCTCAACATATCAAGCCCAAGTTTCCTTACCCGGAGATTTTGGCGACCGCTCTCGAGAAGTTGGAGCGCGACTTCCTTTGATGGTTCGATTATCTGCAGGAAAATGTAATATTGCTAAAACTCTAAGAACTAGAAGAAACCTTAGCTGAGGTTTTGTGTTCACAGAAGATGAATAAAATACAGACCTTGTTTGTGGTGAATAGTGACAGTTCTGCAAACCGTTTACTGTAAGCTAAAAGCCTGATGATCATTACATAAACGTTGAGATCCACTTTGAGTTTCTCTGCACTTATACTGCAACAAAGGAATTCAAGTAAGAAATGCAGAATCGATGAACTGAAACTAGATCTAACCAGTTACTTTAGCTTGGTGATAAATACAAACAGACAGACCAAATATTTAATCTACCTGCGAAGGAACTCGGTGATAATAGCAACTAGGTACTCGGATTCCTCAACCATCATTTCCTCCACAGAAGCAAACACAAACTTGTAGAGCTCATCGGGTGAAATAGCTGCTGACGAAAGATGAGATTCTTGCTGCTCAACAGCATAAAACATGTTCTCCCCTGAACCAGATGGTACGTTCATTTCAACTTCTTCATCGATATTGCTTCCAGATGGCCCATGTCTTTCGTTATCTTCAGAAATAGAAAGTAGATAAGTGAGCAAGATGTGTTAAGAGATTGCAACTTCATTAGAGTATTCATGCCTAAATAACATGTTTGGATTCAATGTTTTACCAGGAGATGCACCAACAGTTGCAGTAGTTGCAGTGGTCCTTTCGTTCTTTATTTCTTTGTATGTACCAGCTTTAACCGAATGGGAATATGCTGTGACCAGTACATCTATAGCCTGAGAAACCTGGGTTGCTGGTCTACGTTCCAAAATAACAGCCCTTGCAATCCCCAAGCACAGTTGTTTGGCCTAAAGTAACGTACTCAACAATTATCTAACAACACCAGTTTTTTTCTAAATTAAGACTTTCATATAACCTTGTATACTGCACAGAAACCGTAAGTGAAATACCAACATTCTTTTTTAATTGTCTATGTTTCAATCAACAAACGTTTCTTGCTGAAAAAAGGTGCTTCATCATGCTTATTTTAACCAATATGTAAATCACAGAGCAATAGAGATTTTGGACCTTATTTGCTTCCAACTTCCTTCGCTGCAGGAATTCTAGAAGAGACGTCCTGTCTGAGCTACTAGCAGAAATTGCCTGCAGCTCATACCGTTAAATACCGAACATTTGCGAAATATCTAAGAATTAACTTGCAAGCAGATAACCAACGAAAGCCAACTTGCCTCAAGATCCAAATGTATCTTCCATAGAACCTTGTTAGTCTGATCCAGAATAAGGTCAGGAACCAGGAAGGTCCAACCATCGTCATACATGACTATGTTTTCATTGCTTGTAGATGATTCAGAGCTCTCATTTTCTTTGTTAGCAGCTTGAGACGATGTGCCAGACCCTTGGTAATCCCTCCACAGCAAAGGAAGAGGAGCAGATACAGGAGCTCGAGAATCCACAAATAAGTCATAGATGATAACAACCTTTGCATCGATTTGGTGCACAAGCAATAAATTGTCAACAACACTCACTGACAATTTGCTTGAGTATATTGGTAAAGAGCCCTGCAAACAAGAGCCAATGGAATGAACGAAGAAGAGCAAAACTTTGAACAATAATCTCACGTTTCAAACACAAGATAAGGTTGTTTTGCAATTCCAAATTTTAGCTACATAAATACAGAACATTAATATTTGTATCAACTTTGCATCAGATTACGCTCCTCTTGCAGTTGCAATTAGAGTAAGTAATGTGCAATGATTTCCCTATGAACTTGCAACTTTCAAATTTAAATAGTCCAAACTCATGGAGTCACAAAAAGTTTCAACTCAAAGAGACATGATCATGCAGATGCTAGTCAGACAAGCCAGCAACACGTACAATAAATATCATGTGTGCATTAAGATTGGCGAAGTAACCAGCCACCAGTAACTGAGGAAAAGCAAACTTACTTGTTGAACGACTGCATCTCGGTAGAACCTGTATAAATGCAGTAGCATTGCCTCCCTGTCCACTTGTAAGCAATATATTCGGCCATAGCTGAAAGAGAATATAAAGATTTACTTTCCATCTACATAGTGCAATAAATGACATAAATATGAGGAAAAGAGAAACTTATAGAAGAATCGTACACAGTGGCTAAGTGCAAATCTCCAGACAAGAGAATAGGTTTACTATTTGGTTCAGATTTAGCCATGGTCATCTCAAACCTCGGTAAACGAACAATTCCTGCAGTGGAAAGCTGGAAAAGTGGATCAAATAAATATCAGGCCCTTATCTAAAGCTCCAACCACACTTGTTTGACAAAGCATTCAATAAGTTAAATAAATGTTAACTCAATCATAAAAGCTGCATAACAATTCTAGCAAATATAACTCAAGGACCAATAACATCAAATCAACTGGATGGAAACTATAGGTGAACGAAGTTGGTAAAGCTCTTTCGCATAGCAAAATTCATCGGTTTTTCGTTTTTCTCAGCATTTACCTGAAATCCATTAAATGTCTTGCATTGCAACCCTGATGCAAGAAGAACCAGTCGAGTTTCATGTGTATAGATGTACCAATTCACATTCACTTTCTTGGCTTCCACCAAACGTAGTGTATTCAACATAGAATCCCAAGCAAACAAGTCCATACCACTGAGACAAAAAAAATATTTTCATTAGAGCGGAGAAAAGATCAGAGAAAGACAAGTGATAAGTGATATGTTAAACGTATAAATCTGAAAACAGAAAAGAATGTGCCAATTACTAGATTCTGAAACTGCTAGTTGCCTTAGAACTTCCAAGTCCAAGGATATAACCATTCTAAAATACATGTTTACAAGCCATTAGACTCCCGTTAAGCAAGTTATTTAGACCTCCTAACTACAGCCAATTAATCTTTAAAATTCACCTGCTAAAGTTGCTAAAAATCTCAGAAATGGAAACAGTTCTATGTAGTCAAAATACACAGAACGTAAAGCGAGCTTACCTGGTCTTAACAATTGCAAGATCACATAATGGAGAGTCACTCCAAAAGAATCCAAGAATGCTCTCTGATCCTGCCTTGCATTTGTGGCTAAGTATCTGCCTACTTTCTCGATTAAAAAACTGTACTTCACAGTCAGATCTTTGGACAGCTATCACATTTTTATCAAGAGAGAATCTGATAGATAGGATAGGCCCTTCACTTATAGAATCAACTGAAGGAGGTTCCTCTGGATTAAAGGGGGTTGTTTGCCATGAAAAGACCTACACAAAAAAAAGGGGAATCATCCAAGGATATAGATCATCAAATAAACCATTTCAAAGGAAAATAAACAAAAGAAATACCTGACTAGATGTGGTACAAATTAGCAATCTGTTGGCATCATCATAGAACAACCCCGTGGATTCAGGAATATTGCAACGTAGGGATGGATTTTGTATATACACATGTGATAACCCACCAGAGCCGAGACTTGGCTGTGAACTTGAAGGCCTGCTCGACATAGTCATAACTTTTCAGATTTCCAAAATTTCATAAAGGAACCAGACTGTAGTATGAAATAGATGTCCCAAAGGATTCACAAGGGATTTTTTTAAAATGATAATGGAAAAAAAAGCGTACATGTCAAAACTTCAGGTAGTGGTGATAACAAAAAGGAGAATATAATAAAAGTTCAAGCCTTTCCCCGGATCTATAAGAAAAAGAAAACAGGTTAGTCTAAACTTATGGAGATAAAATGATCAAGAAAACCCTCTGGCAATAGATTTCATCATACCGTATGTTGCATACAATTCTTCAGTGCAAGAAACTCTTTCAAGCATATATCTTTTTCAACCTCATGAACTTTCGATGCAACACAGCTCCCGTAGTCTTTGGCCTGTGTCAAGTGCACTTCTAGTCAATCACAAGGATTGGATCATCAAATCACAAGGATGAAAGGGTTTGTGCTAACATTTCTCAGAATCTAAAAGACGCAATGCAAAACACAATTAATTGGAGCTGTCGAACGAACCTGTTTAGAACAAGTAGCTAAGATCCGACCAAGTGTAGAGGCGGTAGCGGAATTCTTTTCTTTCATGCCTGCATTGCTGAAGCTGAAATGAAAACTGAAAGAGGTTTAGTTCAGAACATAAATGAAACAGTAGATTCACCAAAGAAACTAGGAAAATCCACCGGAAAATAAAAACTACTTAGAAATCATGATTGCTAACACAACAAAATCACAAAAAAAAAGGTCTTATTGTATAAATTCCACATTAAACAGACGAATCGGATAACAAATGCAATAGGATAACAATTTCATCCAGGTAAAGATGAAACAAAATGGAAATCGGAGATTACACGATAAACACATAGATTACCACGATGGATAAAATGGAAGATGACGAACAGAGAATCGTTACCTGCGAAAACCCAGATGGATATGAATCTGAATACAGTGATGGGTTAATCCGAAATTCGATTCGAACGAAAACGCAGCTTGGAGTTCGATACAAACAGTCCTTGGCTTGCTCGTGGGGAAATTGATGGTGGGTGTTCTTCAACGATGAGCGACCACCGTGTGAAATCCAATGAAAAAGGATTGGCACGTATTAGCGATGAGAAATGAAGAACAAACGAGAGAGAGAAAGTTTGTTACCAAAGAGATATTTCTCATTAATGAATTAAGGTGTACAGTTGATCTGTTTATACTCATATGTACATTAAACCGACACTATACTAAACCAACTCTAATTTAAACCAATATTTACAATAACCGGAATATATATCTACAATCCAATAGTCCCCCTCAAGATGTGCCATAGATGTTGATAAGGCTCATTTTGGATTTGAGATATTCAAAGAGAGCTGGAAATAATGGTTTATTAAGGATGTCTGCAACTTGATCCTTAGAACGAACATGGAGAGTTTTAAGCAAACCTTTGTCTAAATGTTCACAAACAGAATGACAATCATTCTCAATGTGTTTGGTCCGTTCATGGAAGACCGGATTAGTAGCAATGTAAATGGCAGCAATGCTATCTGGGAAGAGAACTGGAGTAGGAGAAAAAACCTGTAAATCCACAAGCAACTTATTCATCCAGGTGATCTCCCTTGAAGCCAATGACAAAGCCATGTATTCTGCTTCAGCAGAGGAGTGGGAAATTGTATCTTGTTTCTTGGACCTCCAAGATATCATAGAAGAACCAAGAAAAATACAATATCCAGTGGTGGAACGATGGCTATCAGGGCAGGAAGCCCAGTTAGAATCTGCAAAACCAGTCAAGGATAAGGAAGATTTAGCATAATAAAATAAGCCCTGACCAATGGATCCCTTGATGTACTGAAGGACCCGATACACAGCCTGAAGATGAGAAGTACGAGGAGCAGAAGAGTACTGACAAAGCTTATTCACAGCAAATGTGATATCAGGACGAGTGTAAGTCAAGTACATTAATCTGCCAACCAAACTTCTGTACATTTCTTTATCAAGAAGCAGCTCACCATCAGACTTAGATAGTTTCAAATTTGGAATCATGGGAGTAGGAGCAGGTTTACAACCTAACATTCCAGTTGAGGGGAGCAACTCCAAAGCATATTTCCATTGACAAATAGAAAGGCCATCAATTGATCTCGCCACTTCCAAACAAAAAAATACTTAAGAGGACCAATGATCCTCAAACGGAAATGAGACTGTAATGCAGTAGTCAAATTAGCAGCAACATCTTCCCTAGTGCTAGCTATAACAATATCATCCACATACACCAACACAACAACAAAGGTATCTTCACCAGAACAACGGACAAAAAGAGTATGATCTCCTGTGCCCTGAACAAAATCCAACTTCAACAAAACCTCAGTGAATTTGAGAAACCATTGCCGTGAAGCATGTTTCAAACCATAAATAGACTTCTTGAGACGTAAACAACATTCTTAGGCAAGGAGTCCCCCTGTCTCTCAGCATATCCATCAAGTAAACGCATATATATTTCTTCATCCAAATCTCCATTAAGAAAAGCATTGGATATGTCAAGTTGATTCAAAAACCATTTCTTAGAAACCGAAATTTTCAAGAGTAACTTGACAGAAGCCAATTTAGCAACAGGGGAAAAGGTGTCAGTAAAATCTAAACCTTCCTTCTGAGTATATCCTTTGGCAACTAATCTTGCTTTATACCTCTCAAGACTGCCATCTGCATGAAATTTCAAAGTGAAGACCCAACGGCAACCAACAGGTTTCTTACCAGGTGGTAAAGAAGTAATATCCCAAGTCTGAGTAAATTCCATGTTACCAATCTCTGTATCAAACCGCTTCACCCCATCCCTTGGAACTTTTAGCCTCAGCATAGGATTGGGGAATAGGTATGTTAGTGAGACAATTAATAAAATAGAGATAAGAAGGAGAGAGATCAAAGTAGGATATAAAAGAAGAAATAGGATAAGGAATATCAGAGTCAAGGTTATAACAATGATAATCCTGCAAATGGACAGAGAGTTTCTTAGGTCTGTGTGTTGGAAGGGAAAGAACAAGATCAGAGTGGAGAGGCGATGGTGAAGAAACATGTATTTCAGAAGATGGAGATGTAATGGGAGAAGGTGGAGAAGGTAGACATTTCCCTAATAATATCTGAAAACACTAGGTTGCGTCCTAAAATGCAAAGCGTGCTTCCACTATACTATCCTTCAATGAACACAAAATGGAAGATCATCAATAATCCCAATTCAGTCTGAGATGCAGATACAGTCATACCTTGCGCATAATCTATTCTTTTCGAGCATATATTCACTACAAGAAAACATATCAATTTTTGACCAAATTATTTTTGTGGTCAAAACTATTTTGACTATTTTCGACCAATTTTAGACGAATGTTTATTTTCATTATAAATTGGTCAAGAACAATTTTTTACGGATTCGTAAATTTGTCAAAAATGGTTGAAAATTTGCAACAAAGAAGATTGGTTGAAAATTAGTCAAGAAAACATGTTAATTTTTGACCAATTTTTTTACGAATAAATTGGTCAAAATGTTTATTCACAAATTTTTGATCAAAAAATTATGAAAATTTAAACTCGTCAAAATATGATCAAAAATTTTTTGACTAATACAAGTGGTCATTAAATAGTCAAAATATTTTTACCATTTATCGACTAAAACAAAATTTGGTCGAAATTTTATGAGTAATTTTTGACGAATAAATACTTGACAGTCACAATTATCGACCAAATATTGAGGAGAACACTTCTATTGTATTTTTCCCACATCGCCAATATGGAAGGGATGAAACTTTGACTTTCTCTATAAAATAACATTTACTCCATTGTGAAAAACGTAAATGGGTTTCATGGCAAATAGTTGAATTTTGAAATATTTTAATCGCTGATTTAGTGGATATTTTGAAATTATTAAGAATCAAATATTTTAAATTTGAATTTTTATATTTTCGAATATTTTTTTTGAAATATTTATATTTTAATTTTTTAAAAATATTTAATTTTATTTTAATTACTATGAATCAAATAGTTTAAATTTGAATTTCAATATTTTCAAATTGATCAAAATATAGTTCTAAAATTTATATATCTAAGTTGGTCAAAAATTGGTTAGAATATATGGTCTAAAATTGGTCAAAATATATAGTTCCGACCATTTTGATTGATCAAAAAAATTTGATGATTTTATTGGTCATAATCAAAATTTTGACCATTTTGTTGGTCAAAACCAAAATTTTGACCATTTTTATTGGTCACAATTTTTTGACCATTTTCTGACCAAATTAAATTTGCGACATTGATTTTTGACGAATCAATTTTGGTCAACTACTAGTCAGAAATAGTTATTTTTGACCAATTTTAGACCAAATTGGTAGTCAAAATTGGAATATTTTCTTGTAGTGACTGGGAAGAAGAGTTAATGGATCATCGATTACGAACACCGAACCAAAATATGTGTTAGATGTGTTTGTTTGGGCAGCTTCGGCTACTTTTACTGCGGTTGCGTTGCGACCATACATGTCATGGAAGTAGAAGTGAAGATGGGTTAGTTTCTCTTGGTTTAGGCCTAAGGCAGATGGCGATAAGAGTTTTGAGAAGGTTTGAGTTTTTACAAAGCATATTGTCAAGAAGCAGCAAAAGATAGCAAGCGATAAGATTGAAATTGGTTTTAGTTTTTAGCCATTGAGAGATACTGAAACATAATGTACCACAAAGTTTTGAATAGCGATATGTAAATGTGTGTGTGGTTACATTATTATATATACGACTAATATGAATACTTGATTTGTAGGTGAATATCTAATGTGATCTATATATATAATATGAAACGTAGTCATTTTGATTTATCTTTATGCATGTGAACCACATTATTGTGAATTCATAAATGTTCTATATACACTTACGGAACACAATATTTACTCTAGGAAAACCATCCAAGTAAATTGGTAAAAAATCATTTTTAGGGTTAAAATCCTTTAAAAATTTTGTACATATCAATCCAGTGACATGACTATATATATTATATATTTTTAATAGAGTTTTTAACAATTGCAATATATATATATATATATATTTTTTTTTTCTTTTACCAAGGGCTCAATTTCAATATTTCACACGTACGTACAAGTTATATGTGTTATCTATAACCTTGTTCAAAAACGCGGCCGCCGAGGTCGCCTATACGGTGGTTCCACGTTCCATCTTCCGCAACCACTCTCGACCTCCCATTACAATTCCAACACATCAAAAACCGTTCGTTCTCACACCGATCACACCGCGGGGACCTAACCGGCGATGAAATCCCTTCTAGAAGCTTCTTGAGCTTCCCGTTCTCGTTCAAAGCCACCACTTCTTCTGCTCCACCAATGTACCTACAATTTACGAAAACCCTAGGACGTGTAACTTTCTTACCAAGTAACTTCCATAACTCTTCTTTAAACTCACAATCCATCGAAACATCTCTTTCTCGGAACGAAACCTTATGATTCTCTAACAAGAATCTTACTTTTCTGCAGTCTTCGAAAGTCTTTCTCACTCCTCTGATACTCGTTGTATAGAAGACAATAGAATCTTCCCCTCTAGCTACACATTTCTCATCAAATTCCGACAAAAGCTCTTTAAGATGATGTTCTTGGTCATCAGAATCCTCAAGTGTTTTCGCCTAATAAACTCTTTGTTATGATCCGTTTCTTCTAATCTCTCATCTCTTTGATGGAAGATTGTACGATCAAGATTGCTTTTGTGGAAAGCTATGGTCTGCTTCAAGGTCCCAACAGATGCTAGAAGCTTAAGTTTCTTCACCGATCCCTCCTTCATATCCTTCATTGCTTCGAACTTCGGTACGACTCTGCGAGAAAACTTGGAGCTTTGACAAAAACCTTATCAAGATTGATTGACAAAGGATGAGATTATATAAGAGAAAAACGAAATGAGTACTCAAGTGAACAAAATAAAGCTACTTTGTGGGTTAGTTTTCAAAAGTCCCCTCCTTTGATGGGTCATTGTAGTAATAAAGTAGCTCAATTAGGGAGACAACGAACATGGGATTTAATTTACCCAACTTTTAGCCCAAGTTTGTCCAAATACAAAGCATGTAATCTAACATGTTGCCATAATGAAGCTATGAAAAGCTAATCTTTTGCTGGTAAGAGTCATTAATGATTTAGGTTTGGTTGAATAATGATGCTAGTAATTTCTCTAGATTTGTGTTCTTCTTTAATAATGGATTTTTTTCATAAATGGTCCAAATGAGAACAAGATTGAGAATTTTCACAAATGTTTTTTTGATAAACAATTTTGGTAAAGAGAAATGGTAATTTTTTTTTTTATACAAAGCAATTGGAGTGATTCAATGCTATATCCTGCCGAGCAAATCGGACTAAATGTCGGCCACGGATGATCCAAATCCAATATCAAATGAGAATTTGATGCATGTTAACTGCTTCTTGTGCCCATCAAGCATCTTCATTTTTAGTGAGTATGAACCCTATGATAAATAAAATGATTAGATTGTTCCTTAAATGCAAAAACCCAAAAACAAATTCTGATACGACAAATATATAACTAATGATCATAAACAATCTCAACTTAATGAATTCGATTAGACTAGGCCATTTGTTCTAATTGCTATACTATAACATCAAATTCAAATGAGCCTAATGAATCAGCATGTCATAATATCCACAATGCTTCAAATTAATCAACCGAAAAAGCGTAGATTGAAGCAGAAAAAAAAAACACTCAGTAAAACTTACAGGAGGAGTATATCCGGGTAGAATTTGCGAGTGCTCTACCAAGAAATCTCCAATTGCAACGGGACATTTAGTCTCATCGCAAAGATCATGTGTCTCAGAATGAATATGCCATCCAAAGTATGAAACTTCGATAACCAACTTCCCGCTCGAGATGGCATTGTCTTCATATAAACGAATCAAACACAAGTTAAGAGTCAAAGCCATCAAAACAAAGAAACTCCATTTAAATTTTGAAGAACAACTAGAAACAAGAACAAGGATAATGAAAGATCAAACATTGAAACAACTATAGACACACACTTATAGAACAAAAAACATCAAAAGAATCGAACAAGCAAAAGATCTATAGTTCACATGTAATGAATGTGTAAAGCCCAAATTTTGGACAAAATGTTTAGAACTGGAAATCACAAAAATTTGAGTGTACCTGTGTTAGCAGAAATGCTGAAAGTAGCTGGTTGGCCTCGAGCTATAGGATCAGGAGATATATCAACTCCTTGGACCATAACTTCATACTCTTCGTTATTATCTGAAAACCAAACACATAACCAATCAGATCGACAAGATTCTTGGTTTTTCAAATAGAACCAATATCAAAGACATTGAATTTCAACTCAATCAACAGTTTAAAATCAAATTCATCTTTAGAAAAATCAAATTTGCAACGCAGGATAGCTCACAGACAAAATCAAATTCTCAATCCTATAACAACGAACACAGTTACGGTTTTGGAAGAATTCGTAAGGACCAAAACCAAACATACCGCAGTAATGGACATCGGTGGCTCTGACAATAGTAGAGACGAAGAGAAAACAAGAGATAACGAGAGAAAATCTCGACATGATTGATAGATTCTCGGTGCAAAAAGAAGCGAATTTACAGAGTTTCAGATGATGATGAATGGAGGACGACGAGGAGACTTAAAAACAAGCAAGAGAGACAGAACCAGAACTGCGGAATCGGGATTCTGATTTCTCAAGGAATGTCGGATAGATCTTAGCCGTTTATTTAGGTAGGTCCCTGATTTCTGAAAATAAACGGTGGGGATTTCGTAATTAATCTCTGAACAGTGTGGTTAACCACATAGGATTAGTAGTGAACCAATCGTTAGGTGGGATTTTTAATTGTTACATAGTTGGAATTTTGCGAGCTCAGATTTAATACAGCACACAATTGACAATTATTTTGGATAAAACTAAAAAAATAATTTCCATAGTTCAAATATTCTTCTCTTTTCCAACACGAAATCTAGAGATATTTTGTTTTTCACTAAAAATAAATTAATTCTAGAAAATTTATAAATGTTTCAGTATTATCTAAGTAAATTATTTATCAGACGACATCCACATTGTGACACCTAAGAAATGTAAACCCAATATACACTTCCATGACTGGTAAAACAATCATAATTAATGATCAGATACCATAATTTTTAACATAAGACCACGCTCTTATTTTATTAGTCATTTTAGTCTAAAACAGAAGTTAGGTGATGAGTGCACATGCAAAAGAATATATATTCACCATATAATGAACTTATTATATCAGTTGTATAAAAGATTGGAGAAATTGTTAGCTTCTTCAATCTCTAACAGGGAAGTAACGAAGATGCATAATTTAAAAAACCATCGAA
Source organism: Arabis hirsuta (assembly GCA_964056655.1). NCBI lineage: Eukaryota > Viridiplantae > Streptophyta > Magnoliopsida > Brassicales > Brassicaceae > Arabis > Arabis hirsuta. The sequence goes on along the minus strand of OZ053306.1, from coordinate 27,440,911 downwards.
TAAAACAAACCATGTTCTCAAACAATTGTATATAATGCTATAGGCTTTCAAGTTTCAAGTGGATGTAAAAATCAATATTTGTTTTCTTTTAGTCGTGAAAATAAATAGGCAAATTAATAATGATGGATGAGACTTTCAGGTCTTGTCTCCATTAAAGATATGAAAAAACGAACAGATTTGAAAAATGAAAAATCTCTTTCTAGGCCGCGAAAGATGTTGAGAAACCTGAAAATGATGAAGAGAAAAAAGATTAGTAATCACTTTCAATAGAAGCGAATATTGACGGTTTATGTAACCAATAAAAAAGCGTATTAGTGGGATAATTGAATCCCAATATCGAGGTTTTATTAGGGAATCATGGTAGTTTTTAATTCCTAAAATTGTGGGATATTTGTGGTGAGAGAACCGTTGAGTAAAGTTGAATAATATCTTTTTTAATCTGCAAACGTTTTCCTATATTTAATGCACCTTTAATTTTTATTTTTAATTAATCGTTTTAAAATTGGAACACTAATCACGTGGCATAATATTATTGGCTGATTTAGTATAATAGGGATAAAGACATAATTTTGTTTTGGGCCGAATATTTTTTGGCCCATAAGTTAAAAGAATAATTTGATTAGTGACTTTCGAAGCCATCCTAATGAATCGGAGCTTTTGTATTTTTTTTTAGTTTTCGAACAGATGGCTAAATTCCTCCTTCTCTGTTGCCTCTTCGCGGCGGCGCTGACGTCATCATTGACGGAGGCCGGCGACAATAACGGAGTTTACTCGCCTTGTTCAGATTCTACCGTAGCGATCGGCGATGGATTCACTTTCGGCATTGCTTTCGCGGCGAGAGATTCTTTCTTTGGTACAAATCGTTCGTTCCCCTGCGATCATCGCCGCCTCTCGCTCAACGGTAACTCTGAACTCGCCGTATTCAGACCTAAAGTCGATGAGATCACCCTACTCACCATCAACACCTCCTCAGGTTCCTCCAGTTTCCGTCCGGTTCGTTCTCATCTCCTGATCTGTCTTGGTGAATTGAGGGTTTTCGATTGCAGGTTTTGATCGGATTAGAAATGAATTAAGGTCCATACTAGGAGAGTTTCATATAGATCTTCGATTGGATCGGAATTTCTCTGCCCAGATTAGTTTACTTTGTTGACTTGTCAAAATCCTGGCTTAAAATGTTAGCAAATTCTTGCTCTGTTGATAAGTGTTGGTAGTTTTATCTGGATTCTAAGTTAATGTTTGACATCTCTTGCATGATAGATTCAATTTTTGCATCAGTAACAAAGTTTGTGGAAACTAATCTCTGTTCTTGGAAGATCTGTGTGTCCTTTCAGCATTTGTTTTTGGTGAGATCAGAGGTTAAAAACAGAGATTTAGCAATGTCAGATTCTTATCACTCTATAGATTAAGAGTCACAGTTTCTGAAAGATGCAGGGGACAAGCAGAGTAACGTATAATGTGTATATCATCAGAGTTCGAGAGTAGATTATCTCTGGCAAAAGTGATATATAGTAGCTTCATTGTTAATAATTTCTCTCATACATGATTTGAAATTACGAAATGATTGTTTTCCCTTGGAAGTAGAGGTCTTGAATGTGTTTGTTACCGGTTTTTGTATTGATACTGGTCATGATACTTTGTGATTCCAGGATGCTTCAAAGGGAATATGGTAGCATTCCTGGTGCAAAATATGCGGCAAGATCAGTCCCAGTTATGGTTGCAGACAGCAATCACATCGTGACAAGCCTCACCCTTGTAATTTGATAACCTCTCACATCAGTCTAGATTTTCATCTAACAGAAACCTCCATCTCTCTACACCTATGTTGATCTTTTATTTGTGCTATTATCTTTGGTTAAATTCCAGGTTCTTGAGTTCCAGAAGGGCAGGCTTGAGAACTTGTTCTGGAAGAAAGGCGGATGCTCCAAATGTTCTGGAGATGATAAATTCGTGTGTCTGAACAAAGAAGAATGTGCAATCAAAACACAAAACTGCAAGAACCAAGGTGGACAAGTAGATTGCAGCTTGGGGATCCAGTTGGCGTTTTCAGGCACGGACAGGCACTACACCGCGTTGAATTCATGGTACGAGGTTGCAAATCTGAAGCAGTACTCGCTTTACGGCCTCTACTCGAATCTAAAGGATTCAATAAGCAACCCATTTAAAAACTTCTTCTGATGGCTTTCACTTTTCTGTTGTAATTTTGTATGATTTCTCTCGCCTGCTTTGTTTGTTTTATTTCTTGGTCCCTTGATCGCATCATTTATGATAGTATATAAAATTTTGTATTTTATTACTTGGCTTGCAACTTCTTTTTATGAGATAAATAGTCAGAATTCTCGATTATGTAATTTGGAAGTTGAATTTTTTTTTCTTAAAAAAAAAAAAATCTATATAGATAAAAGCTTTTCTAACACTAGGCATTTGGAGAAAAAAACGAATGAAGGCAGGCATACAATTATGGAAGCGAAAAAAAAAAAAAACGAGTTCGAATAAGTGATGCTGAGGCTTGAAGCTCAGTCAATATTAATGAGAGAGGAGAAAGGGAAGAAGTAATTGAAGTAGAATGGATGGGAGTAAACAAAATGCCTCGCGCATGTTTGGTCCTATGGATAGATTTACTTCAACCATCAATCAGGAGGCTTCTCAAGGTAGTATTGACACCTCAACACCAACAACATATCAAGAATCTCATTAAAAATACTATAATCTTTGCTGATTTAGTAACAAACTTACAATTCAACAACAACATATCAAGAATCTCATTAAAAATACTATAACCTTTGCTGATTTAGTAACAAACTTACAATTCACACTTTCCATTTGACACAAGAGTACAAGATCGTTGATTTCCAATTGATTCAACACAAACTTATTAACTGATTTCCAATTGATTCAACTCAATCTGCCAGGTTGTGATTTAAATCCGAAAACTATTAGTACTGTAAAGGGATTCATTTTGCAAAGATGAAGTGAAACGGAAATAAAGAGCAGAAAAACCCCAAAATTAACCCAACAAAAACGAGAAATTATCCAACAAAATAGAAAATTATCCAATCTATCTCAACGATTTAAATCCAAAAACCATGAAGTGGAAAAATGATCCAATCCATTATCAAACAATGGATCCAACAAAACTAGAAAAATATCCAATCCATCTCAAAGATGGCAACGATTACTCAAACAGCCAAATAAACTGGAGAAAACGCGTCAAGAGAATCATCACTTAGCTTTAAAGTGAAGATGCTGTGAAGTTGCTCACGCACCGCATCAATCAGAAGTGTCAGAGATTCTTCGGAGCTTTCTCCATGTTCTTTTTTTTCAAAGATAAAACCTTCATACAAACAATAATCACAAGCTAATTAAGTAAGGGGAATAACAAAACTCTCTCCGTTCTGCCTCACCATACCTGCGAGAAATCCCACAGGCACTGCTGCAAAGTAACGTAAGATGTTTTGCTTGATAGCTCTGTATTCTGCGTCCTTGGAAGCTGCAATCACGTACAAGAATTTATTTATTTCACTCCGAATACGACTGCGAATTTGATAGATTTCTAAATACGGAATCAGAATACGTAACCATCGGACGAAGAGAAATGGCGGCGAAGATGAAACGATCTACCTCCGCGAGTAACCTGAGCGATGACGGATCTCAGACTCATGGTCAGGAATTAGGGTTCGTCTCTGATTTTGTTTTCTTTGTCTAACCGAACTTTTGCGATTGGAAAGATATTAAAAGGATATTTGTCTGTTTTTGGGCTTTCCAATTAAATAAAACGCGTCCTCTGTAAGGTCCTCGCCCGATCTAGTTTTAGAAATCGAAGACGCCGAGGGATATGAAGAACCCGTAAGCATGGGTTTTACCCATCTAATAATCAAGCTGGCCCAATACAGTTTCAACCCAATTTTACATCTGCTGTTACTTTACATATGAAGTCATTCCATGATGAAAATGTAGGTGCCAGTACAAAACCGAGCATAAAATGGATATGATAATTTACTTGAGGTTTGTTCTGCAACGTAATACACCAATCATAAATTTCATTTTATAGAAGGAATTCGTTGTTAAATGAAGTAAGGAGGAAGAGATAAGGATGGCTCATTTTTAAACATTCATACATCCACATTGTTTGTGAAAACATTTTTCCTCTAACAGTTCATGCACACTAATTATAGCAACTATAAATAAGCTCTTCAACGTTGACTCATGTTTCCAAATTAGTGTGCATGAACTGTTAGTGTGCAGAAAAACTCCAAAATTAATCTAAGTGATGATTTCCTTGACGCTTTTTCTCCAGTTTATTTGGCTGTTTAAGAAATTGTTGCCATCTTTGAGATGGATTGTGTATTTTTCTAGTTTTGTTGGATAATAGATTGGATAATTTATCTACTTCATGGTTTTTGGATTTAAATACCTGAGATGGATTGGATAATTTTTTATTTTTTGTTGGATAATTTCTCCTTTTGTTAGAAATTATCCAACAAAGAAAATTATTCAATCTATCTCAGGTATTTAAATTCGAAAACCATGAAGTAGATAAATTATCCAATCCATTATCCAACAAAACTAGAAAAATACCCAATCCATCTCAAAAACGGCAACGATTTCTCAAACAGCCAAATAAACTGGAGAAAAATCGTCAAGATAATCATAACTTAGCTTTAAAGTGAAGATGCTGAAAACTCGCTCACGCACCGAATCAGCACCGTTTTACCAAAAACGCCAACAAGAGATCTCCCAATTTCGATTCTTCTGCAGCTGGCCCTGATATTATTCAGAAGTGTCAGAGATTCTTCGGATGCAGAGGAATTATGACCAGACGAGCAAAAATGGCGACGAGGAAAATCAGATCTAACTCCGCGAGTAACCTGAGTGACAAAGGATCTTGTAGATCATTCTAATTCCAAAAAATGGAAAAAAACTATCTTGTAGATTATCTATATATATATATATATATTATATTATATATGTATATATAAATATAAACCATGATCTCCCAAATCTTAACAATAAAGGTTCAAATAAAAAAACAAATCTTAACAATATAAATATAACTCAGGATCTCACAAATCTTATAAAAAAAATTAAAATAATAATAACTAAAACATGCGAGTGAATAAAAGTAGAAAACCTTTTTACAAGGGTCTAGATACAGATCTGGAAGCATATACAATTTCAAGAACATCATATAAAAAAAAAACTATATATGCATACACATCTGTATATAAAACTTTTTTACAACAAATATACAAAAACAAGTTTCCAAATAGGCATATACAATTTCAAGAATAACTTGTTCAAGAAGACTATATATGCCTACAGATCTGTATAACCATGCTCTCATAGGTTTATTGTAAAAAATTAAAAAAAATCAAAACCATCAAAAATATAATAAATTTAGCTATTTATGACGTAAAGCGAGAAACTTAGACTTGAGAAATTACATCTATGTATATATACAAAACGGACAGGGTTAGGGTTTCATTGCAACAATATTGGGCCAGGCTTTGTTATAGGCTTTAGTCCATGTTTTTGTACCAAATGTTGATGTTATCGTTACACTGAGGAGGAACACGGAAGGCCCATTTGAATATGTATACATTTTTCCATTTCTTTTCATACTATATTACGAACGTTACATTCTTTTCAATAAGAAACGCGGTAATTAAATTCATAAAATTAAAAAATCAAAATTGTTTTTTAATATACTGAAAAAATAGAAACAACAAATATTGAATTGTATATCTCTCATATAAATAAATATATATTATCTTACAAAATTTAATATGCATGATACTTAATTAAATGTAAATCGAATACGTTCGAGATTATAAGTTACGTTCTGTCAAACTTATTTGAGCTTACCAAATCCAAAACATTATCACATTACTATATAAATCTTCTTAAATCAAAAAATCAAAAAATTAATAAAAAATAAAAATGATAATTTTCAAATTTCAAGCATCGATGTTTGATTTGTAATTTATACGTTCATAACAAAATCATAACTTTAGTTAGAGTAATATGAATACAATTAAACAATATAAAAAATTAATTGTATGATCAATCACATATATAGTATTAAAACAGACATAAATATATTTTTTATAAAATAATTGACATCGGTAAATAATTATTCGTTAAACTATTATCTTATATAACTTTTAAAATACTAAAATGTTATATTGTATTAACAACATATCTATTTGTGAGTTAATATTAAAAATCAATGTAAATATGTGGAGATTTTCAATATGTCATATAAAATTAATTGAAATATTCTGATTGGTTAGTTTAATTGATGTGTTCCTTAAAATCCTCTTTGACACATAAGATTTTTTCACTTAGTGTCTCTTCAATTAATATATAGAGGATAGACGAACATGATCTATTAACACTTTTAGGTTTCCTCGTACAAAGTTTCAATATAGCAATATATTGAAACTTTATGATGATAAACCTAAGAAACCTAAGAAAAAAGTTTATGATGATGAAGTTTATAACACTTTTTTCTTAGGTTTATCATGAAACTTTATCATCACATTCAATATAGCAAACATGATTCTTAGGTTTCCTCTTACTAAGATTGAGGTTTTAAACTTTATCATCACATTCACTCTTGTACTTTCTCCATTGGCTCTATGGCTGATACATATGTCTAGACTCTCAAAACATTGTTCATCGTGGCACTATTGAGCTCTATGTTGTTCTCCTTCATCTCCTTTAGAAGATTCTCGGCTTCGATTTGCTTTCTTAGCTCATTGTAGAGTGATATCATCTTGTTGAATAGTGACATGGTTTTCTTGGGAGTTGGGACCAGGATCATGGATGAATAAATATATTTGTTGAACAACATATGCTATGTTGCATGATAAATTAATTTCACATGTAGTAAAGTTATTGACCAATGACAATAGTTTGTTGAAGTAAATTAATGAAGTGCTGAAAAGTCATAAAATGTGGAAATTACATTTTTCTTGTCTGCTACAAACAATTTAATCTAGGATTAAGACATTAAATATATAAAAATTTCTCAATTTTATAATCAAAACATGTGAAGAAATCTATAAATAAAGGCCGAGCAAAAGAAGAAGAGCATTATAAGAAAGTGGTGAAGAGCTATAGAGATGAGAGGTGTAATATCAAACTATCACCATTCTTACACTTTCTTCTTCTTCGTTGTCTTAGTTCTGTTTCATCGTTTGTTTTCGATCAATACTCTGTCATCTACAGAAACTCTTACAATTTCAAGCAACCGAACCATTGTGTCTCCCGGTGATGTCTTCGAGCTTGGTTTCTTTAAAACCACAAGAAGTTCTCGAGGTGGTGATCGTTGGTATCTTGGCGTTTGGTACAAGTCAATCCCCGAGAGGACCTATGTTTGGATTGCTAACAGAGACAAACCTCTTTCCAAGTCCATTGGAACATTAAAAATCTCTTACGCAAACCTCGTCCTTCTCGATCATCACAATACTCCTGTTTGGTCAACGAAGCTGAGGAAAGCTGTGAAATCTCCATTAGTGGCAGAGCTTCTCGCTAACGGCAACTTCGTGCTTAGAGACTCCAAAAGCAAAGACCCGAATCGTTTCGTATGGCAAATCTTTGATTTTCCGGCGGATACTTTACTCCCGGAGATGAAACTTGGTCGGAATATCAAAACAAGACAAGACAAGTTCCTCACGTCTTGGAAAAGCCCTAATGATCCATCAAGCGGAGACTTCTCGTTCAAACTCGAAACTCAAGGTTTACCTGAGTTTCATCTTTTGGCGAAAGACAACATAGTGTACCGAACCGGTCCATGGAATGGAATGGGGTTTAGTGGTATGCCAGATATGCAAAACTGGAGCTACGTTGTGAACAGTTTCATAGAGAACAGAGAGGAAGTTGCTTACACTTTCAAACTGACCAACCAAAGAATCCATTCGTGGTTTACACTAAGTTCTACAGGGTTATCACAGATGTTCACATGGACTTCGACATCACCAGTACCAAACTTGGTTTGGTCTTCCCCGGAAGACCAATGCTATTTGTACTGGAGATGTGCTCCTTACAGTTACTGTGACACGAAAACGTCACGGGTTTGTAATTGTATCAAAGGCTTTGCTCCGAAGATTTTGGGAGACGAATTCGGTAGTTGTGTGAGGAAGTCACCACTGAGCTGCGGCCGAGGAGATGTGTTTTAGGCGATGAAGAATATGAAGTTACCGGACACTACTACAACGATTGTGGACAAGAGAATCGGGTTGAAAGAATGCAAGGAGAGGTGCATTAGAGATTGTACGTGTACCAATTTAATGCGAATGCGGATATCCGAAATGGTGGTTCGGGTTGTGTGATTTGGACCGGAGAGCTCATGGATATGAGGAGTTATGTCACCGGAGGTCAGAATCTTTATGTCAAACTAGGTCCTGCTAGCTTTGTCCACTAGACATTGATCGGATACAATGAAATTTCATTCTATCGGGATTTCATATGCGTTGGATATATATCTATTTCCATTAAGAATATATAAAGAATCTTATTATATAAAGCTTGATGCGTCAAACTTAATAATTAACAAGATCGTGACATGTGTCAGCTAATCGATTAGATTTCGACACGTGTTAAAAAAAGTCAAATTAGATTTTGCCACATGTCAAACAACATTTTTAAATAAAAACTTATTTATTTATATTTATCAATTAGATATTTTAATTTTAAATAGAAATAGATAAAACAATAAATCAAATACTTTTTTCTACTTGGATATTATAAAATTCATGTAACTTTTTTTTTGAATTTGAATAGATTTAAGTTTAAATATCCAAATTTTCACATTTATTTACATACTTTTGTGCTCTTAAAACCTCAATAATATTTTTCATAAAACTTATTTGTTTTGGTTTTTAATCAGAAAAGATCGATTATTATATTTTTCGATATTTGTTTGTTGTTGACAACATTGATATAAAGTGTAGTAATTTATTTTTCCACTTTTTGTTTGGTTTTTTTACGTTTAATAATTATTAAAATAGTAAAAGTAATTTATTTTGCAAATTCAAATTTTTATACAAGGTAATTAATCTTATCGAGGCATGTTTGAGTTAATCGGTTAAATTTATACAAGTATAAAATATATATGTTAATTAGATTTAGCCACATTTCAAAAGATTTATCTATTTAAAATAATATCTTGATTTGGTAAATAGTAAAATGTAATCCTACTTTGAATATGAATAGAAATATTTAACTATTTAAATATATGTGATATAATTTAGTTGGATAAATAAAAATTTATTTGTATTTATCAATTAGATATTTTAATTTTAAATAGAAATAGATAAAACGATAAATCAAATCTCTTTTCCTAATGGGATATTATAATATTCATGTAACGTTTTTTTTAGCTTGAATAGATTTAAGTTTAAATATCTAAATTTTCACATTTATTCACATAATTTTGTGCTCTTAAAACTTCAATAATATTTTTTATAAAACTTATTTGTTTTGGTTTTTATTCAGAAAAGATCGATTATTATATTTTTTGATATGTGCAATAGAATACGACAATTTTTTTCTGACTTAATATGATTTATTTTAACTCGATTTTGTGTTTATTGTTGACAACATTGATATGATTTATATTAATTTATTTTTTCACTTTTTGTTTGGTTTTTTTTTTTACGTTTAACAACTATTAGAATAGTAAAAGTAATTTATTTTGCAAATTCTGATTTTTATACAAGCTAACTAATCTTATCAGGCATGTTTGAGTTAATCAGTTAGATTTATACAAGTATAAAATATATTTTTTTAATTAGATTTAGCCACATTTCAAAATATTAATCTATTTAAAATAATATCTTGATTTGATAAATAGTAAAATGTGATCCTACTTTAAATAGGATTAGAAATATTTAACTATTTAAATATATGTGATATAATTTATTTGAAAATCAAACAATATAAAAAAATATAAGAATACAATAGATAAATATTTGATACACTTCTCTATAAATGATTTTGTAATAACGTTTTCAATCTTATTTTATTATTTAAATGGAGTGATCTAATTTTGGCTTCTATCTTTTTGTCTTTGATTTTTGCAAGTCATAAATTTTCAAAAGTAAAAATGGTTCAAATATAAATATGAGAAATAATCCAATCATTATTTTTAAAAATAGATATTTGAATAGTAAAATAAGATTAAAAGTAAAAAAAAATTACCAAATTAAAATAGGACTAAGAAAAATTAATAATTTCAAACGATGTGATAAAATTTAATTGTAAATCAAATAAAAACATAAAATTAATAAATAAATGATATTCTTCTCGATTAATGGTTTTGCAGTAATATTCTTACTTTAATTTTATTTATGTTAACGAGTGATCTAATTTTGTTCACCATAATTAAATATTTTATTTTCTATAGATTTAGAAAATATTAAATCACAAACCCGCATATATGCGGGTCCTACATCTAGTAATAATATGAAGTTTAAATTATTATGCATGTTGAGTAAATGTATCAGTTTGCAAATGCGTTTTTTAGTTTATGTTGGATTCAATTGAATGATATTTATTAGCATACCATTACCAACGTATATATATTGTATGGTTTTTGGGTTCTTTAATTACCAAAAATAAAGTGATAATCATAAAAAACGAAAACGCATAAACACATTAGCACGAGTGGATATTAGTTTTAGTCCTCCAAAGAGACCGGATCACCAATTTGGCTCCCAACTCTACCAACACAATCGTTCCATGTATGTTTACTTTTTGGAATAGCCTTAGATGCAATATTTTTGTACTCATAACTCGAAAAAATGATTTGAGCCAATCCAAGATGACAATCTTTGCCAATCTTCAATAGATCACGACAACATTCGTTTGTCAACTGACTCGTCGTCACATCAAACAAGTTCTTGAAAATATCATCACGAGCTAGGCTTTTGAAGGCAATTCTGAAGAAAATCGAGCCGTTTGTGAGAGTAGTGATGCGCAAGCTCCATGTCATATGCCATTGCGGGTGAATCGGCTTCGTAAGGAGCTTCATCGGGAGATTCTACGTAAATATCGAAATCCGCAGTAGGAGCTATGTTCACATCTTCTGGTACCTTTTCTGAATATTGATCAATTTCTTGGGAGAAAATTGGACTAGCCGTGTAAAATATTACTATGGATACGAGCATTACTATGAGAAGAGACTTTGCCATATTTGCTTTTGGTTTCGAATGTTAGATTGGTGACAAGAAATGAGAGATGTTATATATAGGGTAATTTATTGATTAAGCGTTTATGTATTCATTAATAATTTTATGTTATAGGCTTCATAAACCTTAGCTTTTTATAGTTTTATTTAAAAGAACGTTTACATTATCAGACTTCGAAGATATTTTTGCAAAATTTAGTTTTTTTTTCTCTTCGTTTTGGATCGAACATGATTTTTGGGTAAACTTGAAGTTAACACTCTTTTCCTTCAAATTATTACAAATTAAAAATGATATATTAGACACACAACACGATTACAGAAAAAAAGGAAAAAAAAGATCAAAGAAAGGATTGATCCGGTTTGGTCCGGTTTAGTGAGATTTGAACTTAAGCTCTTCCTTTCAAGACATGCCTTCTTAAACCGGGAATGTGAACATTTGTAATGTAGTCCTTCCAGTTTATGCTTCCAACATCAAAACCAAACTCTCTCTTCTCTTCTTCAGACATCTTCTCCATTAATCTCTGAGTATTGCTATTATCAAATCTGCAAAATAAAAAACCCAAAAGAAAAGATGAGAACTTTGCTGGTTCTTGGTCGGTTTGGTCTGATCTTGGACTGAAAATGTTGTTCTTTCTTACCTTCCACCATAGAAAGTGTATGGCTCGTAAATAGTGGCAAGGTGTTTGGCTTGTTCGACAGATTTCTTGCATATAAATTTTATCTTCTGCATCATCTTACTATCGGAAGAGCTCGTACCATTCATCAACCCGCTCCGTTCTTGAGCATCTCTCCATAAATGATCTGAGAAATCATCAACGGAATTGAAGAGTTTCATCAAACGTACCATTATAGGAACACCTTTCGAGTCCACGCAGGGGGAAGATTTGTAGTGGTTATAAAGGAGCTCTGCTAGTTCCTCGAAAACCAGTGGATTTATCGCTGAAGAAGCGATCTGATACACATTTATTTCTGGTTCTGGCTCTGCCATTGCCGTTCCGTGCTTTGCTATAGCAGCTAATGTCGCATTAACGACCATATCAGCAGGAACCACATCAAGAACTCCTTTTGGATCAACCAGAAACCCCGTGAGCTGTCCCTTTCCGTAACAAAGAACTATAGGATCCATCATCCTGGTTTATAGATATCATATAAACACAATTGAAGAAGAATCAGCTTTGTTATGTATAGATTTGCATCTATATACATATATATATGCAGCATATGTATATATAATTCACCTGTTTCCTTCCATCCATCCAGGGAAAGGGTCTTTGTAGGTACTTTCGATGACGCTAGGCCTTATAATAACCACAGGAACGTCTCCTCGAGTGCTATTGATCATCATTTCTCCCATTGCTTTGGTGAAAACATAAGTGTCTTGCCATCCATATGATCTTGCCCTGTTTCGGTGATTTGTGTGTTTAAGATCATTGCGAATATATGAGTGAGAAATCGATGTAGTTCAGCTGAAGATTTAGTGGACTACCTCTCTAGACCAATATCCTTCATTTTCTGCGCCTCCTCCTGATCTCGAGTCCCTTTTCCAACAGCATCAAGAGCTAGCTTCATCTCTCTATCAACATCTAATGCTTTTCTGTTTCCTTCGAGGAAGTTCTCAGTTGCTATACAATCTCCCATTGAGAATGGCTTCTCCATGATCCTTCCTTGTCTTTGTCCATTCACATAAGCTGCACAATTTTTTTTCAATGAAGAAACCAAAGCATCACAAAACCCTTTTCTATCTAATTTCTTTTTCCCATTCATGTACCTGTGGATACTTGCAAGAAAAGCTTGAGTTTCTTGCACTTCTTGGCGAATCCCATGAGATTACCAGGCCCTCGTGTGTTTATGTCCAGAGCAACATCATATCTGCAATCTCCGCCATGACGACAACAAGATTAGTAAATCAAGAAACATTGATATTATCTAGCTAACAAAACAAGAGAACTGAAGCATAAATTTAATAATTGCATGCATGCCAACCTTTCATTAAAGGTTGTATTTGCAGCAGAATTGATAATCACATCAACTTCTTTTGCAATCTCCTCTGCTGAATCAGCTTGCAATCCAATGTCTGAATCGCAAATGTTTCCCGTCACAGGGACGAGTTTGGATAACATGAAAGACAGGTAAGATGCTCCATGAGTCTCTCTTAGATTATTAAAAAGCTCTGCATCTAACACCTGTAAAGGAGCAAACCCATTGGCTAGGGCTCTATACACATAACAGGGGGAAAAAACTTGACTAGCAAAGAATCAAAACAGAAAGGAATTACCTCGTTCTTTAACCGCTCGATTGCAGCTTCTTTGTTTTTGGCTTTAATCAAGAGATATATCTTCCCTACATCCGGAGCCATTCTCAAGACCTTCTCAATCAGCACTGGGGATATACAAGGGAAATGATGTAAATACAGACAGTTGCAGAATATGATAAACAGATATGTACGTTTTTTTTACCTTTAGCTAAGAAACCAGTGGAGCCAGTGATTAGAAACTTCTTCCCTTGGAGAAAACTGACAATTCCAAGTCCTTCTTTCATTCCCACCATAGCAACACCATTAAAAGGCATCAAAGTCTTTACTCCATTGATCTCAATGGCTCGCCCGTTCCCATTCGGAGACAGAACCAATGTCTCAGCATCCATAGCAGGTGAACTCTGTTCCCTTATCAGTACTTGACCTCTGTCTTTCAAAAGCGATGAGACCCTAATAGGCCTCTCTGCGTTACTGTTTCTCCCACCACTTCCATCACCACCACCACCTACGCGGCACCAGGTGGGACCATGCCTTTTGTTCTCCCTAACCAATGTAGACCAGTCACGACGGTTGTGTAATCTGGCAAACTTGTTTGGCGTAGCAATGGAAGAAGAAGAACTCAAGAAAAGAGCCTCCATCAGAAACTAAGAAATAAGAAATGGAGAAAAGGTCATTTCTGAATTAAGACTAAAGGAAATTAATCTGTTGTTGACCTTGTACAAATCTAAAACACACAAACTGAATTTTCATTATTGTATTCTTTCAGAAAACAGAAACTTGTTGGTTAAGAAACTGGGGACATGTAATATACTTAACCTAGAAAGCATACCTTTGGTGATGAACAACAAGAAAATACTTAATTAGAAACAGATTAAGTAAACCAAGACAGATTTGTTTTCTTTCTTTTATTATTTTTATCGTTAAGGGACAAGTAAGTGGGTTTTGTTTTTATATGAGGAATGAAAGATTGGTTAGCTCTAAGGACAAAAGATGATGAAAAACTTCCCTGTTTTATAGGAAAATAAATGTTTAAAAAATTAAGTGAAACAAAAGATTGCCTTTACGATCTTTCTCTCCAACATTTGATCAGTTTCATACACGTGATTTAGATTGCAAATTAAAAAAAAAGAAACAAAGAATTACTCATCCAACGAGAAAGAGATATCTTAATTATCTATTTGGTAGATATTTTCCTAACTGATCTCAATTTCAAATTTCATTTTCTGGTGTTAGGATTTAGGAAACTCATATAACATTTCACAGGACTTGTGATTATATGTTCTTCTACAAAATTTAAAGACAACTTACTTGTCATGTTATGCAATTCAGATGGATCAATCTGCTCTTGCTTCAACACCATAGAAACCCTGCAAAGCATCGGATAATGTATTAAGAGTTTTTCAAAATTGAAATGATTCATCTGTTAAGTAAAATGTGACTAAGGAAATCAAATAGGCAACCCAATAAAAAAAGAATATTATTTAGGAAACAGGTAGAGAATTTTATGATTTCGTAATACACAAAGAGCAGTATTGGTTTAAGCATTTCATCAAACAACTGGTGGGCGTAACTTGTCACATTAAAACACTTAACACCTGAGCCAGACACAAACCAGAAACAGATGACCTAAGACTTAAAAGGTCAAACCTTTGTGCCATATTCTCAAGGCAAGAGATAACAAATGAAATCGACCAAAGCGTATAAGCTACGACAGGCTCATCTATGCCTGAGCTGAGATCTCCAGAACAAGTTATACGTGTGGTGCAAACACGACCGGACTCACAGACTTGGGGTCCTGACTGGAGGCAGATCCATTTCGACTCGATGGATCATTTGGCGAAAAAGGCAACGGGTATAACAAGAACCAGCAAATGCTCACTCACGTTTTCAATTCCAAACCTTCACAATCACTAAATTTTTTCTGGCCAAATACGTTCCACATTTCGTTGAGCGATGGAAATCCGAAATCAATATTAAACCACTATCTAGTTTCGAAATTACAGGATAGAACTCGGTATATAATCACTCGCTTAGGATAAAAAAGCTGTCATTGATTAAGTGCTCTAAGGAAATGAAAGCCAAAACCATACATACATACATACATACATACATTCGTTGGTCCTCTACTCCAACTCTGATTTATTGTTTTTTCCACATTAGTTTCCAGGTCCTAAATCACAAATGCTCACTCATACATTACTCTCTCCCACAGCGTAAAACCAGATCCCTGCTCCAGCATCACCGGCTTAGGTCTTAGCAGCCTTCAGTATCCGGGACTCGGGATTCTGCTTCTCGATTCATACCGGGACCTTGAGCTTGACCTTGATGTGTATGACCTTGAACTGCACAAGATATACAATATGGTGACTTGGATTAACTTGGATTAAACACCCATAGTACAATACCTTGAATGGCGTCTTTCATCATATGGTGAACGCGAATAGCTTCTTCTGTAGTTCTGCGAACGCAAATAGCTTCTTCTGTGGTTTGGTGAACGCGAATAGCCAGGAGACCGAGAGTAACCACCATATGGAGATCTTGTAGATGTTCTGCCCCTGAAATTGACAATCATTCAAACATCTTCAATTGTTTCAAAACACCAAGAGGAAGTTACTTAACACTTGAAACAATTGTGATAATTTTAACATGTTAAGTTCAAGCTTAACCTTGATCGTTCTCGTTCTCTCATTTCGGAGGGCCTCTTCCTGTTCTCCTCTGCAAATACTACAGTAATTTCACGACCAAGAAGAACATAGCCATCCAAATGATATTTTGCATCTGCCGCATCATCAGGATCATAGTACTGCACAAAGCCAAACCCACGAGGCTCCCTGCAAATTCTTAGTGTCACAAATTGGGAATACAAATATAAAAACAAACACCTCTCTTCTAAACCAAACTGGCAATAATAGAGCTCCGAAGTAGAAAACATCAAAATGGAACACACAAACAAGCTTAAAAAATACAACCAACCAGGGCAACCGAATAAATCAAGCATAAACAATCAGCTGGCTGCTAACCTTTTCGAAGCCACTGTATTAACTTCGACTTTGACCAGAACATCTTCAAAAATGAAATAAAAACCAACTTCCTTCTCAATCCAGAAGTAAAACTGTCATTTACCCTTTGTAGTCCCGAAAAAAGTATTCTTATTACTTCATTGATCTCATGCACATTAATCTTCCTACTTCATGATCTTCAAAACTTCCAATAAACCAACCAAACTTTAATAAACCAACAGTCCGTGGAAAAACTAAATCCATTATGATTACGCTTGCACAAGGCTAGGACAACAAAAGTCACACAAATGGACATGATTAGTGGGGCAAAATTATTATCACTCACCCAGTGTAATAATTACGAGGTATATAGACGTCCTTGAGTCGACCAAACCGCCCAAATGGTCTACGGAGATCTTCTTGCCTGAAACGGATAAAAATGTTGGGTTCATTTGACAATGTCAAAAGGTGAAGACTTCAACATTTCTTGTTTTCGAACTCAATCAATTACACAATTCAAAAAGGAACAAATCAGTGCATGCACCAATAAAAAATGTAAAGATGAGTCTTTTAATACCTACAGTCGCGCCGGAGATTACGAACTAGTAGACTGGTTGGTGAATCTCTACTCCGACCTCTGTAGTAGCCTACTGGACTTGGACTTCTGTACCTTCTTCCGTAACTCCGTGGTGGTGAAGGACTGTAACTATAGCTTCTCCCCATTATCACTTAAAAACCTGACAGTTTCCAGAAAAATGAGAAGTTAACTTCAATTCGGAGATAAAAGTCAAAATCAATTACAATTCACCAGAGAAACATAACATTTCAGAGTAATTCATCAAAAATTGAGCGTGTCTTTATAAATCCTACTTAACATTTCTAACCAGATTCCCTTAAGCTTTCCTTTTTGAGATAAAGCCACTTAACGAAAACAACCGATAAAAGACTTTTGCGATGATAAGGAATCGAACCTAAATGATTATACAAGAAGATTGCACATATAAATGAAACGTATCAAGATCAGGAAGAACAAAGAGAAAGCTCCACAACGTAAAATGAATCTAATCTATGTTCTGATAGTCACCAATCAACAAAAGACGAAAGGAGAGATTCTTTGAATCAAAAGCACAGATTTTTTGCATCAAGAACGCAGAAACGTGCAAAGAGTATATGATCGTGAAACTAAAACCTGAAATCCCACAAGAGAAACGAAATTTCCTTCGCCGATGCTCTCTCTCTCTCTCTCTCTCTCTAATGTCGTGTATATTCAAGAATGTTCTATAAAAATGGGCCTTTCGTACTTACATTACAATAAAGGCCCATTTAGGCCAAGCCGGTTCGGTTCTAAAGTCCTATCTTTTTGTTAATCTGGTTTAAATCCAGATCGGTCGGTTCTCCAAAAACCCTACAAAGCTTCATCTTCTTCCTTCGTTAGTGTTAAACCTATAAACCTTACAGACGCAAAAAAAAGAAAAACACGAGCCCCTTCCTAAAATCTCTAGCGTCCGCCATTGGAGATATGGTGATACCGTCGAAGAAAGTATCCAGTGGAAAACGTAATGATTGTAAACAGTCCTTTAAACCAACGAAGAAACCGTTTAAGAAGACGAAGGACGATCTAGTTGCAAGGTCTGAAGCCATGGCTATGCAGCTCGAAGAGGTTCCTGACTTTCCTCGTGGTTTGTTTCTCCTTCAAATCTCTGTTTCTTAATGCAATAATCGATTCGATATTTATGTTTCCTTTGCTCTTACTCGAATTCAATTTTAATATTCTTCAATTTTGGTTGATTGATTGATTGATTGTCAGGTGGAGGTACTTCTCTGAGTAAGAAAGAGCGTGAGAAAATTTATGAAGAAGTCGATGCTGAGTTTGACGCTGATGAGCGTGTTTCTAAGAAGAGTAAAGGTGGGAAGTCTAAAAAGAGAATCACTAGCGATGTTGACGAATTGGGATTACTCTTTGGTGGTGGCCTCACTGGAAAACGGCCAAGATATGCCAATAAGATTACGATTAAGGTATATACGTCTTATGTGATTAAATTGGCTCTCTTTTGTTGCTTCCAAATCCATTGTCTCTTAGTGACTCAGCTCAGGTTCATATGTTTTCTGCATTCTAGAATTTCATAGAACAAATTGTTAGAGTACATTTTATTAAACCTCAGGATTTATGGTTAGATCAACATTATTGGGAAACTACCTTAACCTAGATTGAATCAAGACGCTGATCCTAAATTTCTGCATCAATCTCCTCTGACTCTTTATTCGGATAGATAGTTCTTACATCAGCTTTTCATGGCTTTTTTTTACGTTTCTTAAGGCACATGTGCATTTTTCAGTTGATGCACCGACCTATGGCTTTCCATTGACATTTATCTATCCTCATGACCATAGTTGCATGATGCTAGTGTCCTAGAAGATTTTCTCAAGCGGATTACATTCTGCTTTTCCTGTTCTAACGTTTCTGTGAATATATATGTTCAGAATATTTCCCCAGGAATGAAGCTTTTAGGAGTTGTTACTGAAGTAAACCAGAAGGATATTGTAATTAGTCTTCCAGGAGGCTTACGTGGATTAGTTCGTGCAAGTGAGGCATCGGATTTTGAAGATATTGGGCTTGAGGTAGTAGCTTTAGGCTATAAAAGGCTGTCTAATATTCCCGTGTTTTGCTCTTCATGACCCATTTCCAATATCTATTCGACAATCTGAACAACGTTGGTCCTCTTTTTGTCAACCAGGATGATGAAAATGAACTCCTTGGAGACATTTTTTCTGTGGGTCAGCTTGTTCCGTGCATTGTACTGCAGTTAGATGATGATAAGAAGGAGGCAGGCAAAAGGAAAATATGGCTTTCATTGCGACTTTCTTTATTGCACAAGGGATTTGGTTTAGATTCCTTTCAACTAGGGATGGTATGTCAATGCTTGGTTTACTTTCCTTTTATTTCGTAATTTTGTACTTCTTTGGAGCTCCTCTTCCTTTGTGTAAGATTTTCATATGTATTTGTGGGTACTGGAATTGAAGTTTGTTTGCATAGCCAAAGTGATCCAGAGATCCAAAGCGAGTTGAAAGAGTTCATGGCTGAACGATCTTAGACTTTTATTTATTAAGTTGCATAGCTAGCAGTTTGTAATGAACAAGCAATATTGAAACTGTACTTCTGCTATCTTTTGATATGGGGTCTTACTTAACTACTCATTTTTATTATCGACCATGGTTGTTAATCTTATAAATCCCTTAATCCTTTATTTATTTTCCATAATGCTTGTTTAGGTGTTCACTGCCAACGTGAAAAGCATCGAAGACCATGGTTATATCCTTCACTTTGGATTACCTTCCGTCACCGGATTTATCGAAAGAGGCAATGATGGTAAGAAACCGGGTTGACCTACTAGCCTCTTAACATATTTCATATGATAAAATGTGTGGACTATTTCCTACTAAGGGAAATACTTTGAGGATCCAACTCTTGTATCCATTTCCATAAACCTTTTTGAATGCCTTTGTTCTTTCTTGGGAACTTCATGGCTCTCTGAATTATCTACTCTCAACCATCTTTTACAAATTTCATCTACCTTTTTTTTGGATTTTCCAGGAAACCAGGAGTCAGGAAAAAAGACTGGGCAGCTTATTCAGGGCGTGGTTACAAAGATTGATAGAGAACGTAAAATTATACGTCTTAGCTCTGACTCAGATTCAGTGGCAAAGAGTGTGGTATTCCTCAAATATACTTTGCAAAATACAGAGTAAAGTTTCCTTAAATCTACACAAACTTAACCTCATGAATACCATTTTGCAGACCAAGGATCTTAATGGCATGTCGTTTGATCTTCTCATCCCAGGCATGATGGTTAATGCCCGTGTGCAATCAGTCCTTGAGAATGGGATACTGTTAGATTTTCTTACATACTTTAATGGAACAGTGAGTTACTATATATTTTGATTGTGTGCATTATTGCTTAGACTGGAACTGTGTTTTGTTAAGCCTAAAATCTTGGTGACACTTATGAGTTCTGTTTCTCATTGAATGTGCAGGTTGATCTTTTCCATCTACAAAATCCATTGTCTAACAAAAGCTGGAAGGATGAGTATATCCAGCATAAGATGGTATGCATTTTGGTGTTTGCTCTTTTTTTATTCTTTTCTTTGTTGTGTTTCTCTCGACTGTTGAAAGTTTGCTTTATATACATAAAATGCTGTTTTTCAGGTTAATGCTAGAATATTGTTTAGCGATCCATCATCTAGAGCTGTTGGTTTGACATTGAACCCACATCTTGTTTGTAACAAGGCTCCTCCGTTGGTAAGTTACTGATTTGTCCATGCGCTTCCACTAAGATATAATGACTAAGAAAACTTGATTTGACAGCTACCTTTAAGGTTTAAATGAAGGGTCAGTAATTGTAAATATATTTTTGTGAAACCTGTTTTGGCTCTTTACAGCATGTCTCTAGCGGAGGCATATTCGACGAAGCAAAAGTAGTTCGTGTTGATAAATCAGGCCTTCTTCTGGAACTCCCTTCTAAGCCTGCATCAACTCCAGCATATGTTAGCGTATGTCCAATTGGCTATCCTTACTTTAAAAAAGATGTAGGGTTTTGATGTCCTTTGTTAACAGAGATTTACTGTAACTGCAGACATATGACGTCGCAGGAGATGAAGTAGAGAAACTAGAAAAGAAGTTCAAGGAAGGAAATCGCATCCGTGTTCGAATACTTGGACTCAAGCAGATGGAGGGGTTGGCCATAGGAACTTTAAAGGTATATTACTGCCAGACATGCTAATAGATTTTACTTCAAGTACTATTTCTCAATATCATATCAGCATTGCAATCTAAATGCCAATAGGCAACTGTTTGATGCAGAATCAACATTTATGCCTCTATCTATTCGGACATATGTTTTTTTTGTTCCTGATATACATTTGTGGGTTTCCTTCTTTACCTTTTCGTTCCTTTGGTATTGCTTTTCTATTGAGCAGGCAAGCGCCTTTGAAGGTCCAGTTTTCACTCACTCAGATGTCAAGCCTGGTATGGTGACAAAGGCGACAGTCATATCTGTTGATACATTTGGTGCCATTGTGCAATTTCCGGGTGGTCTCAAAGCAATGTGCCCACTTCGGCATATGTCTGAGTTTGAAATTACGAAGCCCAGGAAAAAGTTCAAGGTTGGTTCCTTGCATCGACCGTACATGATTAATTTGATATATGGCTGGGGCATGCGTAAGTTTTGAATGATCTTCATTTTCAGGTTGGAGCTGAATTAATATTCCGTGTGCTCGGCTGCAAATCAAAGAGAATTACTGTTACCTACAAGAAAACACTTGTAAGATTTCTTATGATAGTGGATTTCTTGTAAGTTTCATTGTTTGCATATTCATTGATGTGTCTAGTTACTGAATTCATTTTGTTGGTTTATAGGAGGCTTACAACTGTTCAAATAATTTCCCTCTTATGAAAATTTGATAAAATGCATCTCGTTTATATTATCATTCTATCTTTTTTTCTTTCATCTGTTGATTCTAGGTTTCACATTGTAGACTTAAGTCCATTTCTATCCGGTTTAAAATTGAAACTCAGTTTGTTCTTTATCAAGCCTTGTCACTTAGCTATAGATGAAAACATTTTTAGGAACTTTTGTCTTAATCTTGTAGCTTATTTGAAGGTTCCCGTTGGAGGAACTCTATTGCTATTTACTTTCTGTCATCTGTTGCTATTAACATCTCTGGTTGTTACCATTGCAACTCTGTTCTAATGATATGTTTATTCTTTTCAGGTAAAGTCTAAACTTCCAATTTTGAGTTCTTACACTGATGCATCTGAAGGACTAGTGACTCATGGCTGGATAACGAAGATTGAAAAGCATGGATGTTTTGTTCGCTTCTATAATGGAGTGCAAGGATTCGTTCCCAGGTAATTGCTGTACCCATTGTTGTATTTCATCTGCCATTGCCTTTCAGTTCCCATCATAAAGGCTTTGGTTAAGTTTTTTGATATTGATGGACTTAAGCTGATGTGCTATTCTGGCTTTTAATTAAGCAGATTTGATCTTGGTTTAGAGCCTGGAAGTGATCCCGATTCAGTGTTTCATGTTGGGGAGGTTGTCAAATGTAGAGTAACCAGTGCTGTTCATGGTTCTCGAAAGATCAACCTTAGTTTTATGATAAAGCCAACAAGGTGATCCTTTTTTAATCTGATATGTGATAAATTCCTGCCATCAAGGCTGCCTTAATATCATTGAATACTGTAGCTCAAAATTGTGTTAATCATTTCTGACAGTGTTTCTGAAGAAGATTCAATCAAGTTAGGTAGCACTGTATCAGGGGTTATTGATAGTATATCTCCTCAGGCAGTCATTGTCCGTGTTAAATCCAAAGGTCTTCTGAAGGGTACAATTTCTGCTGAACATTTAGCTGATCATCATGGTATGTGTTTTCTCCCGCACAAAAATTCTGAAGAGTACAATTTCTGCTTCTATTCGTCTGTTTCTGAGTTGCTTTTTGTGATATAGAGCAAGCAAAATTAATGAAGTCACTTTTAAGACCTGGATATGAGCTTGATAAGCTGCTGGTACTAGGTATGTTTTTGATCACCCTTTCTAATTTTCAGAGCTTGTTTTCTTTGCATATATCTTTGACACATTTAAAGGAGGTAGATTGTCTAAACTTTCACAGTGTTCAATTCTTTTCCTATCTCTGTGGCTGCTGATGGATCGTAGAGAGAGACACATTTTTATGAGTTATTGTTTCTGCTTTATCTTTCTAATTGTGTAGTATTTAAAACTAAGAAAAATGATCCATCTAGTTCCAGGAAAGCAACAAGGATTTTTCAATTTTAACTGTCTTAGTGGTGGATGATACTTAATAATGACATGGAATGATTTTTGTTTGTTTTAGACATTGAAGGCAACAACTTGGCTCTCTCTTTAAAATTTTCGCTCATTAAGTTAGCGGAAGAGCTTCCTTCGGATTTAAGTCAGCTCCAGCCAAACTCAGTGGTTCATGTGAGTAGTTGCGTCTTTTAAATATAATAACTTCTTAGTGGGAGCACTAGAAATTTATTCGTTAAGTCACAATTACTTTTGATGAATTTGTATACAGGGTTATGTTTGTAACTTGATTGAAAACGGCTGCTTTGTCCGTTTTCTTGGTCGCTTGACTGGTTTCGCCCCGAGAAGCAAGGTGGATTGTTTTTACTATGTCTTTTTATTTATGAAGTGCTTGTTTTCATTTGTGTTTCTTGAAGTTTTTTCCTGTTTGGTTTTAAGGCAATTGACGAACCCAGGGCAGATCTGTCAGAATCCTTCTTTGTTGGACAATCAGTTCGGGCTAATATAGTTGATGTATGTGAACGCTGGACTCAAGGCCTTGTAAAAATTTTGTTGAAGATGTTATGAGGTCTTGATCATTTGCAATACTTTTTGCAGGTCAATCAAGAAAAAAACAGGATAACTATTTCATTGAAACAGTCATCTTGCGCTTCTGTAGATGCATCTTTTGTCCAAGAGTACTTCCTTACGGATGAGAAGGTGGTGTTCTTGAAACATGCTTTTTCTTGTTATTGGGCTAATGACTTTAAGGAAATTGTTGTCTTGCACTTTTATTGAGCTTGTGTCAAGGAATTTTGCATAACATTTACTAGCACTGTACTCCAAGAGATTTTAAAGGAGTGATTTCTAATTGTTACTGTTTTATTTATCCAGATATCGGACCTGCAATCATCTGATACTACTGAAAGTGAGTGTAGTTGGGTTGAGAAATTCTCTATTGGAAGTTCAATCAAGGGAACCATACAGGAGCAAAATGAGTTGGGTGTGGTGGTGAATTTTGACAATATTGATAATGTCCTTGGTTTTATACCAAAGTATCATAGTAAGTCATTCTGGAGAATCTATTTCTAAGTTCAGTTTCGTATACATTGCATCATTATGATTAACACATGTACATGCAGTTATTCTGATACTGTGTTTTTTTTTGTCTGTAGTGGGTGGAGCTACTTTGGAACACGGTTCTGTTGTCCATGCAGTTGTTCTTGATCTTTCCAGGGCAGAGAGACTAGTTGATTTGTCTTTGAGGCCTGAGCTGATAAACAACACATCTAAAGAGGTGTCCAATAGTCAGTCAAAAAAGGTTTTCCCTCTAAGAAAGATTCTGGCCAAGTTTTGTTTTATTCATTTTTTCTTGCTCGTTGTCGTTAGCATGAGTCCAAATCAAGCTACAGTGGATGTCGACCCTGATCTTAGCTGGCGTATTATGACAAGATATATTTTTTTATTTTGCTTCAGAAACGTAAAAGAGGTATCTCCAAGGAACTGGAAGTCCACCAGAGGGTCAGTGCTATTGTAGAAATTGTGAAGGAGCAATACTTGGTAAGTGTTTCATTGCATTAAGTTAATGATTCTTGCATGTTACTCAGAGTTGCTCATTTTTTTCCAGGTATTGTCGATTCCAGAGCATTGTTACACTATTGGATATGCGTCAATATCAGACTATAACACACAGAAGTTACTGGTGAAACAATTTTCCACTGGACAAAGGTGAGTGTAGTCATCCTTTTTTAATCAACCTTTTACTTATCAATTGTTCTCCCCTTTTTCATGGATCTGCCTGTCAAAACTACTAGAAAATGGGAATTTGTATTTACTTCTGTTTGCACTTGATATTCTATCTTCTCATTGCACCTATAACTAGCAATAGTTACTAGATGGTAGCTAAGCTTTTTGATTGATTTTCTCTCGCAGTGTTGTTGCTTCTGTTGAAGCTCTGCAAAGCCCTTTGACGTCTGGAAGGTTGCTTTTACTTCTTGACTCTGTTTCCGGGATTTCTGAGACATCCCGTACTAAGAGGGCAAAGAAGAAGTCCAGTTGTGAAGTTGGTTCTGTTGTCCAGGCTGAGGTTACTAACGCCCTAGTTTCTTAAATCTTTCTATCTTTACTCAGCAACCCCCCTTTTTTTCAGTGGGCTTGTCCCACAGTAGAAATTGCTTCACTGTTGAAACTTGAGCAGAATTTAGATTTTATCTCAGAATGGTTCTCTATATTACATAGTGCAGATATTTAAAAGGAAACCTAAGGGGAATAGTCCTGAGCTTGTAAAAGAAAAAAAAAGAAAGAATAAGAAAAAAGTTGTAGGTTAACAATAGGGCTTGTCAAGTAACCAACTTCTAGTCTTCTACAGTAGATAGATTCTTAGTTGTGTCTATGCCATCATTACTTCTGGTGCCTCAGACTAACAGCTTTTACTTTTCAGATTACTGAAATAAAGCCTTTTGAACTTAGAGTAAACTTTGGCCACAGTTTCCGAGGAAGGATCCATATAACAGAGGTGATTTTCTTGTGGTGCCATCATCATTTTAGATTGTAATATTCATTGTTTGGTGGACGAAGATTTGCTAATAAGAATCTTGGTTGAATAGGTTGATGATGCAAGTACAAGTGAAGAACCTTTTGCCAAATTCAGAGTTGGGCAATCAATGTCTGCAAGGGTTGTTGCAAAGCCGTGTCATACTGATGTTAAAAAGAGTCAACTTTGGGAGCTTTCTGTTAAGCCTGCGACGCTTAGAGGTAATCCAAGAGAGAACTGAAAATTTACACCAGTATACCCCATTGACTCACATATGAACTTTTTGCTCACACAAGAGTCTTCATGTCTTCTTTATGGTGCAATTTCAATCAGATTCCAGTGAGTTGAATGACATGCAGTTGAGTGAAGAACTTGACTTTGTTGCTGGACAATGTGTCAGCGGATATGTCTACAAAGTGGATAAAGAATGGGTTTGGTTGGCAATATCTCGCAATGTGACAGCACGCATATTCATTTTAGACACTGCGTTCGAAGCTCGTGAACTTGAGGAATTTGAGAGACGTTTTCCCATTGGTAAAGCTATTTTAGGCTATGTTTTGACTTACAATAAAGAGAAGAAAACATTACGGTTGGTTCAGCGTCAACTACTTGATACCACTAAAACCATTGCCAATGGTGGAGACAACAAAACTGATAAAGTAGACAGTACTCTTGGTGATGATGCTACTCTATTTATTCACGAAGGAGACATTCTTGGTGGACGAATTTCTAAGATACTTCCTGGCGTTGGTGGACTTCGTGTGCAAATAGGTCCTTACGTGTTTGGGAGAGTTCATTTTACTGAAATCAGTGATTCATGGGTCGCCAATCCATTAGATGGTTTTCGTGAAGGCCAGTTTGTCAAATGCAAGGTCTTGGATATCAGCAGTTCTAGTAAAGGGACTGTGCAAATTGAACTGTCGTTACGGGCATCTCTAGATGGCATGAGTTCTGGCCATCTCTCAGAAGCTTTCAATAATACGTAAGTTTTTCTTTGGCCTGTATCATGAATTACTGTCTGCGTGCTTTCAAGATAGATTTAAGCTCTTTAGAGTTAAATCAAATGCTAATAAAAGCTCATCATAAGCCTTTCAATTTATTGGTGTTTCCCCATTAATTAATATTAAGTGGAATAACCAACTCTATTCATTGAGGTTTGAGACTTGACTCTATGTAAACTCGAAATTCGCATGTTTGTGAAAGATTGCTGGATCACGTGCTGAAAGATCTTTTCCAAAGTGTTTCCTATTTACTTATACTAATCTGAGGATGATGTGCAGTGACAATATTTGCAAACGTTATGAGAGGATTGAAGATCTTTCTCCTGATATGGGCGTCCAGGTATTCTTGGCTTCAAAACCATGCTTTTGCAACCTATTACTTCTCTTATGGTAGAACTTATGTTTATTTCGAACCTTTTAGGGTTATGTCAAGAATACAGTGTCAAAGGGTTGTTTTATTACGCTTTCAAGGACACTTGAGGCAAAAGTTCGACTGTCAAACTTATGTGATACTTTTGTTAAAGATCCCGAAAAGGAATTTCCAGTAGGAAAACTTGTAACTGGCAGGTAATGCTGATTTCCTGTCAAACAGATTCTACAATATACTTTACATTCTGCTCTAACCAATTTAAGTTTAGGGTGTTAAATGTGGAGCCCTTATCTAAGCGAATAGAAGTCACTTTGAAGACCGCAAATGCTGGTGGACAACCAAAATCTGAATCTTATGACTTGAAGAAATTCCAAGTTGGAGACATGATCTCTGGGAAAATCAAATGTGTGGAGCCTTATGGCTTATTCATTGCCATAGATCAAACGGGCATGGTAAAAAATCTGATTATATTTCAAACTGTATGCTGCTTTGCCAAATCATCATTATGGAGTAAACAGACTTGCAATACTTAACTTCATTACTATCTGCCTTTTGTTTTGTGGTAGGTTGGATTATGTCACAAATCAGAGCTTTCTGATGATCGTATCAAGGATGTACAAGCCACATATAAGGCTGGGGAAAGCGTCACCGCAAAGATTTTGAAGGTATGTGGTCCTTTGTCAGGATGAATTAGTGCTGTGTTGTATTTTTTGACAACCACTGTTCCTCCTATCCGTATGCTAAGAGCCCACTAAATAGAATCAAGGAGTTCACTTGAACAAAGCTTTTCTATTATCCATATACGGTGTTTCAAGATGTCATTGATCTACGAAGATGGAATATTAATGGTGTTCCTTTCCATTTTGGCGTTTGCTCTAGCTGGACGAGGAAAAGCAACGTATATCGCTCGGAATGAAGAATTCTTATCTTATAAACGGCGATGATATCATGCCAAAATCACCTTCCGAAGAAAACGATGATGAAGTCAGCATGGAATGTGATATCAATGATTCGAAGTTGAGAGATGAAAGACATAGTGGAGCTTCTCTGGTTCTGGCCCAAGTAGAATCAAGGGGTTCTATCCGTGCGCTTGAGGTTGACCTTGGCGACATTGACGAGTTGGACCTTGACAACAATCAGAATCAGGAGAAACTACATGGAGCCGATAAAGATGAAAAGAGCAAGAGAAGCGAAAAGCAAAAAGACAAGGAGGAAAGGTTGGCTATTTCTTAAGTTCCTGATTTGAAAGCTATGATGCTCTATGTATTTGGTTTCAACCCGTGCTGAAAAATCTACTTTTGTAGAGAGAGAAAAATACAAGCTGCTGAAGGACGATTGCTGGAGAATCATGCTCCTGAGAATGCTGATGAGTTTGAGAAATTGGTTAGAAGCTCTCCAAATAACAGCTTTGTCTGGATAAAATATATGGCGTTCATGCTCAGTTTGGCTGATATTGAGAAAGCCAGGTCAATTGCTGAGAGGTACATTTTCCTAACTACTCTATATCATTCAAGGAAATGAAATATATACCGATACAGGTTGAGAGTAGAACTGTTTGTTGGGACATATAAATATTCATCTTGTTTATCCTGTCTAATGCTAAATCTCTACTGAAGGGCCTTGAAGACTATAATTGTTCGTGAAGAAGAAGAGAAGCTAAACATATGGGTTGCTTACTTCAATTTGGAAAACGAACATGGAAGTCCTCCAGAGGTAGATAGATGACCCCAGCGAAAGCTTTTTAGATTTTACCATTAATAGTCTTTATATATTGCTATCTAACTCTCTTGTTTGTTTCTTATAACCAGGAAGCTGTTAAGAAAGTGTTTGAAAGAGCCCTTCAATACTGTGACAAGAAGAAAGTTTACCTCGCCCTCTTGGGTGTGTACGAGAGAACAGAGCAATATAAATTGGCTGATAAGCTGCTTGATGAGATGGCCAAGAAGTTCAAGCAATCCTCCAAGGTACATGCTGTTTGATCTTTATCTCTCAAAGCCAGGGTAGGTTCTTCACTCTTTTAACATTTTTTTTGTATATGATATGTGCTTTTTAGGTTTGGTTAAGGAAAATGCAAAGTTCTCTAAAGCAAAACGAGGATGGCATTCAGTCTGTTGTGAATCGCGCCTTGCTATGTCTTCCGCGCCATAAGCACATTAAATTCATATCACAGACGGCTATTCTTGAGTTCAAATGCGGACTTGCAGAAAGAGGGAGATCACTGTTTGAAGGCGTTCTTAGAGAATACCCGAAAAGAACAGACTTGTGGAGTGTTTATCTTGACCAAGTTCGTTATATTCCGCCTCCCCAACCAAAACTTTTGTTTTATTGCCATCTTTGTAGCATTTTTAACTTATTATTGTTTGATTTTTTTTTGCGTACAGGAGATCCGGCTGGGAGAAGTGGATGTAATTAGATCTTTATTCGAGAGAGCCATTAGTTTGAGCTTGCCTCCCAAGAAGATGAAGGTTTACCTTTGCCTTATTACTTCACCAGAAAATCTCTTGTATAAAGTGTTCAATTACTGCAAATTTTAATCATTTTGTGCTTTGTATTCTCAGTTTTTGTTTAAGAAGTACTTGGAATATGAGAAGTCTGCTGATGATGAGGAGAGAGTCGAATACGTGAAGCAGAGAGCTATGGAGTATGCAGACAGTACTTTGGCCTGAGTTTTTATTGTAACAACCAATTTTTGTAAAATACTATAATTTTGAGAAGCAGCAGAGACACTCCAGTGTAAAACGACAATTTTGAGCTCCAGCTACGTTTTTAAAAATGATAATGTATCTGAAAACTCAGTAAAATTCTGTTTTCTTTCCAAATCATTTTTGTAAATCATTTTCAAATGATAAGGTCACACCCTTTGAAATCATATATGTCTCTCAAAATTTATTTATTCGCACAAGAAAATGAATATTGACCAAAACATAGACCCAGTAATCAGAAGCTTTATTATCAAGCCAAAACCAATGTTTTTCACCTCTTTGTATTCCCAAGTACCAAAAAGTCTAAAGACCAAACATGGTTTACCATTTCAGTTTTGTATCACTTCACTTAGGTAACATATAATTATTTGAAAAAAAGTTTTCTCGAGCTCTGCTTTGAAACTTTAACTCCTTATATTTCAAATTGTATACGAAATTGGTTAATAAGAAGAGAAAGACGAAAAGCAGTACGAACACTACAACACCAAAGGCTAGGAAGCTGGGGAAACCAAAAGAAGAGTGTCGATGTTGTGATTAACGGTGTGAGGATGGCAATTCGCTTGTTGTACGATTACAATTTTGATGTATCCTTTACCGATGATAACTAAGCGACACAGGGCAAGGATTTCGGGTAGGAAAATGAGTCAAGGAAAGCATTTAAGAAGTTTCTTGAGAAATTAGTAACCAAAGGTTTTAGCTTTGGGAATGTGATTGATTTGAAGAGTCATTGGGGTACAACACCAAAGGCTAGGAAGCTGGGGAAACCAAAAGAAGAGTGTCGATGTTGTGATTAACAGTGTGAGGATGGCAATTCGCTTGTTGTACGACTAAATTTTGATGTATCTTTTACCGATGATAACTAAGCGACGCAGGGCAAAGATTTCGGGTAGGAAAATGAGTCAAAGAGAGCATTTAAGAAGCTTCTTGAGAAATTAGTAACCAAAGGTTTTAGCTTTGGGAATGTGATTGATTTGAAAAGTCATTGGGCTAGGCATGGAAGTATGGAACCTATGCATATTTTAATACTAGGAGTTATCACGCGCAATGCGTGTGGAGTTTATTTCAAAATATTTCAGCAAAAATATTTTTTGTAATTATTATCTTATTGCACATTACAATTTTATAATTTTATTTTTGTATTCATGGGCATTCAATATTATATCATCAAATATCAAACACAAAGGCAATTAAGGATAATCCTCCACACATAACTCCTAAGATCAAAACCAGTACATTTATTCTTTTTAACTTGTTCAAATGATATTACACCGATTTTTTTTAATTGGACTTCTAAACACAATTTAAATGTTGATCCGTTAAGTGCTATTGTTC
This sequence comes from Arabis hirsuta, assembly GCA_964056655.1. Classification (NCBI taxonomy): domain Eukaryota; kingdom Viridiplantae; phylum Streptophyta; class Magnoliopsida; order Brassicales; family Brassicaceae; genus Arabis; species Arabis hirsuta. The sequence continues at coordinate 27,409,729 of OZ053306.1, read as the reverse complement.
GTAGATTTTTTAGGTTAGGTTTCTCTTTCTCTATTTTTGATAACTTTTTCGCAAACGATTCTTCATCCTTCTAAGTTGGTTCCGCTCTTCTTGTCTATGTTTTGAATCAAATAAATTTAACTGTGTTGTTAAATGTAGAATTATAATTATTTAATAATACGTTTTTTGAATGATACGTTTCGGAAAGTGGATGGTAAAATCATTCAAATGGTTAATATGACTTATATGATGAAAATGTTTGTAATACTTTAGGTAATGTAGGACAATTTATTTGTAAGCTAATAATAACATGTTACGAATAAAATTACAAATAAATCTAGTACCCATGAAAACTAAAATATTTAATACGTAAAAAGAATTACAACATATACTTCGAATATACCTATAACAATTAAAATCGATTTTTTTTTGCAAAGAAATTCAATATTTTGAATACTTAGAAATTCGATTTTATACATGTGACGTAGAATTTTTTTATAATTATTAAATTTAGATTCAGTAAACTTAAATTATTCAAAGATTTATAGTACATTGGTTAAATACATGAAATATCAAAGGCTATGATTTTTGGTGTAATTTGTATTTCAGTTTTATTTAAAATTTTGTAGTTAATGTAGTAAGAATAATTTGGAATAATTAATTATATAAATAAATAAAAAATCAGAAAAACACATGTAAAAAAGTAGATGACACATGTGAGCCTCCCATAGCTTTGTTTTGTTTGGAGAAAACTTACTATATACAATAAACAGAAGCTTTCCATCAAGGCAAAGCCTATGCTTTTCAAACAGTTAGTCGTGAAACTGGCGTGCTTCAAGTCTTGGGAAGAAAGGGGGCTGTTAACAAAATGACCTAGTGCAAAGCGTAATGTACCCGCTCGAGCAACTGTACCACTTGGTGTAGCATGAGAGGAGGAGAAGAATGTTGTTTTGAATTTGCTTTTGATGTGCTTGGTGATGGCTGAGGTGTCAATAAAACCGACTCCTGCTGTCTATTTGTAAGCTCCAAGAATTGAGCAAGCATGTCCCCGTCCAATATCTTCGTCGCTTGGGCCTGCAACATGTGAACAACTTAAGTTTATTATACTAACAATTATCAATCAAGCAAGCCTTTTACATGCGTCCACCTCGCATTGCAGACATCAAAATGTGAACTCAACTCTTAAAAATGATTTTAATCTCACATCTAGTGAAATGAAACTGGTTTTTTTCATTTTTTGGTTCACTTACCGGATTCTCTCGACCTCGGAATTCTTTATGATCATTCCCCAGAACAGGAGCAGTCAGAGGATGGACCACGAGCTTAGCTTGGACAGCTTCTAAGAGTTCATACTCCTCCCTACAGAAATTTGTGATCAGTCATTGAACTTACCATGGATAATAAGCACAAACAGAATTTGCGGTGTATGATTAGGGTTAACTAAGTACAGCATCAAATCAAAAAAAAAACTTGGTGGAAAAGAAGGTCGCGCCAATATTTTGCAAAAAAAAAAAAAAACACTAAATTTCCATGATATGCAGATAGATTGGGAACGAATTACCATAAACTAGCTATGTCTTCAGTCAGATATTCAAATCATACCTGGAAATAGGAGCAAAGACGAATATACTTCCCAATAGTGTGCCAGCTATGATAGTGTCATCAGCTGCTTCAGTGCTTTTACTAAGAGCATAACTACGCAGCACATCATCAGCTGGAAGTTTGTAAATGTTGCAACCCTGTTAAAAAGGTAGGGACAATCAGTAATGAATTGACATACAGATGTATATAGAGATCTTATTGGTTAATTAGGTAACTGCAATGTCCAACAAGAAACTTGATTTGACTAACTCTGTAGTGGTTACGTACACTATTGCCATGCCAATTATTTACTTCTCCAGGACAATTCCTAGGACGGAAGTTGTACTTGAACTAAGTAGTTTCTAAGGCAATAGCATACTTATTCCAAGAAGGTAAACAACATAAGATTAAACTTGTTACAGTATTAACACACACTAAGTGCACAGAAAGCAATTAAGGTAGCAGAATTAACCGTTTAGCTCTAGTAATAAAGTCGATTGCTCACTGCAAGTTTCAGAATTACCTTTTTGATAGCCATTGCTATCTCACCCATGTAATAAGCACAGTTTAGATTCAGGTTGGACTCCGGACTTGAATATTCTGGATCAGCACAAGGTATTATCAGTTAGCATATGCTTCTGAATCATAAAAACTAGCACCTAGACTAATCCTAAAGTCCCACTATCAGGCAGTCAATTTCAATGACAACACCCTCTTCTATATCTCAGGAAGCTTGTCTGTTTGCTTCACCAAAATGACAAGTAAAATTTTAGTTTGACAGGAGTTATAATGAAACCTATTGCAAGTTGGACATTACGGTTGCCTTACAGATTGCTTTAAGCTTTGAACTAAGCTACATGTTCTACAGAATATTAAAGATGGTTGCATACTCCAATTGTGATATTCCACTTAGCTGATACGACATATTCTATTTGGACAAGCTGTACCATTCACCTAATTTAATAAACGCACTACCATTTATAAGTTGACAGTTCCCATTAGAAAATGGTTCCCTATCTCATTGTCAAAAAGATCACATCTTTCTAATGGAAGAGAGAACTGTTCGATAAAATTTAAACCCCAAATAAGGAAAACCGAAAATAGAGTGAAATCTGAACTACCGAGAAAAGGGAAAGTGTTTCTTACCAAAGTCTGACTGATCTTTGCAAGACAGGATAGCTAAACTCCCCTTGCGATCAGATACAGCAACAGAATTGGCATCCATTAGAAAGCAATCCGCAACTAACCTCTGCGATGGATCAGAATATATTTGGTGAAGTTTCTTCACATCCTTTCAAAACATGAAAAAAAGAAAAGAATCTCAAATATTGAATCATCGATAGCAAAAATTATACGCAAAACAAAGAAGATGACTAATATAAAGGCCTATCAGTGAAGATAAATTTTCGTTAGTAGGAAGTGACAACAGAACAAACCTCATGATAAGAATAAAATAACACACCGTCGCGACAATCTCCAACGACAATTCTGGTGAAGTATGTGCGAAGAGATGTTATCATGAAACGAGTTCTTCCCACGGCAAACCTCTTCATTCTCTCGGGGCTATCGTTTGGAAAACCGCATACATAAAACTGTGGAAGACCAGCATATTTGTTAGCAGCTTAACATGGTAAACAATTGGCAACAAAACTATAGATCGCCAAAGTGAGGCTTACAGCATTGCCAGCAGACGCCAGGAAGAAGTGATCAAGGTATGGACAGATCGCTAGAACCATTCCCGGCCAAGTGGTTGCAGAGGCCAATCTTAATTGCCAGGTTTCAACTTCATCAAGTTTGATTCCATCATAGCTGATATCATCTGGACTACTGCAGAGACTACTGCTTGATAGTTGTTCTGTTGTATAATCACGAAAAGGTGATGTACGTTGGGAAGATGAACCAGCCTTTGAACAAATTGTCATTGAGCCACTATCCGAATTTTGAGTGTGCTCTAAACAGAGAATAATTAATCGTCCTTTTGTACTGTAAAACAGACATTCAAAAGTAAAAACACAATGAGCAGAAATTTCATCTTACTTCAGTCCAGACATCACTTTCGGTCTCTGGTCAAATTAAAAAGTGCCTGCAAATATTTTTAGAAGAATTAGATTACAAACCTTTCAGCTTCACCACTGGGTAATATAGCAGGACCAGAAGACAAACTCGTCCCAACAACAAGGACCTGATCATTTCCCACACGTACAAGCACCATTGACTTTCCAGTTTCTCCAGGTTTGAGTTTGTAGGATGACAGCACTGACCCACTGAGCGGGTCCACACAGCATATATCAGACGTACATGCATCATACAAATCAGTTCTCATCACAATCAGTAGTTTGCTTTCACTATGGTAGATAACCTTTCGCGGAGTGCCTCCAAGGTGAAACTTTTGCGCATTAAGCCGTTTGCTGTGCACCATCTCCACCTACAGAAAAAGAATATGCATCACACAACCACAGACTGAACAAAATAATAGCCAGCGCAATCCCACAACTGTCCATCGTGAATAAGATTACTAAACCACAGCTGCAAGCAATCAGTAAATACAATTCCTCATTCTTAAGTATTTGCAGCTTTCAAGTAAACTACATCAGAAGCTCAACACTGATCAATGGAATTTGCATCTCTTTGTCCAACGCATAGCACACTGGTCACTGAAAATCCGGAATTAAATTTATAAAATAGAATATATTTACCAGATGTAAACAGTTCTCTGCAACAAAAAGAATTCCTTGAGGGCATTCAGATGAGCATACAGGAGTTGCATGAGTTGAAGGTTGGAAGGAGATGGAGGTATAAGAAAGGCTCTGTCGAGCTGTTTGTAACAACCATGGCCTGTCACTTAGAGCTATGATGTCTGCGTCCAGTGAATCACTGAGCGGAACAAGGAAAACAGGAGTGATGCCGATGCGTCGGGTGGCGATTAACAGAAGGTTGATGGGTAGGTTGTCTTTTTCACCCACAAAAATGTCCATCTCTTCTTTACGGTGACTAATATAATCTGGACAGTTCAATCCGGATGAATGTGAAAAGGGAGGCCACTCAAAACGGAGCAGCATTCCATTTCTCAACCCAGAAAGGACATAAAGTTGATCAACTAACACGAGTCTTACATCTTGGGGAATACATCCATTGATAGCAGTTCCCATTGTATTTGTTAGCGATACCAACCCAGAGGCAAGGACTCGAACACCAACTCTATCTTCTGAGAACGAGAGGACCTCCACAGAAGGCTTATGTGTGCCAATCAAAAATGTATAGCCTCGCTCCATACCAGAAGGAATCGCAGCTTTGCAACTATGATCCAAAGCAGAGGCACGGGGTCTCTTTTTTCCAATATGTTTTTGAGGAATTGAGATGCAGGAAACTTCATACTGCAACGTTACTCGATGAATTTCATAGATTTCACAGCATTGAGATGATAGTGATTTGACCCCAAGAATAGACAGGAAGCAAGGGTTAGACGTGGAGACAACTATCAAATTTTTGCCAACTGCCCCCAAGCTGATACTGACATTTTCTGGAAACCAAGAGGAGAAAAATGGTGAGGAAACAGGTATGCCATCAGAATGAGCATCCATGGTTGGCATGCACAGCCTTATAGCATCTTGGTGAATCTGAACCAACATCCCATCGGCAACAAGCCCACATGCCAAGGTGCAAACATCTGACTGGAAACCAACTGAATCAGTGACATCTTTGAAACTTAATCCCACTGATAATACCCTGGTCTCCTCAACAAATGACAGGACAAGAAATGAATGGTAAACATCAGTAAGCTTCATTTTAACAGTCCAAGTACCAGTTATTCCTTGATAAACAGGTGCGGTTTTCAGAAGCTTTTCTACATTAATGCCACTACGGATAATTCTTAAAGAGCCTTCAGGCGTTACACCACAGCAAGCAAACATTTGGTCTTGTTTCTCATTCTGGTCATCCACAACCGAAAAATCCAGGATCGGAGCAATATTTTGTATGGAACTCATCCAATGTAGCTTCTCATTTCCCAATTTGAAAACCGTTCCATCTGCCATTTCGGCGAACGTAGCTAAGAATCCACCTTCGACCCATAAAATCTCCTTGCATGGTAAACCTTTGTATAAACACTCTGATAGATTAACTTTAAGCCCACCATCTTCATAGATGAGTTGAAACATGAAAAATTCACCATCATCTAAGCAGATAATCATCCGGGGATTATGGTTATTTTCCGGCTCCCAAGTCCATGAAGAGACATGCTTAGAACTCAACTTTCCAATGTCACTTTCAGTATCTATGAACATGGGATCATAATCCCTGAGCTCTAACAAAGCACATGCAGCAACATTAAAACCCTCATCGTCTCCATCTTGTACTCTACACGACTCTTCATTACAATACTCTTCCACTAATGAAGCAGGAATAAGATCTAAGGATGTTCTAAACAAACAGCAAGGGTTTTGAGGATCTCTAAGATCCATTAAGAGCGCATCACCAATCCTGAACAGAAAGGCTAATCCAGAGGAGTGGGGAACTTCGACAATAATATGTGCTAGAGCTCCAGGTTCAACATACTCTGATATTAAACATACTGATTCCTCTTTGACATTCCATCTAAACAAAACCAGCTCGTTCATGAGAGACCCTTTCCTATACAATCAGAAAAATACTGAGGTAAGCAACCCTGGGATGACAGACACTCTTATGGGGCAAGCATAGTAACTGAAAACAAAGCTTATCAAATTGCATACCATACCTATTTAAAACAACGGCAAGAACAGGATCATACTCCTTGGATTCATTAAGATTTCTAGAAATGAAACACATGCTCCAAATAGTACCAGATATTGCTTGTACAGAGCTAGCATTCCCTCCGTCTTCAGAAGGATATAAAATCCTCTAAAATTAAAGAAAATATACTTTTAGCAACTTTATTTATATCACTCATACCACATTTAAAAGGTAACAGTCCTGTCTACTGAAGTTACAAGATCCTCTCGAAGTTGGAGGCAGAAATCAATACCTCATGAATAATATCACCCATTGACGATGTTGAGAGGGAAAAGAGAGCAAAACGATCATGATACGCACTGACAGCAAGAAAGAGACCACTGCAATACATTACAGGAGTCAATATTACTCGTTGCTATTCAAGATATAAAAAACGTATGCTTTAACATTAAGGTGGCTTAGAAAACATGGACACTCAAATGAATTCAATTTTCTAGAAAATCCAGTAGTGAGTACTTCGGCACAAGCCAAAATATACATAAGAAAACAGCAGGTAACCATTATTCTAAAAGTAGTATCCAAAGTCATCGACAGAATCATATAAATAATAAAAACATGGTTTATAGGAACTAATATTGAAACTTGCCTGGAATCTACAGTGAGCATTCTTCCAAGTTGAGTCCTTGAATTACCTGGACTAGAAAGCTGAACATGTTGTATGGGGGAGAACCTGCACCAAACGGTAGTAAATTGAGCAAGATAACATGAGGTTCTTCGGGATAAATAAGAATACACGAGAAAGAAACCTGTGCATTTCATTGCTAAATGAGAGAAATGAGAGCTTTCCAGAATCAGAAAGAACGGCCAAAAGGTCTTTTCCCATCTGCAAAATATAACAGATGGTTGACATATCAAATCATTGAGATCTCCATTCCTATTACTAACAAAACAAAAGCTATGTTGTTACCCAAAAATATTTTCACGAGTGAAATTCCCGATCACTAAAATAAACTCGTGTCTAAATGGAAAATGCGTACCTGCAAACTGTTTGAATATAGTTTATTACTCTGAGGTATGACAGCCAAATCCTTGATTGTTCCAAATACATTCTGTTCACACACCGATTCAACAATACCGTCTTCACCAATAACCACCAATTCTATGCAGGTCTCCTGGTGTGAGAAAAAAAATACATTCTCGTTACTGATTAAGCAACAAGTAACATAGATTTACCTAGCACACAAAAATTGCTCCAGACAACACTTTCCTCAAACACATAAAATAATCCTGGATCCATGATGCCTAAGTCTTTAACTCATAGGATCTAATAAGTAACTAAATCAGAAAATTTAGAAGGAAAATTTATGAGAAGAAGAAAAAAGTGAATTTGAAGCTAGGACCAGAAAAGTTACTGAATTTATAGGCCTGGCTAGATCCCTGCTCTACCTATAAGACTCCTGCTAACTATACATCCATTTTAAAACAGAAAACCTTGGTATTTTATAGTATCCTAATGCAACTTTCAAGTTGTAACCACAAGAAAGCATAAAATTTTTACTCCTTTCACAATGCCCACAACAGAAAAACCAGATAGAAGCTCAAAAGAGTGCAGATTCTTGAGTGGCATATCAACTTGACAAAATTCTCAATCCCTAAACGAGAGATAATAGTCAAACAAGTGTTCAAATCAGAATCCAAATCCAAAGAGTAATAGATTACAGGAAGAAGAAGAAGCAAAACCGGACCTTGCCGAAAACTATGTCGCGAGAGGAGCGAGAGCGGAAGTAGCCATATGCAACCTGGAGAACGACGCTGGGACGGAGGACGCACTTAGCGAGGTAGTGATCTCCGGCGGAGGAAGGGGAAGAGGACGGAGGAGGCGTTGGAGCCGCCGTGGCAGAAGATGATTGAGACTGAGCGGAAGATTCATCCTCCGGAGCCGCCATGATCAAGCAAAGGAGACGGTAAGAGTCGTGCTTTGTTAAATTTTTCCTCGCCAAAATCAATCAAAGGGGAAAAACTTGCAGTTTCACTGTTCGATATTAAAAAAAAAAACCAGTTAGTCCATATAATAAAGGAAACAATAAAATATTGTAGTATCTTTCTAATTGTCATTAACATATACCCTAATTGTTGAGCCAAAAAAAACAAAAAAACATATACCCTAATTGTTGTATGTGCAAGTGATTGTGATGTAATGATTTGTATTACTCTGATAATTCTAATTGTAATGATTTGTGTTACTTGTTCGGTTGTCTCATAATTCAGATTTATATAGGAAATAGGATTAGTTTGTGTGAATGTATGTGCTGTAGGAAAAAAATATTTATACTTACAGAAAAATATTGTAGACATCAAATTTTATCGTACAAAAACCATTCGTTTCCTTACTGTTTTGTAGTACTAAATATCGGAAATTTATGGGTTATGGGTATATTCAATTAAGTATTCGGAAGAATTTGAATTTTAGAAGGTGTTATTGAATTTGTACTTTTAATGTATTTTAAAATCAAAAATGAATCCGTGTTATTCAATTGTGTATTTGATATAAATACATTAAAATCTCTTGTTATTGGATTAAGTATTTGTTATATAAAAATGTGTTATTCAATATGTTTTGATTGTAGGAGATTTTAGTTATAATGGATTTTAAAATATTTTTTTGCCTACAACATGAGTAAACCTAATAAAAAATTTTCAAATAGAAATGAAGAAGATAAACATGGATTGTAATTTTTTTTAATATATATATATATATATATAACGATTTTTCATGGATTCAAGTGCAAAACTTTGTTAAAGAATTTGTCGAAGTGGAGAAAAAAATTAGATAGTGAGAAGAAAAATGATTTTTGAAAATTCAAACCAATTATAAAAACAAACTCAAAACATATTATGTGGGTCATTATAAATTATTAAAATCCAACAAAATATTTCAAAATATAGTTACAACAAAATCTATAAAAATACCAATATAATCGTGATGGGTCACTGTAAATTCATCAAAACCCAACAAAATACCTCTAAATATCTCTAAATACAATTAAAAAAAAAACATTAAAGACACTCAGATGAATTTTTATATGATTTTAAAGTACATTTTGTAAGAAACAAAGTAAAAAAAAAAAAACAGGAGAGAGAGAGAGTTTAGAGGCGACCAAGTTGTGGTAGAAGAAAAGAGACCCGATTATTGCGCCAAAACCAAAGGTCTCTCTTTCTCTCTCTCTCTTTCTTCTTCCTTTTTTGTTCATCTTGATCTCGCCGTCAGATTTCCTTACAGGCTTTGTTAGTTCCTGCTCCGATTTACCCTTGTTTGTTTAAGACACGACCAATTCAAAGGGTACATTTTGTTTTTTTTCCTTACATTCCTTTTTTTGATCAATCCAACAGTTGAATTTGCTTGTAATCGGACTCAACTTCCGTTCATGCCCTGAATCCGTCATCTATATATTACATAATCTGTAAATTTTCTGGATCGTGAAGCTGTGATCGGTTTTAACAGTTATTTCGTCTGACCAGAAAATGTAGAGACTTTGGTTTTTTAGGGTGTTTATGGAGGAGTTTGTGTCTTTAATTCTTCAATGATCTGGAAATGCTTGTTCTTCAATTTTGTGTGTTTTTTTTTTGGTTCTGCAGACGATTCCTGATAGAGCAATGGATCCTCCTGTGACAGATCTTGAGACAATCGAAGATCAGAAAGAAGGAGGACCTTCTTTTCACTGTCATCTTTACGATACAGAAGTAGTTCACAAGTTAGCTCAGTTTTTTCTCCCTGGTTTAGCCACTGCTTGTGTCGATAACACCACCGGTGATATCTTCAGGAGTCCAGGTTCTGTCGCTGCTGACATTAGAAAAGAAATGATCGATTATCTGACTCGTAGAAGCGAAAGCTTTGTGGCTGAACACATTGTTCTTCAAGGTGGTTCTGAGATTGAAGCTTCTCATGATCCTTATGACATAGTATCTGATTTCATCGATGATTTCGCTACCTCCAAGAGGAACTTGTTTAGTCGGGTTTCGGGTTGGATGCTTAGCGAAAGGAGAGAAGATAACATTGATGATTTCGCGCAGGAGATGGAGATAAGCGGGTTCTGGTTGACGGATCATAGAGAAGGAATTGCTCAGACCTTGCTTAAAAACGTCGATTTTAAAAACAGTTCTCATTGCGAAATGAAGTTCCAAACCGAAGGAGAGCTCGCCGCTCACGTTTTGAATTGCGGGTATAGGACGATGAACTGTGAGAACGAGGGTTGCACTGCGGTCTTCTGCGCGAATCAGTTGGAGCATCACGATTCGGTTTGCCCGTTCAAGATAATTCCGTGTGAACAGAACTGCTCAGAGAGTATCATGAGACGTGAAATGGATAGGCATTGTCTAACCGCGTGTCCTATGAAACTTGTGAACTGTCCATTTCACGCTGTTGGTTGTCTCTCTGATGTACACCAATGTGAGATCCAACAACATCATACGGATAATGTAAGCTCTCACTTGATGTACATTCTCCGGATTATCTACAAGGAAGCATCTCCGGATGATCTCAAACCCCGGGCTGAACAGATACAACAGGTGAACTATCAGCAAATACATATTTCTCTGAGCTTAATTGCTTGAGCTCTACTCGGTGTAGCGTAAACATGACTTCTTGCTTAAAACTTTTGTGGCATGTTGTAGTTGTCTACTCGGTTATCTGAAGCCCGGAATGCAAGAGCACTAACGAATATAGTCAAGGAAATTGATGCAAAGCTGGGGCGTCTAGAAATCAAACCAAAGAATGTTACTGACTCGGAGTCCGATAAACCTGAAAATACAGAAAAGAAAGCTTTAGAAGAAGCTGAGATCAAAGAAAAACCGGAGACGAGTAACTTAAAAGCTGGTTCATTGGAGCAAACCACGAGGGAAGCTCCAGAAGATGAAGCGGTTTCAAAAGAAGCAGAGGTTCTAGTAGATGATGCAATGGTGGCAGAAGCTGTAGAGAAAGTTTCAGAAGCCGAAATAGCAGAGAATGTTAACGAAGTAGGCGAATTAAAAGCTCAAAAGCTTTTGGAAATCGGCGAGTTTATCAAAGAAGGAGACAACAACAACAACTCTGCAAATGATTTGTCAGAGAGAACTGAAACCGAAGCTCCAGAAGTTGTAGTCATGGATGAAGATAGAGAAGAAGAGGAGAGTGGAGAGACAAAACACTCAAGAACAAATGAAACCAGAGGTTTAGAGATTGAAGTCAATGACATGATTGATAAAGAGAACAGAGAGACAACTGAAACCGAAAACAAAACCGAAGCTTCATCAAGAATAGTCATGGACAAGGAGGAGGAGGATGAAGAAGGAACAGAGACAATGAAATCAACTGCTCGTGCTACTGATGAAGCTGAAGCATTGTCAAAGAGCAAAGAAGGCTTTTCTATAGCACAAACTGAAACTGTACCCAATATGTCTTAAACATATTTTGTTTGAGAAACCAAACTTCAAGTCATGAAGTGTGTTTTTTTTTTTTCACCTTTTAACCAGAGTGAGTTTGTTTTTGTCTGTCTGAAAATATTAATCCAAATTTTGTATTTACTTGATTGCTTCATTTTTTTTTCCAATACTTCATTAATTGATTAGGATTCCGATTTGACTTCCATTTATATGCTTTGTACGCCACTACAGTGGACTTTTAAGAGTAAAATTAAAAGTTTTAGGCTTTCTACGGACATAGTTAAGAATAAAGGAACCGGATTGCAAAAACACAATCTTGTATGGTCGGTAAGTAGATACAGAAGAACCAAAAGAACAAGTTCCTCGTGCAAATGAAAGTAGCAGAGTAAGACTTTGTGTGGCATCAATGGAGCTCTCGATCTCGCAATCGCCACGTGTTCGGTTCTCACCTCGAGCTTCTCATCATCATCATCATCAATCTTCGGTGCCTTTGTCGGGGAAGTTGTCAAGCCGCTCTAGAGATGTTACCTTCAGGAGCTTATCAACTTCGAGAATGCGGTCGAAATTTGTTTCAACTAATTACAGGAAAATCTCGATCCGGGTATTTGAAATTAGCTTTCTATTTGGTTGACAAACATATTTAGTCGTTGCTTTGACTTTTAGAAAACTAATAGATTCCTCAAGTTTGAAGATTTCTAGAATTTTTCTTCTATTCAATTAGCTGGGAAGCTTTTTGAGCTACAAGACCTGCACTTTAGGATACACAATTACTTTTTTCTTCTCTAATATCAAATTTGGTTGCTAAAAGATAGAATCTTACTAATGTTACTCGAATTTGCTTCTTTTCTTTTTTGTGTGTGTCTGTGTGTGTGTGTTGTATCTGGGACTGAGCAGCTTGAAAATTTCAAATCTTCTTAAACTCTTGACCTTGGATCTGTTTCAATTGGAAATGCCTACTCTAAAGGATTATTGAGGTTCAGTGTGTTGTGTACTTCTTCTTCTTCTTTTTTCTCTCATTGGTGGTTTAACCGACGAGTTAGATCAGATCTAGGCTAGGTCCTATAGGTGTGCTTAGAAGGGTAAGTCTAGCTCCCATAATCAGTTAATTAAACAAAGTTTGATAAGTTAGTCTTACCTGGATTGTAGTGGAAATTTCGCATTCTTTACTCATTTGAACAACATCTTATGCTGCTTCTCTTAGACTTGTTCATTTCTATACTTCACTTTTGATTTAAAATTATGTGTGCAATGCTCATTTCAATGGCACTCACAAAAGTAGATACTATCAGGCATGTTCTCAGGTTGGTGCTGCTGGGACAGATCCAGTTCTGGATAAAATTGCGCGTTTCCAAAATGCTTGCTGGAGATTTCTTAGGCCCCATACAATCCGTGGAACAGCTTTAGGATCCACGTTAGTATATGTTGAATATTGTTTTAAGAAAGACTTCATATTTCCTTGCTCTCATTTGGCTTGACTGTAAATTTATAATGGCAGTGCCTTGGTGGCAAGAGCTTTGATAGAGAACACTCATCTGATAAAATGGAGTCTTGTACTCAAGGCACTTTCAGGTCTTCTTGCTCTTATATGTGGGAATGGTTATATAGTTGGCATCAATCAGATCTACGACATTGGAATTGACAAGTATGTGGCACCATTAAATGCAGATCAGATGGTCACTATTATTTTTTATTGTAGCATCACTCTGAAGCAGCATGTTCCAAACATTTGTGGAATGATTTTAAGCTAACTATAAAAACTCTTCATTAATGTGCATCTACAAAATTCAATATTTTGGAGTCTTAAGTCTTGAGAAAAAATTGAACTGTTATTAGATTTTGTATTGTTTGCTGCCTGAAACTATTATCAGTCTGCTCCTATTAGTCATTTCTTATAAGTTCAAGCTTCTGAAGCATCTTGTGTGCAATGTGTTACTTCTAATGTATGATCATTACATCCAAATCAGTATGTCATTATACCTTTTCTGGTTTGAATTTGAATTTGAATTATTTGTTTTGCAGAGTGAACAAACCATACTTGCCAATAGCAGCAGGAGATCTCTCAGTGCAATCTGCCTGGTTGCTGGTTATATTTTTTGCAATTGCAGGGCTGTTAGTTGTCGGATTCAACTTTGGTCCATTCATTACATGCCTGTACACTCTTGGCCTTTTTCTCGGAACCATCTATTCTGTTCCACCATTTAGAATGAAAAGATATCCAGTTGCAGCATTTCTTATTATCGCCACGGTAGGGGCTGTTCTATGCTTCTCAATCTAATAATTTAAGCTATCACCATATGTGTATTTTCGTTGCTTGGAACTTTGAAATGGCATTTAATAATAACATGTCTTGTGCATTGACATTGCTTTATCAGGTAAGAGGTTTCCTTCTTAATTTTGGTGTGTACCATGCTACAAGAGCTGCTCTTGGACTTTCTTTTCAGTGGAGGTTAGTATGCATGCTTGTATGGATACAGTTATAAAACTTGTGATGGGCCAATTGTTCTTTAATTTCATCATGATACAATGGAGGATATATATATATTACTCAACTCTCTATTCAAAATTTGCAGTGCACCTGTGGCTTTCATCACGTCTTTTGTGACACTGTTTGCACTGGTCATTGCTATTACAAAGGATCTTCCTGATGTTGAAGGAGATCGCAAGTAAGTAATTGCATGTATACCATTTTCTTTCCGCTCTTCGGCTTAGCTATCTATTTTTTCTATCCCGGTGTCTTTCCAAAACGCGATTGATATTTTGTCCTGAATTGAACAGCTCCATCTGATATAGCATCTTTACGCGTTTGTTCAAGCATGTTTAATTAATCAAACCTTGTTCCTGCGGTTGATTTTGAATAGGTTCCAAATATCAACTCTAGCAACAAAGCTTGGAGTGAGGAACATTGCATTCCTCGGTTCTGGACTTCTGCTAGTGAACTATATTTCTGCCATGTCACTAGCTTTCTACATGCCTCAGGTGAACACATCTCGCTCCAATTTCGCATCAACTCTTTCGGTTAATCTAAGCATTAACACCATTACTACATTTTATCAACTTGATCATCTGTTTTCACATATTTTTGCTGCAATATTATCACTTTCCAGGTATGCAGCTTTGAATCACCAGCACTCTATCCTTTAACATTTTACAGGTTTTCAGAGGTAGCTTGATGATTCCTGCACATATGATCTTGGCTTCATGCTTGATTTTCCAGGTAATGCATCCCGAGGTACTCTTATTTATCTTACTTAGTATGGTCATAGCCTGAGATAATGTCCCAAAACTTCATAAATACTATATGCTTTAAGTAACTGCCAAATTTCTAATATCACTGTTGTTATTCTTCTTTTGTAGACGTGGGTACTAGAAAAAGCAAACTACACAAAGGTAAAATACTTGTGCAAAACATCAACTTCTTATCACAACATAATTTCGTAAGATCAATGGAATGTGTATATGTAATGGAGTAAAGAAACTTCTTGATTATTGCAGGAAGCTATCGCAGAATATTATCGGTTTATATGGAATCTCTTCTACGCAGAGTATCTGTTATTCCCCTTCTTCTAGCTTTCAAGGTGAACATTTGCAAATTTCTTTGTAGCTTGGAGTCCAATTCAGTTTGTTCATGTACATACCAAGATAACGTCCTTTTGATTTTTGATGTCTTGCAATAATAATGCTTGTACCAATGCAAACACCAGCTTTTTGAGCTTGATGATCACTAATCAGGTTAAACCGTAAAAGAATAATAAATCAAAATCATGTTCTACAAACGTCATGGATTCAAAACTGAGATGAAAAATTTATGTACATACATAAGAAAAATCTCACTCATGACTAAATTTTATTTTCATACAAATATATATACATATATATATGCTCCATTGGCAAATTGACCCTTTTTTGGATATTTGGTTCAATAACTTAAAAAAAAATTATAATCCAATTTCTAGCCATTTAATCTAAATCTTATGGACATATTTTGGCCAACTAAGGTAATTTTAGTTAGCTTGCTAATTATTATTTTTTTTTGTTTATTTGGCAAATTGACCATTTTTTGAAATGTAGACTTTTTAATTTAGGGAAATTTGGTGTAATAACAAACAAAAAAAATTATAATTAACAAACTAACCAAAAAAATAAATGACAACAATCTCTCTACAATATTACCCTCCTCACACGCTGACCAACTAATACGACTTGATTTTTTTTTTTTTTTTAATGAAAATCGCTTCTCCCCTTCCATCTTTGCTTTCTATTTTCTTAACATAGAAACAATTCAAACTTGCAATCATAACAGAAGAAAAGAGATTTTATTTCACACATATCATGGTTTAATTTTGAAAATGATTAAATATTTCTCGAAACTTTGAATAAATGGTGTTGGGTCTAGACCTGCGGCCCAACTGACATAGCAGCCCGCAACCGAACGCAGCCCGCGAAACAGCAAGGCCCAACTCAAACTGTAAATTGCGGTCTGGTAACCCATGGTCAGATTCAGCAACCACGGTTAATAAAACCTAGGATGTACCCTCAACTTTGTACTATAAATAAGAGTACAAAGTGATGTGACAATTCATCTTCCATTCCTCTGAGAGAGAGTACAAGGGACCCAGAGCACAACCGTTCCGGTCTCTAACTCCGACAGAGAACTCACCGAAAGGCCACCTCCTACCGGAAAACACCGAAAACGTTCATATATCTATACTAGCTCGCAGCGTCCTAGTACCTCGGGATCTGTCCGGTCTACTACGCTCTTTCTAGTTCTTAGTAATCAGATAGAACGGGATCAGTCCGTACTATCTATAACGGTCTACTTTGTAAACGCTTTTTCCGTTCTCATCTTCTAATACACGAAACTCTCCGACCTCCAATCTTCTATAAATTTATTGTTCAATCTTTTGGTTAAACAAATGGTTTTACGCAAAAACACGTTCTTCTATTCTATTCTTTATGTAAACTATTCTATTTCACTATGTATCTACACCCAAAGATCTATACAATATAAAATGTTTTTACCTACAAACATTATACACAATTTAAAAAAATATTTTATCTGTTTTACTAAAGTTCAAACAATATCGTAGTTTTTTGTAGTTTTGATTTAAAGTTTATATTTAGATATAAAAATAGTTAATGTATGGGTTACGATAATTTATGTATGTATACAAGTTTTGTATTATGTTGTAGATGTTACATATATGATATACCAATGCATTTTGGAAACGAAAAACAACATTTTAATTTCTATTTTTTTATACATATAGACAATTAGACACTTATTAGTTAATCCTAGAATATTAATTATTAGTTATTTCTATTTTTTAGAAAGTGACTTGTGATCTTATTATAAAAGGACTAATGGGTAAACATTTGTTTAATTATTTTTCAAATCTATACTATTTTATATATATTCATATAGTATAGTTTGTCTAAATCAAAATCACTTATTTAACTTTGAATAGATTAAACCAATTAAAATAAAAGGACGACGAATCTGTTTTTTCTTTTTAAAAAAGGGTCAATTTGCCAATTAACAAATGCAGGATCCATGTTCAGGTAACGTTTGAATATCGATCCGAAGTTTTCAGTCAGTGCAGGATCCAACTCTTCGAAAAAGTTGATGAAAACCGCATTGGCACGAGGTAAAGCAAGACCCATTTGGTGCAACGTATTTGAGAAAACAGAGTCTAATTTCCCAAACAGAGTTTGGGTATGTGTACCAAACTAACTAAAGTAATTAAAGGTAGAGTCTAGACTTGCTCCCTCAAAAGCTAGGTCTTCAAAAGCACTAGATATGTTTGTCGTAGCCAAAACAATGGCTGGAAAACTCTATTTAATAGCCATAACGCGACTTAGATAACTTCAGAAGGAGCCGAAGCAATTTTACAGTTCTGAAAAAAGTTTTAATCCGATCCTCCCTGGTGTTGCTCGACTGAATTTGTACTTCTTCGTTTTGTGACCTGGTTAGAATTCAAGAAGACATTAATAGTATAGTAGTTACTTGCTACAAACAACAAAAGCTCAAGATATAAATGCACTTACTTATCGGTGAGGAGAGGTTCTCAAATTTTTCTAGACCGGTGGTGGTGGTCTTGTCGGTATATATGGTTCTACCAACTGAGGGAAAAAGAAAAGAAAAGATGAGATGCTTTTGTGTATGATACATAAATACAATATGATCTAATAGTTGTAAAAGGGCTTGCCTTAAAAGCTATTCCGTGCAAAGCAGCAAAACGAAGGCAAGTGGCGAGTACGCTGTTGGTAGGTTTTCCGAGCACAAAGCGTATGTTAATCCAGCTGCTGTTCCCACTGCCATGCTGTAAATATGTCCCCAAGTGATGAGAAAAGGGATGATAACAAAACATAAACATTTGTTATAGGAAAAGTGAATATGTTGGAAATGAACTTACAATGACATAAGTTCAGGTTTCCCTCGAATATGTATCATTGTGGAGGAAAGTCCAGAATGCACACCAAAATTCCGAGCTGTGACCCATGGTCCCCCAGCCGGTAGATGAGACTATAATGAAAGATTCACACACAAAATCAAATACAAGATACATATATATAACCAAAGAAAGATGCAAGTGGTTAGGGTGAAACCGCAGCTTGCGAGCCGAGGCAGGCCTGAAACATTGTATGGGCTAGAAACCCTGCGAAAGCTCGTTCTACACCGCTGATGGCGGAGGATGCAGCGACATTGATGGGCAGAGGCTGCTTCTGTGTCCAAGTTAATAGTTCACAATACTTGGCGTCCAACGTATGGAGTTGGAATACGCACTTACTGCTACAGGTTCTTCTCGTGACCTCATTCCTTCTCTTCAAGCTCAGTTGGTCAGTGCTTATCGGGAAGAGGAACTATATTGGCAGCAGAAAAGTCGTGTATCATGGGTGGTTGAAGGCGATCGTAACACCAAAATTTTTCAAACCTGTACCAAAACTCGTTATTCAAAAAACAGAATCCATTCTGTTAAGGATGATACAGGTCAAATTCATTGTGGGGATGCGACAATTGGTATTCATGCCCAAGAATTTTTCTCCCATATCTATTCCAGCAATAAAACTCCGGTTGATGAACGTATCTTCTCTGGTTCTCAAAGCACAGTGACAGATGACATCAACCAGTCTTTGATTCAAGAATTTACAGATGACGAAATTTATCAAGCTGTGTGTTCGATTGGAGCAGATCGCGGGCCTGGCCCCGATGGTTTTATCAACAATGCTGGTCTGACAGAAAGTGTTTGCGGTCTGACAATCTTAGAATCATGCAAAGATTCGATACTAAGGAGATGCGACCTGCTGTCAATCATACAAATCTTTGCATGATTCCTAAGATTGTCAGACCGCAAACACTTTCTGATTACCGTCCGATAGGTCTTTGTAATGTTCTCTATAAGATCATTTCAAAACTCCTTGTTTTGCGACTAAAAAGGTTCCTCGATAAGATAGTGTCAGAAGCTCAGGCGGCCTTTCTCCCGGGCAGAATGGTTTCTGATAATATTTTGGTTGCTAACGAGTTAATACTCCCTTAAAGCTCGCAAGCGTGTCTCAAAGACTTACATGGCTGTAAAGACGGACATAAGCAAAGCCTATGACTGTGTTGAATGGAATTTTCTGGAAGGGACAATGAAAGCTTTTGGTTTCTCTGCTACATGGATTGGTTGGGTGATGGCTACTGTTAGTTATTCTGTTTTAATCAATGGTTCTCCTCGAGGTCTTATCACTCCAGAAAGGGGGAGGTGATCCCTTATCACCACCGTATTTGTTTATCCTTTGTGCGGATATTATGAGTCATTTATTATACATGAATGCTGCAAAAGGGAAAATCAGAGGGATCAAGATTGGTAATGGTGTTCCCGCTATCACAAGCTAATGAACGCAATTGTCGTGCTTTAAAGGAGGCTTTTCAGTTGTATGAACGTTGTTCAGGCCAGAAAATCAATACCTCTAAGTCGATGATTACGTTTGGATCTCGGATTCCTGGTAATAGACAGAATATATTGAAACACATCCTTGCTATGGAGGAAGAGGAAAGTATCTTGGTCTCCCCGAACAATTCGGTAGGAAGAAAAAAGAGATGTTTAATTACATCATTGATCAACGGACATCATCTTGGAGCGCAAAGTTCTTGTCCCCTACTGGAAAGGAAATAATGCTCAAATCTGTTGAAGTAATTTCGGATTTGACAAGCCTACTTTCTCGATTTTGGTGGGAGAAAACCAACGATAAAAGAGGGATATCATGGGTTGCTTGGTCCAAACTTCAAAAACCAAAAAAGGCTGGTGGTCTTGGATTTCGAGATCTGGAAAAGTTTAACGACGCTTTGCTCGCAAAACAGGCTTGGAGACTTATTCATCATCCCAACACGTTTGTTTAAAGCCAAATATTACAGAGAAGTTGATCTCCTTCAAGCTGTCCGTCAATCTTATGGCTGGTCTTCTATTCTAGCAGGACTTGAGCTACTAAAGAAAGGGATCAAGTTCACTATTTGGAAGGGTGATAAGATACGAGTTTTTCAGGACAATTGGCTCCCGACTTCACCTCCGAGACCAGCTCTTAATGCGGTCCATAATGCTTCTCTCCGTGTTTGTGATTTAATACATCAATGTGGAAGTTTGCGACGTTGGGATCTCCATGCTCTTTCGTCGAACTTATCCGAGGAAGATTATCACCTGGCTAAATCGCTACATCTAGCCCAAGAAAGAAGAGAGGATGCAGTGCATTGGTCATTCACAAACGACGGACATTATTCTGTTCGTTCTGGCTATCACCTAGCAACAAGTCTTCAAGACACTCCACATGGTCATCCCGGATTAAAAACTCGAATTTGGAAATTACCCATTTTCTTTGGAGAGTCCTCTCTCGTGCTATTGGAACGGCAACAAGATTGGGAACCCGAGGAATCCACATGGATACCATTAACCACTTGCTTTTCCAATGTCCGGTGTCGATATCAACATGGCGTCTTCTCAATCTTCCTTTGCTTGAAGAAAACCTCACACTACTCCTTGACTTTCACCAGAATTCTCGTATCTCAGAGCATCAACGTTTAACTCCGTTTTGGGTTTTGTGGCGTCTATGGAAATCTCGTAACAACCTCATTATTTTCCCGAAACAAATTCCTCAACCACAAAAAGATGTTGATATTGCTGTTTCAGAGGTCAAAGTCTGGATGGATGCAACTTGTAAATCATCGACCATTACTATATCACCATCTCTAACAAGTTCTCCTACGGGTAACAGTCAGCTTTTTGGTCTCGTCCAATCAAATGTAATGTGGATGCAGCTTTCTGTCCTTCCACGCGTGGGGTTAAAGGTGGATGGGTTATTCGTGATAGTCATGGTACCACTCGGTTTTGGGGCTCTGTTAATTTGGCTTGTGCTTCAACACCTCCAGAAGCTGAAGGCAAGGCTCTTCTCTCGGCTGTCCAAACTGCAAAGTTTCTGGGTTTTCAATCTTTGATCTTGGAGAGTGATTGTCAACGTCTCACTAAACAGTACATGTTCTGATATAAGCATCCATAATCTTTGCTTGGATATTAAGCAATGGGCTTCTTCTCTTCATTTTCATGAATTCTCCTTCACAAGACGTATGTGTAATGAACCAGCACACCAACTAGCTCGACGGGTCCTCCGAATAATATTTTTTCACTTTTGTCTATCTAATTATATATATTTGTCGGAAAAAAAAAAAGTAAGGGAGATCCTCCCTTTCTTCCAAGGGAAGTGGTTTGATTTTAAATGATTTTTTATAGAATTTTGGATAATTTAAAGGATTTTAGTTAAAATACTCTAGAATTTCATCTAAAATCATGTGATATTCTAGAATTTCATCTAAAATCATGTGACTTGTTTTTATATATTTTTAAAAAAGAAACTCCACCAAAACACCTTAAAATCACAACAAATCTCCTAAAATCAACCACTTAAAATATTTCCAATAACAATTAATTTTAAGTAGATTTTTTGAAATCACAAGTTATTCAATAACATTGGATTTTGAAATACTTTTTAAAATTTATGTTCCAATAACATATGATTTGTCACATATATACGGTGAAAAAAAAAACATATGATGTGAATAACATATGTGTGTCACATATGTATTATTCATATGATTTGGGAGGGTCCCCCGCCGGGAGAAGAGACTATATGATGAAAGATTCACACACAAAATCAAATACAAGATACATATATATAATCGAAGAAAGATGCATGGGGTTAGGGTGAAACCGCAGCTTGCGAGCCAAGGCAGGCCTGAAACATTGTATGGACTAGAAACCCTGCAAAAGCTCCTTCTACACCGACGATGGCGGAGGATGCAGCGACATTGATGGGCAGAGGCTGCTTCTGTGTCCAAGTTAATAGTTCACAATACTTGTCTTTCAACGTATGGAAACTAGTTACTATTCCTCGGCCGATACTTGACCTGCTCTCCTCTCCTCCGCAGTGTGCAAAGTGATACTTACTGTTGCCTGGAGAAGGAGAAGTGAAGAGAAGCTTAGGGAGAGCTAGTTTGTTCGACTTTACCGTCTCAACGTTGATGTTTGAGAGACGCTTTCCGGTTGATTCTTCTGCAAGGTGCAAATTGGAAAGAAAAAAACAAAAAAAATAATGTCCAAAGCTTTTGAGTGAAGGATTCACGGTATCGAATAGACCTACTCAAATAACCCTCAAGAAGAAAAACACCTTTAGAAAAGACCAAGAAGTGGCCCCAAAGCACAGCTATTAAACGAAGAGAGAGAGAGAGAGAGAGAGAGAGAGAGAGAGAGAGAGAGAGAGAGAGAGAGAGAGAGAGAGAGAGAGAGAGAGAGAGGTGATACCGGCGTATTTGCGGGTGGTAGAAGACGACATGTTGAAGAATTCGATCGATCGATGGAGAGATGAAAGGTTGGATTCGAGGAAGCGACGAGATATGCTTTGGCTTAACTAAATATTAGGTTTTACTTTTATAGGTTCCCATGAAAGAAGAGTATATAAATTAATGTTTTTTTTTGTTTTTAATCAGAAGATTAATGTTCTTTTTCATGTTTTAAACCGTCCAAGAAATTTTATTAGTAGTCTAGATGTGAGTTTTTTTTTTTCCAATTAAAAACAAGGGTTAATTTGGTGTATAGCCAAAAAAAAAAAAAGTTATATTTGGATTGTTTTAAGAATCATGTTTTATTGGATTTAACTGAATTTTATAAGAATTTCAAGATTATTTTAGAATATGCCTAGAAGATAATTATAAACTTTTGTAAAGTTATCTTAAATACTGTATAATATTTTTTACTTTTTCATTTGCTATTATCTACAATCATTCTGTTACCTTGAACAATTTCCAGAAATACGTACACTAAATTCTCAACGTTTTTTTATAAATTTATGTATGTATGTTTATACAACTTTTTCAAATATATGTTTGGGTGTTTGTACACTTTTTCTGATTTTTGTATGTGTGTTCATACAGTTTGATCATGTTTGTACTTAGCATTCACGTTTGTTACTGTTAATCGAATTGTGAGATATATTTTCATCATGATCATCCATCAAAATTGCTAAAAAGTAACATCAGTTATACAAGAAAACAGAGAATATTGACCACTTCAAGGTGATCATGTCATGAAGTGATTTTGAAAATAGGTATGGAAGATTAATCAAGACCATGTTTATGTAAAAAAAAAAACTTTTAAATAAACAAAAAAGATTTTGAGAATACCATCTCGTTTAAATTATTTTGACAAGTAGATTTTGTGAAGGAAAATGTGTGAAGTCAATAAACAATAACTCTAGACTTTAAAGACATAGAAATAAGTTATTTTCATTTTGTTTGAATATCGCAAAACTTTTATTGATTTTACAAAATCATAAAACCAATAACTCTAGACTTTTAAAAATTTTACATTACTCTTTATCAATTCATAAACTAATAACACCAGACTTGAAAAAAGTCTTAAAAGTTTATATTGTTTAAAATCAGAATCTCTGAAAGCTTTTCTAAATACACAAATAGTGTAAAACTTAATCGAAATCCAAAATTATTGAATTAGTCATTTGTAAATGTTATTTAAAATCTCGTCTAATTAAAAACATGAAATTTGGTTGATAAAAAAAGATGTGTTATAAAAAAATAAAACATAATATATACTAGTTTATAAATTTCTCAACTCCTTCAAATTTTTAACAGAGAAGTATCTAACTAAACGTAGCATATTTCAGTGATCAATTCCAGCCATATAGCATACCCAAAAAAAAAACTGAGTTTGACCAGCACTTGTGCTTGATTGAGAGACTGAAGAGTGTAAACTTTTGGAATATACACCAATTTTACCCACTGTTGCAGGCCTTTTTGCAACTGATGTGGCCTCCCAGCAACTTCAAGTCCACAACTTCCAAATACGAATCACATCTTCTTACAAAGTTAAAAGAGGATTTAGCCACACTCTCTAGTCTTAGGAGGTTTTACACATCTCATCTCAAAACAAACATCACTATGATGAAGAACAACAAACTCACTCCAAAAGTAAGATCCTTTAATTGTCAAATCTTGTAATTCTGTGAGTATATAGACATTACATACAACCAAAAGTTACAAAAAAGCATACACATTTCAATAACAAAAACCAACATTTTTTTTTTCCTCATTATCATTCAATCCTTAGGCCAAACACTAACCTTCTCCTTCTCGAGCTTCACAAACATAGCAGAAACAGCCGCAACGAAATAAACCTGAATCAACACAACAGAAGGCGTATGGTAATTCAACACACTCTTACCAGTCGCAAGCTCGACAAGAATCAAAGCCATTAGCCCTAATCCAGCAATCCTCCCGTTAATCCGTTCGCTGTACGGACTAAACCCTAATTCCACTTTCAACCCACCTGAAACCGGTTCCTTTAGACTCACCGGAGGCAGATACATCCCCGAACCTTTCGACGGAGACCCGATTGACCCTTTCTTCGATTTTCTCACCTCTGCTTTCTTCCCTGTTCCGCTTCTGTATCTGAGTCGGATGTTTGAGAGACGGGACTCGAATTCGTCGGGATCTGTGCCGGATTCGGGTTGAGTTGTGTCTGGGTCGGGTTGGGTTTCTTCAGTGGACTCGACGTCGGTGGCTCGGACGGTGAAGAGTCTCGTAGCGTGAGGCTTTCCAGCGGGGAGAAAGCGTAGAGATGGGAATGGGTTCGTGATTCGTAGAGGCGTTATCGCCATTTTTGTTTCAGAGCTTCGTGTCTCTCTGTCTCTCTCTCACTCTCCTCTTGGGCTTGTTTGGATAAGAGTTTTTATTTCATTTTATAATGTTTTTAATTATTATCTGATTTGTGTACACATTTTAGTGGTATTCATTTTTTTTGTTCTGAAAAGTTTCAAGGGTTACTTTACTAATAGAAAAGTAGTGAACATCCCACCAGTTCTAGAGCAAAAGAGAGCTTATTGATTATTCATCTTTAAGTATGCAACTTTTACAACTACAAATGTATATATTAATATAAGCAAGAAGAGTCTCAAGTGAAACTCAAAACTAATTATCAAAACTCATCACAATTGAAATTGCAATGAAAAAGAAAAATCAAACTGTAGTTCTTAATTTAAAGACTGAACCTTTTTGACAGTGAATTACTACTCGGTCTCTAACCACACTAATATTCAATGTTCAAGAAAACGCTAGATGCTAAGCGAGCAGTGACCTAATACTTAATATCTAGAACGTTTACTCGGAGCCTAGACGATTTAATAGGCAGTCTAAACATTTTACAAAAATACATAATATATTAGATATATATGATAAAATATATAAAAAACATAATTTATAACTAACAAAATTTATATTATATTTATATTTATCATTTTATAGCCAAATATATAACATTTTTATGATTTATATATGCAAAAATTTATATTATTTTATTATTATAATACTATAATATTTTATACGGTAAAAGCGGTAATCGTCACGGTGTATAGGGGTCTAGCGTCTAAACACTGCTTATACGAATGTCTAGAACGATATTTAGAACACATAATAATACAATAGTAGTTGGAGAGACTCACTAGTCCCATTTTAAATTATCTTCAATAAGAAATTCATGGAATTTTGCGAACTCATAACTCAAAAGAGGGCAATTCCATAAAATATACAAAGTTGGAGATTAGTTTATTAAATAAAGGAAAGGAAAAAAAAAATGTACATATTTTAGTCATGCGATTGACCAAGATGGATGGAGACGAGTCTCCTTTATTTCTTTCTATCTAACATTCTTCTTCTCACCTTCCCATTTCCTTCCTCCTTCCCCAATTACACCTCTCTCTCTCTCTCTCTCTTGTAGCTTCGAGCTTCACTCATGGCCGCATCATCCTTTGCAGATGGTAACCAATAATTCTAGTTCTACTTGACTTAATATACACATCTCCAATTCTTTTCATTGATCTGATCCGATTTTGGTCATTGAATTTTAATACATGTTTGGTTTTTGTTGACCTGCAAAACACTTTCCTTATTTAGTTTTAGGGCATAAATAAATTTATTCTCCTTGACCTTTGGTAGTTAGATTGATTATTTGCGTGATTGTCGGAATCTTCAACTCCTTTCAGACATGTGATCTTTCATGGTCCCTCGTCTTGTCTGTTGAATACCAAACCACCCATATGCAGCAGTTTTTACACATGAATTTCGTTATATTTATATCCATAATTATATAAACTTGATTGAAGGAATAATTACATTTCTGTTGGGAATTACCAAAATATATTACAGATCTGGATATTGTTGAATTGAGATCTTGTTATGTTGAATTTTTTAGGAGAAAGAGATATGGAAAAAGGAGGGATAGTTTTATTGCAGTCTAGTGAGAATCAAAATCCTATGACGGATCCTTCACCAACACCTTCACCATCTGCAACAGCAACCGCACCAGCTTTGGTTTTGTCTAATTCAGGGAAGAGAATGGATCAAGCTGGGAAGAAAAAGTATGTGAAGCAAGTTACGGGTCGCCATAACGATACTGAGCTGCACTTAGCGGCTCAACGGGGTGATTTGGCAGCTGTGCAGCAGATTCTTAAGGATATTAACTCTCAGATGGAAGGGATTCTGAGTGGGGAAGAATTTGAAGCTGAAGTCGCAGAGATCCGAGCATCGATTGTTAACGAGGTGAATGAGTTGGGGGAGACTGCGCTCTTTACTGCTGCAGACAAAGGCCATCTCGATGTTGTCAAAGAGCTGTTGAAGTATTCGAGTAGAGAGAGCATTGCTAAGAAGAATCGTTCTGGATATGATCCGCTTCATATTGCTGCCATACAAGGTCATCATGGTAATGCTCCTCAACATTTGGGTCGGCTTTTTAGATCAAATGAAGAAGTCTTACAAACTTCTACTCTTTGTTTCTTCTTTTATGTAACTCGTGAATAAGATATGGTTGTTTCTTGCAGCGATTGTTGAGGTCTTGCTAGATCATGATTCAACGCTTAGCCATACATTTGGGCCATCAAATGCAACTCCGCTTGTGTCTGCAGCTATGAGAGGCCATACAGAAGTTGTGAACCAGCTCTTATCCAAAGCTGGGAATTTGCTAGATATTTCTCGGTCTAACAATAAAAATGCCTTGCATCTAGCTGCGAGGCAAGGGCATGTGGAGGTCATCAAAGCTCTGTTGGTCAAGGATCCTCAGCTAGCAAGAAGGGTTGACAAGAAAGGACAAACAGCACTTCATATGGCTGTAAAAGGACAGAGCTCCGAAGTGGTGAAGCTGCTGCTCGATGCAGATCCTGCCATTGTTATGCTACCGGACAAGTCTTGTAACACTGCTTTACATGTAGCCACCAGGAAAAAGCGAGCAGAGGTATGCATCCTGAGGGTGTGATTCTCTGTGTTTTGTTTTCTCTCGGCCCTTCATTTCGAGAATTTTTTTTATTGGATCTTCACAATTTGATATTTTATTGCAGATTGTAGAACTATTGTTGTCACTGCCTGATACCAATGCCAATGCTTTAACCCGGGAACGCAAGACAGCACTTGACATAGCAGAGGGGCTTCCACTCTCAGAAGAATCTTCATACATAAAAGAGTCTCTTGCTCGTTGTGGGGCTCTTAGGGCGAATGAGCTGAACCAGCCAAGGGACGAGCTTAGAAGCACTGTAACCCAAATCAAGAACGATGTTCATATCCAGCTGGAACAGACCAAAAGGACGAACAAAAACGTGCACAACATTTCCAAAGAACTCAGGAAACTCCACAGAGAAGGGATCAATAATGCAACCAATTCAGTAACTGTTGTGGCTGTATTGTTTGCAACTGTAGCTTTTGCTGCTATATTCACAGTGCCAGGAGGAGACAACAACGACGGATCAGCAGTGGTGGTGGGCCGAGCATCATTCAAGATCTTCTTCATCTTCAACGCAATCGCATTGTTTACTTCTCTGGCAGTCGTGGTGGTCCAGATCACATTGGTGAGAGGAGAGACAAAAGCTGAGAAGAGGGTAGTGGAGGTGATCAACAAACTGATGTGGTTGGCATCTATGTGTACATCTGTGGCGTTTCTTGCATCGTCATACATAGTGGTTGGGCGTAAGAACGTGTGGGCGGCTGAGCTGGTGACGGTGGTTGGGGGTGTGATAATGGCTGGTGTTCTTGGAACCATGACTTATTACGTGGTGAAGTCGAAGAGGACAAGGTCGATGAGGAAGAGGGTTAAGAGTGCGCGTAGGAGCGGTTCCAACTCATGGCATCATTCAGATTTCTCTAACTCGGAAGTCGATCCCATTTTTGCAATATGAGATGCATAAAAAGAAAATCATGTAAATATATTGTATTTGGTGAAGAGAGCAGCTAGACTAGACGATTTTGTGTATAAAGCCTATACATCAAAAGGCAAACACAAATGTCGCAACTATATAAAGTGTAAACACTGCTCAACTCAATATGTTCCAAAAATTCGGTTAACCATTGTCTTTAGAAACAAAGGATCATCAGAATGGTGTGCATATGATAGAGGGTTCGTTTTATTTCTTGTGGAATCATTTGTATTCTTGATCGAATCAGTTTGATCTATACACCTCTGAGGCTCTTATAAGCATATGTGATCATCTCTTAGGTTTGATGCTGCTGATTTTGAACCAAGATTTGAAGCTGCTTACCTTTGCTTCGCGAGGAAAGAAAGTTGTCAAAATAAAGGAGGATTACACACAGCCACGATACTATTTAACTTAGATTGAGAGAGGAGAGTAGTCGCAGCGCAATTTACAGAGAAAAATGTATAATCGCGTACTATATTCCGGGTATGATCCAAAAACCACAGAATCATGCGAGGCTTTGCTGTTTTGGGATTAAAAGGGTATTTATCATTTGAAGATGTCATTGTTCACAAGGAGTGGCAAAACAACCATGGAATAAGATATCTACAATTAAGTAAAAGACAAGGCGGAACTTGCAGCTCGAAGTGAAGTCATTGTGGAAGTGAAGGTTGTCATGCACATAACCAAATTGTTAGCAAAGAGATTGAGGCAACAATTCAGTATTAGTAGCTATAAAGAAACCAAATTGGTAGCCAGGAGTTTCCAGGTATTATAAAGAACATTTCAAGCAAGTCTTGGTTTTAGAAAAGTTTACATGCAAACTTGTTGGATTCTGCTGTAAACACTCATCAGGGTGGCTGCAAAAGAGGATTTCAAGTGTACAACATGTAATTATTCCACCATTGGATCAGCCAATTCTCTTCTAACAAACAACAGTATAAGATTTTTCTTTAACAAAAAAGAAACTCAATACACTGCAACAAAACCAGAAACACTGGTCTGAAAAAATTATTTTTTTTGATAGAATACTTGTTTTGGTCCAAAGCACAAACACAAAAGGGGGATATTCATCAGTTCACTGATAATAATAGAAGCATTTTCGATCAAGAAATTAGGAAATGGCTTTATGCACCACTCTCGTTTTCAGACGCCGCTGATGCACCACTGTCATTTTCCGACACGGTTGGTGCCTGCAATATATTGACGAGATCTAAAGCCGGCCAATGCAAAGAACCAAGCATCATACCATAAGCATCGGATCGAGATGGCATCGTCTCAATAACCTTGTAATCTTGAGGAGCATACAGTTTTTCTTCGAAGACAGCACCACCTAAGTTATTGTCGAAGAGCTTCTTCTCTTTCTGGAAACTGAGGAATGTCTTTAGAGCATTAGGGATATCTTCGGTCTGGACAAAGAGCCAAGCATTCATACCCTTCATACATGGCTTCAGAGATTCCCATTTGGTTCCTTCTAAAGCTTTGAAGACCAGAGTGTTCTTCGCGACGAGGAGCTTCGTGTTTGTGTTTTCTCGGAGGATTCCTCGGAGCTCTTGTAGTTGCTTGATGCTGAGACCGTTGTAGTTGATTCCGGTGATGAAATGGCAATTCTCGAGATTGATCTTCGTCTTCCCTGCGACGAGCAAAGCTCTTCTGAGACTAGACATGGCTATTACAGAGCACGATTTCGATCCAGAAGAAAGAAACCAAGCTCGAGATTCGAAAATGAGAAAGCTAGGGTTCTCACTTGTAGTCAAATTGGGCTATATTCTGGGTTGGGCTATTGATATCTGAAATGGACTATATAACAAAATATAATTTTGAATTTTTCTGGTAATTTCCCAAAATATCAAGTTACAGTAATCAAGTTTTTTTTTGTTTTTTTTAAATTAGATAATAAAAAGTTGTGTTTTATCTTAACAAAGGAATCACAGATTGTTGTAACGAATTTGGTATCTTCGAAGCCAATCTTCACCTTTCTCGTAGTAATCCATCTTGGTAAAGGCATTCCCCAAGAAGTTCAAATTAGCAGCAAATGCAGATGCTCCACGCCACGCATCCAGTACTGGATCTACGGCTTGGATCACGTGTATGAGCGACCCACATGGTCTTAGCATCCGAATCCCGCTTTCTAACCGCTCTTTCATCCCCGGGACAAGGCTGCATCCACCTGTCATCAGTATCGAGCTCGTTAGCCTCTCCTCTAGCTCGCTATCACTGTGTGGTAGCCTTTTGATCGATGCACCGCCCATCTCGTCTAACCCCACTTGGTCAATGCCAATAAGGTTTGGATGGAACATGATCTCAGGACACCGGAATCTTTCGATACCAATCACTATCTTGTAGTCTTCTTCGGTCAATGGACGAACACGTGGTGCCTCCCCCGATGGCTGAATCGATTCTCCCTCTGCTTTCTGCACAAATGTTGGGTCGATTTCCTGAAGTTTGGATGATAAACGAGCCAACTCAGCCTCGTCTGAATCAGGTTGCTCGTCATCTTCGTCATGATCCTTACTCATACGTTTGTAAAGCTGCCAATCTTCATCTCTAGAACCAAACGTATCCTCGCCTTTCCCTCTATCAAAGGCTGCCGTTGTCAGCAGACGCATTCTCTCTCTCTGAGCAGCACTTAGTCGCTCACCTCGCCCAACACCTCCAGACTTGTTAT
Organism: Arabis hirsuta; assembly: GCA_964056655.1. Lineage (NCBI taxonomy): Eukaryota > Viridiplantae > Streptophyta > Magnoliopsida > Brassicales > Brassicaceae > Arabis > Arabis hirsuta. The sequence continues at coordinate 27,378,603 of OZ053306.1, read as the reverse complement.
TCCCGTTTGTACTGGTACCATTCGTTTTCACACGTTTCTTTTGCTCAACTCTTTCCAACACTTCCTTGTACTGAGCTCGCATCTCCTCTAAGTAAAACTCTGGGTTCTCACTACAACCAGAAGATAAGGACAACAACAAAAAGTAATGTTAATATTATTTTTGCTCCCTTTATATTTTCAACATTTAACAAATGAACTGATTACATACCGCTGTCTTTCCTCCTCTAATTGATTTCTTCTCTCTTTCTCGAGTTCCTCTTCGTTACGCTTTTGTCTAGCTCGTAGCCGGCCTTCTGTTGTTGTTTTAAGAAATATCTGCTTCTTCTTCTCTTTCAGCTGCAAGCAGCCAATGGAAAAAATATGAGATTAAACCAGATTCTCATATCAGTATAGGATTTCTCAGTGTTTTGGAAACAAACCTGCTCAGATGTAAGCATATCGTCGGGGACATTAATAAGAGGATACTTATCGTTATTAAAAGAATCAGTATTCTCTTCGCTCTCAGCTGGTTCATTCTTCGGTTCGCCCCTTGCTTTTCTAAGCGACTGTGTCACTTTGGAAACAGTAGATTCTAGCTCTTGCCTGGACGCATAACCGGTGTCTGACAAAAAGGATGGAATCTCATCCTCTTCAACCTGGTCAAGTTGCTTCACAAGGAAATGCAAGCTCTGGAGTTCGTTTTCCATTTCGTTTATCCTTGATGATCTCTTTGCTTCAGCCATTTCTCGCAGCCTTTGACCTTGTTTTTCTCTTATAGCTGCCTTCCTTGCAATCTCTTCTTCTGATGGAGGAACTTCGATGGGAGGAGGTATCCATGGAAGCTGCCAATACCTTGTTTTCTCTTCAGCTTCTTTTGTTCCTTCCTGATCAATGATGATCATGTGATTTTAGTTTACTACCATCACAAACTGCCTAAGAAAGGAAACGAGAGAAATTAATAATCAAATTACCTGGAATTTCCGAACTTCAATAGCATAGTCAGGAGCGATATAACAGTGTTCCAGTTTCAAATCTTCGGCCTTCTCCCACGTAAACCTAGACCTTTTGTGAAGTTGAACATGGCGAGAAAAAAATATCAAAACGTGAAATTTGGAAAATCACATTGAGAAGATAGATCCAGTGCAAGAACTCACGAATGAAAAGGGTACTTAAGTGATAGAAGCTGCTTTAAATAATCAGTGACATGATATCCACCAATGTTAGTTCGGCAGGATCCTTTATAAACAGGTTCTCCATCGACAAACTGTAACCAATGAGACAGATAAGCATTATCATACCAAAGGCTGAGTATTTTCCGGAAAGGAATGGGTTTAAGTCAGAAAATGAACATGGTTGATGCAAACACGCATCCAATGTAGTCACAGATACATACCGGAATGGTGTGCATTGTAGTGAAGCCAGGACAGACAACTATTCCATCTTTTTTACAAATTCCATGTAGCTGATTGTACTTGTAGCTGAAAGCAGCATCCACTCCAAATGCTGTGAAAACGTGAGAGTAGATAAATTTATAATGAAACAACACACAAAAGAAGCCATAATCATTATATCAGAAACAAAACAAATAATTCAGATTCATACCAACTGCAGGCACTCCATAAGTCTCAAATAGCAGTTCTGCCATTTTGCTACGAGATTGAACTGGGTTGCAAGCACATTCTGTTATTAGGATTGGATGATCAATCTGCCCTGCCATCAAATGACGTCAAATCAAGAGACAAAACTCTGACAAGGCAGTCAATGAAAGTAAAATCAAGATGAAAAGAAAAAGATCTAGGACATACCACTGATCCATCAGCACCCAAACGGTCAAAGGCGAAGTCAAGAATCTAGAAACCAAGGCAAATCTAATAGATAAGTACCACAGGTTCTTCAGTGATTGCAATAACTAATAAGTACAAATGCAGGAGGGAATATCTCAGAGTTATAGATTGAAGTTTGATCAAACATATGGAGTCTACCAAACCCGAACAGCAATAGAAACATCAAAAAACTTGGAATAAGAGATAACAGGTAAACAAGCCAAACCGAATACTAAACTGGTAAAGACCATAAGCTTACAAAAAGACATGATGGGAGCAAGAAATTCGTGGAAAAAAGAACTTATAAATCATACAAACAACACAATTTGCTATTGAATGAACAAGTTTAGAATCCATACATATTCCATCATCTCGAACTGATAAACCACATTGCTGTCAAAAGGCGAACGCGGTCCTGAACGAGTGCAATCAAAGTACTTCATCAGCGCAGGATCCAGGTCGCCAACTATAGTAACAGTTTCACCTGTACTAAAAAGAAGACCATATCCATACAACATTACACATGGAGACAAACACATAGATTAGATATAAATACAAGGCAGTAACAAAATAACTTTAAGCAGAATAAGCATAGTCATATACCTCTAAAATCGCAGCTAAAGAGACTCAGAACTTCTAATCCAATTCATTATAAGTTTATTACGATCACGAAAATGAAGCAAATTTGAAACATGTCACTAGACTCATTGATTACACTAGCAGCAAACCAGCAAATGAAGCAATTAAGAGGCATACAAACACTAAAACACCAATAAATTTGGAAGAATGCACATAAATCAAGACCTGTAGCTTTGTGGCGTGGTCTTTGCACGATATTACGGAATATAAGACGAGGCTCAGTTTCTCCTGCCCACCTGAAACCCAAGAGAATCTCAAAATAGGATCATACATACCAAAACCAAAAGTGAAACTGAGCTACCGAGAAGAAGGAATTTAGGGTTTATGACATAAAAGTACCCGATACGGAAGTAGGAGGCCCCATTATCGATAACAATGGGAATCGAAGGTGAGAAAGTATTGTAATCCGTTTGCCTACGTATCTTCGAAACGAACGAAATGCTTCCCATCGTTTTGGCTGGCCTTGGTCGCCGTCCACCTAGAGCTCCGGTGAGGAAAGAAGAAGATACAGATGGCAACTCTGTGACGTCCAAATATTGTAATAGGCCCAAAAGTCCAAAACCCAAATAACTAAAGAGCAAGACGTTATTTAAATGTTTACATATTATAATTTAGACAAAAGCCGACTTAGCTCAGTGGTAGAGAGCGTGACTTTTAATCCCGTGGTCAAGGGTTCGATCCCCTTAGTCGGCGAATTCTTGTTTTGTGAACCGTTTGTCTTTTTTCTGCTTTTTTTTTTTTTTTTTTTTTAAATCCGACAAACTTTTTTAGCTGATAAGCCCAACAACGGACAAGATATATAAGTTTTGGGCCTTTTTGATTTTCGTCACAATAATAATTAACAACACTCAGTCTTCACTACCATAACACTTTACGTTTCTAGGGTTTTAGAGCTTCCGCACAGATCACCCACCCATCTCTGTCTCTTCACTCACAAATCATGACTACCGAAGAGAAAGAGATCCTCGCCGCCAAATTGGAGGAACAAAAGATTGATGTAATTGATTAATCCTCTTTACTCTCTGTATCTCTCTATTGTGCCTGTTGACTACTTTTGTTTTTGTCTGGTGTTGTCTTTTTTTTTTAAGTTTGTTGATCACTAGACTGGATTCAGATTTTTGATCTGTTTGGGCCCAGATCTTATTGATTTTTATTGTATTTGCTGATATTGGAGCTCATGCGACTTTAGATCTGATATTTGTTTTCTACAACTCTTTAAATTATCGTTCACTTTTGATTTAATTATTGATTTGTTTAGTTTTTTATTTGCTGTGTTTTGGTTTTTAGCTTGATAAGCCTGAAGTTGAGGACGATGATGATAACGATGAGGATGATTCCGACGACGACGATAAGGATGATGATGAGGCAGAGGGTAAGCTTCTTTCATTAGAGCTTTGTTCATTTCCTTTATCAAAATACTGCATGTTACGGATCCTAGTACTTTGTCCGGATTCTACTTTACATTTTGAATAGATTGGTTGGTGCTTGAAACTATGTTTGAAATGAATCTATTTTGTAGAATGAATAATATTCGTGTGGCTTGTGGGTGGTTGAAAAGATTATTCTTGTTGCTGAACTATACTGTTAATAATATTTCGTTCTAGTTGAGTCATTGTTGAGTTGTGATTGGTGAAACAGGACATGATGGAGAGGGAGGAAGTAGGTCAAAACAAAGCAGAAGCGAGAAGAAGAGTCGCAAAGCGATGCTCAAGCTCGGGATGAAACCCATCACTGGTGTCAGCCGTGTCACAGTCAAAAAGAGCAAGAATGTAGGTGTTTACTTTTTAACAGTCATTCTTTTATAAACACATTCAAATGTATTAATAAATTGTGTGGACATTACTTTGAACTGCAGATCTTGTTTGTCATATCAAAACCTGATGTGTTCAAGAGCCCCGCATCAGACACATATGTGATCTTTGGAGAGGCAAAGATCGAGGACTTGAGCTCTCAGATCCAGTCGCAGGCGGCAGAGCAATTCAAGGCTCCGGATCTCAGCAGTGTGATTTCACAGGGTGAGTCATCGAGTGCTGCAGTGGTTCAAGACGATGAGGAGGTCGACGAGGAAGGTGTTGAGCCAAAGGACATTGAGTTGGTGATGACACAAGCAGGAGTGTCTAGACCAAGGGCCGTGAAGTCTCTCAAGGCTGCTAATGGAGATATTGTCTCTGCTATCATGGAGCTTACCACCTAAACCAAAATCTTTTCTACTTAGATGTGGTTTTAACCTGCGTTATGTGCCAGAGATTTTCAAAAAGATTTCGAGAATTTTTGGTTTCAATGTTTTCTTGAAGTGATTTTCAGTGTTGTATCAGTATAAACCTCATAAGTTATTGATTTTCAGTTTGATTTCATATTCAGTACCAAGTGTTTGGGATTATAATTTTGAGTTTTCTGACAAAACCATCCGTGAAGTAAGATATCTCCGAATTTGTCATTTTCTTTCGACGAACGCAAAAGTACTGAAGAGTATATTGGTTCTCAGAGAAAGCTGTGGTAAATCCAATGTTTGTTACCTAACTCCTCAGGGAAAGAGGCTAAGGAGTTGCAAGGACGTCATTCATTTTACCCAAGACAATAAAAGAATCAAAGGTACAACAAACATTGAAGAAGATTACTCTTTTGCACCCAAAATGATGAAGAAAATCAGGTTTAGTGATGTTGCAGTTCCAGACAATATTAATGGAGAAGCTAATGGGTTAAGGATTCGTATGTCTGTTTAGTTTCCTTCAGTAAGATGAATGAACACAAGCACCAATTTCTTAAGGAGATGAAAAGGAGAGCAAAGTGTTCCAGTTTCCAAAATAGACACTTAAACATTCTCAAAACGAATTGATTCATCAGATAATAATGTTCATCACAAAGATCCCAAAAACAAAAAGTAGTCATAGATCACAAAAAGGAGATGATTCCCCTATCACAAACTGAACAAAGCAGAAAAAGCCTGATCCATTCAAATCTGTATGTGCACAGCTGTGTAGAAGTATATATATGGTCTATAGACATTTTCATTCAATATTTAGCGAGTAACCATCACACTATAAGCCACATACTTCTCCTCAAAGACGCTAATCTCTCACTATATAAATAACCAGCATTGTGTGACACAGCATTCACGAATGTAACCTACCTGCGATCGCTGCAACCTGAGCTTCCATCTGTGCCGCTCTAACTTTAGAACCCGTGGCTCGGTGGAAGAACTGTTCCCTCGACAACAACCTCACATTCCTCAAGTACTGATCAAAGGGAACAACTCCGTCTTGAAACGACTTATCCAACGAATAAATAGCATCTTCAATAGCTAAATCCAAAGCAGTACAGTCTAACATCTGCTTGGAGAGTGTATCAACACATTCAAAGGCATTATCCACATCCAAATCAACTAAATTCTTGGTTTTGCCTTGATTCTCTCTAACCCAAGAGTCTAGAATATCAGTGTTCATGGAGATAACCTGTAATTGCTGTTCAAGTGTTTCTTTCTCCTCAACCATCTCCTTCAATCCCCTGTTGATATCTTCCTCTCTTCTCTTTAGCCCTGCTTGCAAGCTCAGTAGCTCTTCTGCTTCAGCTTCTCTGGCTCTCCTCATCGAAACCAGATCACCATGAACCATCTCAACCATCTTATTGATCGCGTTCTTCTTGAAAACCTCCGCCGCATCATCTGATTGCTGCTGGTGATGAACGTGCTGCACCTGGACCCTGCCTCCTCCGCCGTAAGGAGATGGCGGGAACGGTCTCGATAATGACTGATCAGACGGAGGAGGCCGTGTCAGTGAAGAATCGTACCGAGGCGGAGTCGGTGAAGGCGGTGGTTGAGGGCGGCGACGGGAGTAGAGAGGCGGATCGCTAGCGAATGCGGCGCTGAGTTCAGAGACGAGATCTACGAGATTGGAGCTAGGATAAACCCAATTCTGGAGATACGGGAGAGAAACGAGACCAGAAGGAGTGACATGTGCGTGAGGTCGCTTGATGATCATATCGGCGGTGGGATTGACATAGACGCAAGGAGGATGACGAGGGTAAGACTCGAGGAGCCAGATGATTACAGGGATGTTGTAGGTTACTCCATGAAAAGGCATCGGGATCGTACCATCTGCTTGTAGGAGATTGACGGAGCGACCATCGTTGTGCATAAACGTCGCGGTTTTGGGCTCTAATGAAGGGTAAGACGAGATTAGGTTTATGAGATGTGTCCGGATCAACCACTTGGTGGGTTCGTCGTAAGGAACAGAGGATGGGCCGCGCTGCGAGAGCACAGAGGAGAGAAATTGCTGAATCTGCTGCGGATTCGTCGGCGAAGGAACCATCGGAGTTTAACGGTGAAAGTCCAAATTGAAGAATAAGAAGAAGACGACGACAAAGGGAAAGAGATTTTTGCTTATACGCGTCTTTAGAAACTAAATTACTCTTTTGCCCTTGATCGAAATTACATTTTTGGATAAATGTTTTCATTAGATTTGTAATCAAACCTCTCATAGTAATCATGGAATTAACAAGTGAAAAACATCTTTGTATCCTCATAAACCCTAACAGAAGAAAGATTCAAGTTTTGATTACAATCATTTGATAGATTTTCTCAAGCTTCCCATAAACGAGCCCAAACACCAAGCTCAAAGCAAACATAAGAATCTGTTCATCGCAAAGATTGTAAACGCTCCAATCACTCATGCTTATCTCCGGATCTAGCCTCACTCCTTGATAACCCATACATTCTTCAACAATCGTCTCAAACGAACAAGCACTCAAGCTTCTACCTTCCGAATCTGTAACATAGTTCCTTATGTCCAGAATTTCCGCAATCACCAGTCTGTGTCTAGATTGAGCTAACTTTCTCGCGTCTTGGCTATTCCAAACGCCGACGAAAGTAGTTTGTGGATCCGCGAGAAAACTACGGAGGTCTTCGGGGATACGGCTACAGTGAGATAGCTGGATTATCAGACATCGTTTACCAACGCATAACTGGAGAGTGTCCGGTGGAGGATCGACGTAGCTACACGGTGGATGATCGGCGTAGTAGTAACCTGGTAAAGGAACTCCGTAGTAACAATCCGGTGGAGGATCGTCGTAGTAGCTCCCAGATTGTTGATCGGAGTAATAGCTGTTTTGTGGAGGATTAGAGTGAAAACCTGCCGGTGCCCACTGAACCCCAACTCCAACGACGAGAGGGAGAGAAGAGTACGAACGACGGTCATACTCGTAGTATCGGACGTTTCTGATCCAGCGGCTGATGACGGAGGGGGAAGAGGTTACGGTGACGATCAACTCGTTTCCAAAGAAATCGATGGAGTGTTCTTGGTGATTATTGAAACTCGCGACGGTTCTTATCGTCGGAGCAGCCATTGATGTGGCTTTCTCTGATTTTTTTAGAGAGATAAGAGGTTTTTTGTTTTGTTAACGTCTCGGAGGGTTTTCGTACTGACACGCAATTTATACACCGTCGATCTTAGGAGGCATTTGTGCAGTTATATCGTACGGTTGAGATTTGAGATACATATGTACGTACAATCATATCTTCCGATCCGACCTATATAATTATTGAATTTACGGGCTCCGAAATTCGTTAATAGAAATTTGATGAAGATATGGAAAATTAAATCAAATGTAATACTATTGAATTAGTTGATTTGTTCTCCGGATTCATTAGTTTGACAAAATTTAGTATCTTCGTCATTTAGCTTATGATGTAATGATAAGAACAAAAAATAATCCAAATTAACGACGATAAAGAGGAAAAGAAAATTATTTTGCTAATAGAGGAAAGTTATTTAATTTTCTTAAATTACACATGGAAGAAATTAACGAGTCGTTGGCTCCAAATGGAATTGGTGGAATATCTATGAATGGAATGTAGAGGAATGGAATAGAGAAAAAATGGAATAAATCTATCCTATTCATTCCACATAAAAATTGCGAGGAATGATTTTCTTTGAATTTTAATTTTTTTGTGTGGGATAAGTGAAATGTTTATTCTATTTTTTTTTATCGTAAATGGTAAATTTTTGTGTGGAATAACTGGAATGCTTCATTCCATTCATAAAAAGATATAACCATTGCACCCAACGGCTCCAAATAGTAAATGTAAATGGAAATGGTGGAATATCTACTAATGGAATGTAGAGGAATGAAATAGAGAAAAAAATGGAATAAATCTATCCCATTAATTCTACATCAAAATTGCGAAGGATGATTTCCTTTGAATTTTAATTTTTTGTGTAGGATAAGTGGAATGTTTATTCCATTCTTTTTATCGTAAATGATAAATTTTTGTGTGGAATAAGATATGCTTCATTCCATTCACTAAAAAATAGAACCGTTTGCACCCGTTACTTTCTTTCACACAACCTTAACAAAAGAAAGATTCAAAAGATTTGCATGCAACATTTAGAGATTACCATTGAAAAACGTTTTCTAAAACTTCCCAGAGACGATTACGTACACCAAGCTTGCAACAAACATAAGCATCAATCGAAGCTTGAAGGATCTGATCATGACTAAGATTAAAATCCCTCCAATCACTCATTCTTATCTCTGGATCTAGCTTTACTCCACGACGACCCAAACAAACCTCAACAATCTCTTCAAACGAACAACCCCTCAAGCTTCTTCCATGTGAATCAACAACATACTTCCTCAAATCCAGAAGTTCCGAGATCTATAACTGATGTTTAGATTCCTCAAGCTTTCTCGCGTCCCGACTATTCCACATACCAACAAACGTCGTCTCTTGATCTTCGACGAAGCTGTGGAGGATGTTTGGGACACGGTCACAGTGAGACAACTGGATGACGATAGATCGATTACCAACGCATAACTGGAGAGTATCAATCGGAGGACTGAAGTTGTAATCACTCTCCGGTGGAGAATCGGAGTAATAACTCTCCGGTGGTGAATCGACGTAGTAATACCAAGCCGGTGTCCACTGAGCGACGACTCCGACGACGAGAGGATGAGAGTAGAACGGACACTGATGTATGAGTAAACGTCGTGGATCCATCGGCTGATTACGGAGGAATCCGACGTAACGGTGACGATTAACAGTTCTCCAAAAAAATCGACGGAGTGTTCTTGATGAGTAGAGTAACTCGCAGTGGTTCTGATCCACGGAGCCATTGATTTTTTTTTCAAGAAGATGAACTAAAAAAAATGGAATAAAGTTGAATGGAATAATAGCAGTTACATGAATAAGATGAATAGAATGAAAAATTGAATGGTGGATTTTTGAAAAAATAAAATGAAATGCAAAAAAATTATATATATAATTAAAAGTAATATTTTTTTAGTTATATAATTGTATCTCTTTCATTCACGATCATTTTTCTTTTGGAATAGTTTTTAATTTTTTTCTTCTATCATTTTACATAACTTATTTTTTATTCTACGTAAATGGTAATTTTTGTATGGAATGCATAAGAGCATGATCAACAAGAGTTGTTAGTAAATATTTTAATGGGTTGTTAATGAATTAAAAATAATTAAATAATCTTAAATTCATTAGCAACTCAATTCAAAGTTGCTAATTTTACCATTTTTAGCAACTCAATTCAAAGTTGTTAAGATTATTTAATTGTATTAAATTCATTAGCAACCCTATTACAAAACCTTTAACACTTATGGTTGATTATGCTCTAAATGGCCTATCCCACTCCATTTTATTCCAAAAATCGTCATTTTAGTTGCAGCCATGGAAAGTGCTTACCTACTTTCTTTTGTAGTGTCAAGTGTCGTACTCAAGACGATTTGTTATAACCGTAGATCTTTGTGAAATGGGTACGGTTAAATTTGGACGGTTAAGATTTATGTAGAGACAGGTCTAGCCTTTCGCAACCTCGGGTTAGTATGACGTGGTGCACAGTGTTTGTAGTGGACCCCAACACAGAATAATTATTGATTTGAATTCACTCCTTAATATGCTCTCGTAGATCTCAAATTTTTAATTAAGGAGTATACATTATATCCATCAAATTACGTTTTAATGGATTAAGTTGTTCGGATTGGAATTAAGATGTTTACACATTTCATTGCTCCACAGAATCTCATGCGACATGTACGCTTTGTATTCAAACAAATAGTCACACAATACTATAACATCTAAAGTTCTATATAATCGGAAGAAAAGTTTATTTCAGTCTTGGCCCATTAAAGTAAGCCTCTTTGGTCCAAATCGTCTCAACCAACACTGTTCCAAAGTATATGTTTTTAAATTTTTCGTTTTGGATAAATTCGCCAAATTATATTCTTTGATAATTACGTGCACTTCAGATTTTTTACTAAAGGTAGTTTTGTTTATTTTAAAATCTTGGACAAATATTTCTTTTTAAAAAGTAACATTAGCCTTCAGAAGTATAAAGCCGTGCGGTTTATCTACATTTCATATTCTTTTGGTTCAGTTTGGTTCTTGGTCATCGTCATACTCATTGGTTTGTTAATTTAGTTTTAGCTTGTATTTTATTTCCGTGTTTGTATGTTCAAAAAAAAAAAAAAAAAAGTAACATTAGCCATATGCGCCAATAAATAATATACAAGTATGCGACAGAAACGGAAGGAAGATCAAAGAATAAGCCTGTCACGAAAAAACGTAATATTTTGACATATTTAGATTGAATTAGTTGATTTGTTTTTCGGATTCATTAGTTTGGTACACTTTAGTATATCTTCATCTATTTAGCTTGTGATTAATGATAAAAAAAAACTAAACAATATCAAAATTAACGACAATAAAGAAGACGATTAAAAAGGAAGTTAATACACATGGAAGAAACTAAATGAATGAGTGGAAGAACTTTTCTTTCTCACGACCTAGCAAAAGAAAGATTCAGAAGATTTGCAAGCTAACATTAGAGATTCCCATTGGAAAAACGTTTTCTCAAACTTCCCATAGATGATTAAGAACACCAAGCTTGCAACAAACAAAAGCTTCTACCGAAGCCTGAAGGATCTGATCATCACAAAGGTTAAAAGCACTCCAATCACTCATACTCACAGTTCGATCTAATCTCACTCCACGACGACCCAAACATACCTCAACAATCTCTTCAAAAGAACAACGACCCCTCACGTGTCTTCCCTGCGAAACTACAACATACTTCCTCAAATTCAGAAGATTCCGGATCACCAACTGGTGTTCAGATTCATGTAACCTTCTCGCATCTTGACCATTATTCACACCAACAAACCTCGTCTCTCGGTCTCCGACGAAGCTGTGAAGGACGACTGGGACACAGTAACAGTGAGATAACTGGATGATGATACATCGATTACCCACGCATAACTGGAGAGTATCAACCGGAGGTCTGGAGTTGTGACATCTCTCTGGTGGCGGTGGAGACTCGGCGTAGTAATCACTCTCCGGTGAAGAATCGGCGTAGTCGTTATACGCCGGTGGAGAATCGGAGAAATAACCAGGCGGTGTCCACTGAACGCCGACTCCGACGACGAGAGGGTGAGAAGAGAAACGACGACTGTTGTAGTAGAGGACGTCGTCGATCCATTGGCTGATCACGGAGGAATCATTCGTTAAGGTGACGATTAACTCTTCGCCAAAGAATTCGACGGTATATTCTTTATGAGTAGAGTAAGCTGCGGCGGTTCTGATAGTCGGAGCCATTGAATGAAAGTCTCAATGCTTCTTGCTCGTTTTTTTTTTTGTTGTTATCGCCCGTACTTTATATTAGGGGTTGTACTCACGACGATATGTTGTGACCGTTGATCATTGTGTAATCCGTACAATTAAAATTGGACGGTTGAGATGCATATAGGGGCAGGGCTATGTTAATTAGCCTTTCGCATCATCGGGCCAGTGTGACGTATTTGGTATGTTTTCTTTTTTTTGGTGGAATATCATTATATCAAATTAGATAATAAAACTGATAAAATATTGATCAAAAGTGCAAAACGTAATAAATGAGTTTTCACCAAAAACAAAAAAAACGTAATAAATGTGTTAAAAATTGCTTAGTGAGAATTAAAAAAAAAAAAAAAAATTCACCAATCGTAACTCGTAACATACATTCTTTTTTATCTATAACCAAATTGTTTACATATATTTGAGACGGATGCTAAAGGTATGGTCGAAGGGTTGAAAGCAGAGAATGTATGGCCGGTGCTACAAACAATCCATCAAGACATCCAATATGGCTTGAGAAGTTTTGAAAACTTCGTCATTACATTCTATTCAAGGGAAGGAAACAACAAATCGAATTGCAAAGGAAGCTATCTCCATGGAGAACAATGCTCATATATTGTATTCACTAGCACCTTCATGGTTAAATGCATGTATTGAGGCTGATAAGCCATAAGTCATTGGTTAATGATTAGTAGAAGTTGAGCAAAAAAAAAAAAAAAACAAATTGTTTACGCATACATATCTTCTAAAGATCTATAATTGGAAGAAAGTTGATTAGAGAGTAGAAAAACAAAACAATTCGTAGAGGAGATGTTATTCTTGGCCCATTAAAGTAAGCTCCTTTGACCCAAATCGTTGCAACTTGCAACCAACACTGTTGCAAAGTATATATGTTCAATTTTTCGTTTGGATAAATTGGCCAAATTATATTCTTTGATTAATACGCACTTCAGTTTTTATTTATAAAAGGTAGTTTTGTTGTTTATTTCTAAATTTTGGACTGTTTGGATATTGATCAGTTCTGTTATTATCTAAAACCAAAAGACAAATATTTCTTTTTAAAAAGTATCATTAGCCATAAGTGCGAATAAATATATAAGGAAGCATTATCCTCAAGAAATAACCCATCAATTAAAAAGAGACAGAAATAGAGAAGGACGAGGATCAAAGAATAAGCCAGTCACGAAAAAACATTCACAATCCAGTACCACATCGCCACGTGTATGGTTAGATCTTTATGAATAATCCGATTGACTAGTCAGAAGTATTCGTGATCCGCCGTATATATTTACTAACTAACCTTACTAAATTAATTAACCATATCGTCATCGACCTTTTCTTTTTTTTTTCTTTTGACCAAAAATCTTTGTTTTATAGTTAAATTTTTAATTTTATTACCATCTCTCGGAGATTTGTAACAAGGAAACCGCCGTCGCCGGATCTGATAGTGTGCATCGTCGAATCCATGAAGTAGACGAATAAATTACTTTCCGATCTTAGAACGGAGTTTCTGTACATAAGATTCGCCCTCGATTTTTGATCCGAAGGGTCGGGTTTACTTTTTTTTTTTTTTTTTCGATTTCTCCTTCACGACGGTTTCTGGATTGTTTGGTTGCGATTTCAAACCATGAGGAAGAAGCTCGATACTCGATTCCCAGCCGTAAGTTTTCTTCTTCTTTTTTTTTGTTCTGTTCTCGAACTGATTATGTCGGAAAATTGAAGTACGGTTTCTCTGAAACTACTCGATCTATTGTTTTTGGATCGCATCTGTTGGTTTTGGATCGCATCTGTTGGTTTTGGATCGTATTTTCATAACTTTTCCGGCTAAATACCGTGTTTTAGGACGAATTTTAGATTAAGCATCTCAATTTTGGCGAATTGGTCTTCTTTAGCTTATGACCTAGCAGACAATTTCCCCAAATTTTGCTGTGTCTGTTTTTACAGATTTAGTGATATGGAATGTTTCATGTAAACTGACTAATGCTAGAAATGCGTTCTGTATCAATTTGTTTCTTTCTGGGGACTTTTAGCCATTGGTAGACTTTCAGATAGTGTTGATGTATTATTGTCTCTCGTTGAAACTGGAACTTCCACTTTAGCTTTAAGTCTCTTAGCTTGATTCTATTTAGCATTTTCATTAGCTAGATAGTGTTGATGATGATTTATTTTTGTTTGAGGATGCTGGATTAGACTGTTATTTACACAACTGAACTTTGCATTTAATTGCTAAATGTGTTTTGTTTATACAAAAGGATCGATGATTGTAAAGAGCGTATGCTTCTCATTTTTGCCACTAACATTGTGTTTGGTTATTTGATACGCACAATTTTTTCAGGCTCGTATTAAAAAGATTATGCAAGCTGATGAGGATGTTGGCAAGATAGCTTTGGCAGTGCCTGTCTTAGTTTGTGAGTCTTCTTGATATCCCTGACTTGAGTTTTGAAGGCAATTGTTGGTTATTATTTCCTTTTGGCTAAATATCATGTCTTATTATTACAGCAAAGTCTTTGGAATTGTTCTTGCAAGACCTTTGTGATCGTACATATGAGATAACTCTTGAAAGAGGAGCCAAGACCGTGAGCTCACTGCACCTGTGAGCATTAGATCGCTTAACTTTTATTTTTTACTTCCCCTTGCATGTTTACACTGTCACTGCCTCAAGAGCGTGGAAGGGTTTACTTGAATGCATTTTAAATTCTCGAGCTTTCAGATGTCATTATTGTTGATATTGTGGTTTAAGAGTTAACATGATGTTGTTAAGTGGAAGAGCTTCCAACTCATAGGCCCTATATTGACTGCGTCCAACACCGAGAGGATGTTGTTGATGTTACAGAACTTTATACCACAAATTTGGTATAAAGTTCACTTTTTGTTTTCTTCATACGATTTTTGTAATGCTACTGGATTCATGTTTCTTAAAATGTTTTGTTGTTTGCAGAAAACATTGTGTGGAAAGATATAACGTGTTTGATTTTCTGAGGGAAGTTGTGAGCAAGGTGCCTGACTATGGCCATGCGCAAGGCCAAGGCCATGGTGATGTCACCATGGATGAGCGCAGCATCTCCAAGAGAAGGTTAGATATATTGCCTCCAAATGTTCTGGTTATTTATTTTGATAATCCTGTGTCAAGCTGATGTGAAATGGTTGACTAAATCAGGAAGCCCATCAATGACGAGGTGAATGACAGCGACGAGGAATATAAGAAAAGCAAAACGGTGAGCTCGTGTTCTTCTTTGGGATATTTATTATGCTTCATCATTCATTTGTGATGTCCATTCTTGTGAATCTCTCAGATTCATTGAATTGTTGTTGGTATTGTGCTCAGGAGATGGGGAATGCCAAGCCCGGTGGCAGGGGTGGTAGAGGTAGAGGGCGAGGAAGGGGCCGTGGTGGACGAGCTGCAAGAGCCGCCGAAAGAGAGAATCTCAACCGCGAGATGGAACAAGAAGACGCCATGGTGGAACCGCCACCACCACAAGACAGTATCAATATGCATGTGTCAGCGTCATCATCACCACAAAAGAACGAGAAGAAGGATGTCGATGACGGCATTGCAGCATTAAACGAAGACACCAAGCAACACCTTCAAAGTCCAAAAGAAGGCATTGACTTTGATCTCAACGCCGAATCTCTCGACATAAACGAGACCAAATTGGCATCAGCAACTACTGCAACCGCAGCCACGGCCTCACAGGAATATCCGGGCTGGCCTATGATGGATTTGGGCAAAATGGACCCAGCACAGCTCGCTAGTCTGGGTAAGAGGATAGACGAGGATGATGAAGATTATGATGAAGAAGGCTAAGGCATAGCAGCACCATAGGATAATATAGAGTAGCAGCTTTAGCAGTTTATCTAGAAAATGCTTCTTCTGTCATCAAAATCTACTTCCCTGTTTCCATTTATTGTATGAACCAAAAAGACTGTATGCTCTCTATCCAACTTAAATTATTCTCCTGATATGTTTATTTAAGGTTTTAAAGTTTGCATCAGAAGTTGAAATATCTTACAGAGCAGTTACGTAAACACACAAAAGTACATAAACAGAGGAGTGGAATTAGTCATGGTGTTGCTCCATGTGGTTGAGATGAAGAACACCTTCATGGTTCTTGTGAACCTCCACCTTGAATTTTTCCTCCTTGTCTCCTCTCTTCAACTTCAGAAGCATGTTGAATTTTGCAGCCTCACCGGTAACCTGCGCTCATAGTTCATTAAGCTTATTAATATTGCAATCACCCGAACCAATATTGCATAAAATCGTGCTACTTCCTAACTTCGACACCAATTTGGATTCACTTACACCTGATTTCGTTTATTCGCAAAAACAATGTCAAACACTGACAAGTTCTCTATTGAAATCAATGGCTGATTAGTGAAACAAAGCCATACCTCAGCGTTAGCATGCACAATCTCCTGAAGTTCGTAAGGGAACAAGGAGTTAGACCTCTGCTGGATAGTCTTGACAGCATGATCAGCAACATGCTGCACTTCTGGATCATCTCCTGGAACTTCCCTCCATCCAGATTCATGTTCAACTAATCCACACAAAACCCAATTTCTCATGATCAAAATCTTACTTAACCACAATCTTTGCTTCACTACATAAGTATCCCCTGATTATTACTCATATGCCTACCTTTCTTGCAGCCAAGATCGGAGGGAGTGATTGCAGGGGAATCACTAGCAGGCTTGAATTCCTGTAACTCCTTGAAGTTCAACCATGGCTTCACCCACACTTTTGCTTCGTAAAGCTTCTTCTCACCGGCCTCGATAATCTCCAGAGTCAAGTGATGCAGTATTCCTGCAACAGATTGCTCTTTCGCCTTCACCACCCTCCCAAACTCGAGCAGTACATTCTACAATGAGGGGGAAAAACGACGAAACCAAAACATCATCCAAAAATCAATCACTTCATCAAGCATAAACGCATTCATCACCCAAAGATAATTCCTATTCCTAAGATCTACTTATACGATGTAAAGCGAGATCAAGACGAAAACTCTGACAAATTACTCTGATCTCGCTCTGGATCAAGAATCTAATAGCAGAAACACATATCGAGACGAGAAAGAGAAGAGAAAAATCGAAGATCATGATGAGAGAAATGGGAACCTCTTTCTTGTTGTGTTCATCGACAGCGAAACGAGCGAGGCTTTCGACTTCACCACTGTTCTGATTAGCAGGTACATCGCGAACTCCGCCGAGCAAGGCCATGTCGTCGTTGCAAAATCCTAAATCACTGACGATCAGAGAGGAAACGAAGATGGAGAGAGAGAAAACGAAGAAGAAGAGTAAGAAGAAGAAACGGCTTTTCATCATCTACCTTTATTTGGTTCAGTGCTGTATTTTTAGATATTTTTCGTTTTTAGCCGTCCAAATATCAATTGCGGAAATTTTGGAATTAATCCTCTACGGTTTACAAGTCTTTAAGGCTTCGTGTCCCGGTTAAAGATCTCTTGGTTTAATTGGTATAGTTTTTGATTTTGGTTGAGATCTCAGGAGGTGGTATTCGATTATAGAATTTAATAGAATTTGAAATTCTATACCATTCTAGTGTTATTCAATTAATTAGAATCTTAATTCTATTAAATTTATGTATTATTAGATTGATTATAATCTTTGTTCTTTTAAATTCACGTTTTATTCATAATTTCTGCAACTTTTATTATTTTAGATTGCAAAAAAAATTAATAAAATTCTAGGACAAAAATGTGAATAGCTAATTTCTATAATTTTTGGTGAGATTTTGATATTTTCTATTTTTTTCCATAATACTTTAAAATCAATTCTCTTATAATCCCGCGGTTCAATACCACCCCGGAAGTTTCAGTGAAAATATTTTAATACTTTACTTTGAAACGTACAGATTCAATTGGATACCGACTTGAAATTCGTCTCTTAACTTATCTATTCGAGTTTTAGATTGGTTTAATTCGACACTGACCGGTTTATTTACCCAAAACTAAAAAGAGAAACTCGTACTACTACGATAGACTTGCAAAGTTTTACCCTCGAAAATGATGCTAAAGAGGATATAGCGGCACGTTGTACGAAACGTGTCGGCAGTGAAACTGTTTTCTAATCTCTATGCAAATCTCATCTACAAAAGCCCACTTAGAAGCCCACTTAATGTATCCTCCTGCTTGTTATTCAAGGGTTTATAGTTTGCATCAGAAGAATCTTACAGTGCAAGTAAACACTTAAAAGCACAAAAACAGAGGAAAAGGACTAGTAATGAACGTTGCTCCATGTGGTATAAAGATGAAGAACACACCTTCATGGTTCTTGTGAACATCCTCCACCTTTAATTTTCCAGCCTCACTGGTTACCTTCCAAAATTTTCATGACCAAACTCTTTTTCAATCACAATCTCTATCTCCATACAATTGGAAGACAATGTAATTATTAGATTACTACTCATATTCATCATACCTTTTTTCAGTCAAGATCGGAGGGAGTAATGGCAGGCTTGAACCACTGTAACTCCTTAAATTCCAACCATGACTTCTCCCACACTTTGGCTTCGTAAAGCTTCTTCGTACCACCCTCATGAGTAACCTCTAGAGTCAGGTAATACATTGCTCCTGCTACAACTTGTGTTTTCGCCTTCACCACTCTCGCAAACTCGATTAGTGCATTACAAAGATGGAAAAAAGAAGAAACCACAATTCATTATCAAAAGCAAAACCCACTTTCTGAGATCTACTATAAGCCCATAGAAAACATTAACAAGCAACAAAGCGAGATCAAGAAAAGAACTCTGACAATTAATTACTGTCTAGATCAAGAATATAATAGCAAAAGACATATTCAGACAAGAAACAGAGAAGAAATGAAATCGAAGATGATTGAAAGAAATGGAACCTCGTTCTTGTTATGTTCATCCACAGCGAAACGAACAAGACTCTCCATCTTACCGCTGATTTCATTAACAGGAACATCTTGAACGCCGCCGGGAACGGGCCCGGTCCGGGGACTAGGCACGGGCACGGGCACGGACACGTCCATGACCATCAGAGATGAAATAAAGAGGAAGAAGATAGAGAAAACAAAGAAGAAGACGAAGAAACGACTTTTCATTTTGTTAGTCGTCGACAAAAACAATTGCGAAAAAAATAGAATTTAGTCCTCTACTGTTTAATTGCCGTGTACATGTGCCCAATTGGTTCGATGGTTTTAAAAAATAATTTTTTCCCGACCAATCCACTATACATTTTTCTAGGTCTTTTTCTAGAGAGAAAGAATGAGACTCAAAAAATTTGTAGAAGTGGCAACACTATTTGTACTTAAAGATATTTTGGTTTAATTAAAAAGTAGCTATTAATTCTCTAAGAAAAATATATCTACCATTAGAACATACTCCAAAATCGCAGTGACTATATAAATTGTCTGGATACACTGTGGAGTATATAAATTGAGTTCAATTTGTTGGATATCACTTTGGATTTCATATTTTGTTTATATACATATAAAAATTAAAAGGAGTTTTATTTAGTTTGATATTCCTTTATTGTTTGGATACAAATTGCATATTAAATAGCAGCATCAAGGAAGACAGCAACAAAGGACATTTGGTTGTAACAAGAAGGGTTCTGTTCTTGCTTGAAACAGTATTAGGCTAATTAGCTTAACACATTTGTTAGAAATCTACATAGTAGTTTCGAAATTTGGTTGAGAAACGAAGAAAGAAAAAACTGAAAATACTAGGGCTAGGGCCTAGCAGAAGAGAAAACAGAGGCCCATTTGAAGAAGACCATATATAATCCATCTTTAGAAGAGAAAAATCCCAAAATTCAGAGATAGAGCCTAATGGGAACGGTTAATGGATCTATCGTTTCGCGTCGGCTTATGGGAACGGTTAGACCCAATCATCTCGGTAAGTTTTTTTTTTTTTTTTTGTGTTTGCTAAACAATCATCTCGGTAAGTTACTACGAGTTCTATACAAAATTCGAGAGTGTGAGGGAAATAAACAAAAAACAATCTTTGATTCTTTTGTCATGTGATTGTAGATGATTTGCAACCGTGGATCATAACCCAAGGTTCACGATTAGCATTATTTGTGATCATTTTCTAATGAATAAAATAGGTAGCCATCTTTATCCATAGCGACTAGCATCGAATAGTTCTTTCGCAAGGCTTCACTATTCTCTCTGAATATGAATTCTTACCAAAGAATTATTCACCAAAGAATTATTCGATGCTTGTCTTGCAAAGATATGGAGGTCTCTTAGTTTGTCTAAAGATCTGATCGTCTAAGACTCCCTTTTATGAAGCTAAAGTCAGCTGAATTTAATCATCTCTCTCTCTCTAATCAACGTTTAGCTTAATGATAATCTTCTTTGACTTCAAAATGACATTTGCAACTGATATGTTAAACAAATAAACTATTATTAGGCTACTGGTGACAAATTAAACTATATCCAAGTTAGATACTGTGGACAGAAGAAAACACTTATGGTTATATATATTTTTTTTTTTGGGACAACTCATATTCAAGAAAGGACTTTTATTTAGTTTGATATTCCTTTATTGTTTGGATACATAACTCCATATTACATAGTAGCATCAAGGAAGACAGAAGCAAATGATCTTTGGTTGTAACAATCAAGGTTACTTCCAGGATCAACCCCAAATTTGTCACAATACCTCTGATAAAACCCTATCCGATTCACGACTCTAGAGTCCTGGCCATGACCACACTCCAGTCCACCGTTAATAATATTCGTAATCACACCGTAACCCGGTAATCTTCCCGCGGCAAGGTCAGCGTCTGAGGGCTGCCATTGACCGGTGATCACGGCGTGGCACGACGGTTTAGGAGACTGAGGAGTCATCCAGAACCAAATCGCGGCTTTGAAAGCGATCACTGCGTCGTTGGAGACAAGGTCAGGGTTGTTCAGTAAATCAGCTCCTATGGCTCGACCGCACTGTCCGTAGTTGTAGTTCCACGTCAGCTGCATCGGTCCTCTTCCGTAGTAACGTTTGCCAGGTGCGCATGGCCACGTGGCGCTCGGTGAACAGTAGTCTGAGGAAGGGTTTTGTTCTTGCTTGAAACAGTAACCCCATGAGAATGGTCCGTCCGGTGCTGTGGCCCACCCACCTTCACACACGTGACCGTCCATTTCCGTTATTATATAGTCACAACCAAAATGTGTAATCTTGAAACGTAATCAAAGAATTTTTTTTTAAACAAACTAAAAATATTATATATTTTAATTTTTGTTAAGCTTTTCCTTTTCGCTAATTGTAAAGTGTAAAGCGGAGACTTTAACTGTCAAATATATCTCTTGTTAATCATAAACGTCCCAAATGCAAAAGAAATGACGTTTGTATTTATACTTTTTCCAAAATATCCTATGGAAAATGATTTATATTTCCAATATATTAATTTGGTTTAGTTTACTTTTCATCTTGTGCCTACGTAAGAAATAAACAATAGGTGATTAATACCGGTGGTTTCGTGGGAAGTTTGGCCAAAAAAGGCGGCGATCTCTTTCTTCCTTGCGGCGGTGTCTCCGGTGGTACCAAAGCCAGGGAAAGACTTTGCGGCAGAGATAAAGGCATCATAAGTGTAGAAACCTCTGGCAGGACAAACACCGTTGTTCCTATGCTTAAGCATATCATCGAACTGAGAACTTGTAATGATGCCTGAAAGATCACCGGTAGGAGGAGTACCGCCGGGAGTGCACTGGCTTTGACAACCAGGCTGCTTACAGTAAGGTTCGGTGTTGCCGCACCAACCGAACTCACTGCAACATAGACCGCCGGGGCAGAGAGCTCCTCCGGCTTGACTACCACATTGTTCGCCGGAGGAAAATGTTAAGAGAAATGAGAATATGAGAAAGAGAAGAAGATGAGTCTTCATTTTTCTCTGATGTTTTCTTTATGGGGTTTGGTAGGCAAGTTGGGGTATATATAGTATGCAAGATACATTAATCTTTTTTTTGTGTGTGCATACAAGACACATATTAGTAAATGTATGTTAATCATCACATCAAATTTTCTAATTTCCCATAGTTATATATTATGTGGAGTATTATATCTCTGTGTAACAAACAAGGTTTGTGTTTGGGTGCAGATATTTTTGTTGGGGCAATTATTTAAGTACATGTACATCAGAAGTTGTGCTAAATTTGGTAGAGATTACCAATTTTAGTAGACCAAAAGCATAACAATTAAGTACAGTCCATTTTCGTTTTTCCTTTTTAAAAGTGAATTTTTTTTATAGATTACACTCTACGACCTGATGTCCATTACAAGAGTTGCAAGGATAGTCAAGAATGTATATACAACGTGATGGCAAGTAGTGTAATTTTTTTGTTTCTCGGTCAGAGACGTGTGGAAATATTTTCTTATGAATGTTGACAAACAACAAAAGTGAATGTAATCTTATATACCATAAGTTTCTCAAAATTTAAGTGATGAGAGGCTGCTATGTATCATTTAATTTTTTGACATTTGTCTTTTGAAATTATTTATTAAAAACAAAAGAAAACTTAAATGTATTTTAATAACTTTACCAATTAATTCTAACAATTAAATAGCTAATTTTTATGTAAATTAATTCTAACAAGTTACAATTAAGTATTTTGTGTATATTTATGTAACCAAGACTCTCGATAGAAAATTTACTCCATCACAAATTGTAAATCCAGTAAAATAGCAATGAATTGATGTAAAAGATAAAAATCACAGCAAAACGATAAATAGAGTAAGACAAAAATACAATCAAACATCAATTATTCTCTCCTTATGATTAAAGTTATAATGAAATAAACAAAAAGATGCACTCTAATACCTCTATTGAGATCGATGATGTATATGTCTCGATAGAACCAAAGCATACTACAATTTGTACCATCAATAGATTTTTACAAATGTATTTGATGCAAAAAATATGACCAACCATTTTTATTTAGAAAACCGTAGTTAATATTGATTCAGATATAAAAGTTAAAGATTTGTGCCAAAGAAGATGTCTTCCATATTATATAAATTTTACTAACGAAAGGTCTATTTCTTTTTATGTAGAACATTGTAAATGTCCAACAATTTGATACAAATGCTTAGTCTTCTAATTTAAATAATTATTTATTATAAAGTATAAACACAAAATTTATATAATATTAAATACAAAAATAATCAATAAGTAGAAATTATTAATGATAATTTTTAAATCTCACGCAACGCGTGGACAATCCCTAGTTATGAATATGAGGCGACTGGTTCATGATCGACTTTTTTAAAAAGAAATTGAGATTTTTCAGGATGAATTATAAGGTAACGTATAGCATTAACCATTTAATGTTATAGTGACTCGAGACCAAATCATAGAAATATTTAAAACTATATTTATACCCACGCGTTGCATGCGATATTATTTTTAAGTGTCCAAAATAAATCATGAAATATAAATATAATAATTTGAATTTTAAAAAGTAATTCTATGCAACCACAACGGATTCGGCGAATACGTGTTACCAATTAAAGCAAACACAACATATTATATATTATAAAAATATTTTGTTATCAATTTAAAAATATTTTTTCCAATCCAACCTAGGATATTGGTGCGACCAAGCAAAATTTAGCCGATTTCAAATCTAATAACCTAGTCTACTACTATAGGTAGAGTATGTTTTATATGAAGTCATTCATTTCACATAATAAAAAAAATATAAATTGTTTATATTAGTCTCTTGCTTACATTTTTTTAGCTCTAAAGCACTTGTTTATCTCATTTAAATTTCCACATCTTCTAAGACACACTTACTTTTCTTCTTGAATCTATTCTCTTTTCACCTTCTTTTTGTTCACATATAACATGTTAAAACTCTATATTGATTTTCATATCTTTGTATTGAAATTGTTCATATCTTTCAACAAACGTTAATTTTTTCACTATTTAATCATATTTTCTACTTCAGAACCCTAATTTTAATATTACATTGCTTCAAACAGTCATCATCATTTGGTTTCTATTATTTTAGAACTTTCTCATGTTATTTATCTATAATTTTAATCATTTATTATTTTATGTGAACGCTTTACAAAAATTTCAAGTTTATGGAATAAATATATTTACCGTATATTCATATCGCTTTTGTACTTATGTTGTTTTTTTACTTAAAATGATGTATGATTTATCTAGACTTTTAATCAATTTTAACGTTGGAAATATTTATAAATTTTTGTTTTCGTTCTTGTAATCTCTATTTATTTTTATTGTATTGTACTATTTAATTTGGTTTATGTAAATTTTATAATTTATGTTGTGTGGTAATTAATAGAAACCAATAATTAAAAGATAGAAATTAATTGAATCATTAAACTTTAGTTTCAATGTAATTATTATTTTTTTTATGAGATGAATGCTTTAAAATGATGATGTAGACACTTTAAGAAAAGAGAAAACTCTCCCGTCATATAATATATTTGGTCCATCTTAAAGATATATATATTTTAATTTTTAATGTTAAGATAGGATAATTTCAAGCTACAAACTACTCTGCTCTACCCAATACAAGAATTCAAAAGATAGTTTTTCTTTATAATTTATGTTGTGTGGTAATCTTTGGTACCCAACCCATTCTGAAAATCATAGGAGACAAGAATGTTTTTCTCAAAACAAAAAAATGAATGCTTTTAAAAGGAAAATAGATACAACCAAAGAATCTTTAAGTTTTTTGGTAAAACAGATCTTCATTATGATAGTTAATCCAGAGACATATTTTTATTTTTATTGTATAGAAGTCTCACATGAATGACATGTTTTCTCATTCTGCTCATTTGCATTTCAAATTTGAACGAATAATAAGTTAGCAACAAAAAAAAAATTGAACGACTAAAAGAGTGTTTTATCCTCCACTATATATATATATTAGTGATTACAAGATATATACGGTATAAATACGTACCGACCAAAAAAAGAAACGGTATAAATACGTAATTATTTACAAAAATGAAATACGTATGTTCCCAAATTTACAATGCTTAAAAGACAATAAACAGTATAGCAAGGTAGCGGTTGAGAGAGACGCATGTGGTGCAGATTCGTAAACGGGTTGTGAGGGTATTTTTTTAGTTAGAATTTGGGCAAAAACAACAAAAACGTGCCAGCTTTCCTCGTCACTTCTCTAGAAAACAACAAAACGTAACAACGTTAAACACCTTTTGCTTTTTTTTATTAGACGCTCATAATTGATCAAAAAATAGATTTTTGTATTCACTGTACTCACTTAGATTATGTGCGTATATGATCATGTTTTCAGTCCGGCCTAAAAATATCGGGTCATCTTCTATCTTTGACACGAGGTGAATATATCTCTTAAATTTGTATTTAAAAAAGATATTGATAATAGCAAATTGATGAACTTAAATATAGATATTAAAATTGCTTAGAAGTTGCACTACAATGGTTGATTTAGTGTCTCTTTCGAACATATTTAATCCGCTTTTGAATAACAAGGTCATTAAATATAATAAATTGTTGGAAACAGTGTGTCCTATGAACTTTAGAATTTTTTTTTTGTAAAATGGTTTATGAATTCATTGCTATTATAATATAAAATAGTTTATATTATAATAGCAATAGCAATTCATTGTAAAATGGTTTATCAAATTATTATATTGCTATTATAATATAAAATGTCTTCTTCGGACATATTTAATCCATTTTTGAATAACGTCGTCATTAAATATAATAAATTGTTGGAAACAGTGTGTCCTATGAGTTTTAAAATTTTTTGTAAAATGGTTTATCAATTCATTGCTATTATAATATAAAATGGTTTATATTATAATAGCAATAACAATTCGTTGTAAAATGGTTTATCAAATTATTATATTGTTATTATAATATAAAATGTCTCTTTCGGACATATTTAATCCGCTTTTGAATAACAACATTATTAAATATAATAAATTGTTGGAAACAATGTGTCCTATGAACTTTAGAAAATTTTGTAAAATGGTTTATCAATTCATTGCTATTATATTATAAAATGGTTTATATTATAATAGCAATAGCAAATCACTGTAAAATAGTTTATCAAATTATTATATTGCTATTATAATATAAAATGTCTCCATTGGACATATTTAATCCGCTTTTGAATAACAACGTCATTAAATATAATAAATTGTTAGAAACAGTGTGTCAAATGAGTTTTAGAAAATTTTGTAAAATGATTTATCAATTCATTGCCATTATATTATAAAATGGTTTATATTATAATAGCAATAGCAATTCATTGTAAAATGGTTTATCAAATTATTATAAGGGGGTAAAATGGTTTATACTATTATTAAAAGACAGTTTATCACTACAAATGGTTGAGTCACTCTAGTGTCTCATTCGGACAAATTTAATCTGTCTTTTAATAATAGAATAAAAAATATGATAAAATTTTGGAATCGGTGTGTTGAGTTTAGTAATATTGCTTTTTTTTTTGTCATCTGAATATTGATATTAAACAAGTAATCAAAGGTTACAAAGCAGAGTTGCACAATTCCAAAAGATGGAAGCAAAAGCCAAAATAAGGGGACTAGCCAAGTAATACAAGAGAAACAAGCTTAATCTAATAGGGTTGCAGGGCCAAATAAGTAGATTTTGGGATGGAATTCCTTGCGCTCAAGTCGAAGTCCAATCTTTTTAAGCACATTACCGAATTGTGTCTAGACGCATCACCACACAAACAAAGAATCATTATCCGTTGCAACCTAACCTTCCTAAGCTACTCCGACTTAGCAAAGCGAACCGGGGCGGTACATATGAACCAAAACCCAGAGACCTCTTTGTCTCTTGAACATATTGCAAAGGGGAGTAAATCCGTTATGGTGAAGACTCCAAATCCAGGCGAGGATATACAAACTCATTTTCGACTCACCACAATCACAAAACTAGAAGCAACGACTCATGACCACATAAATCACTGCTTGAGCCAGAACATTGCCAACCCAAAGCGATCCTTAACCATAACGAATCAAGAGCACCAACTCTCTTTCTCCTAAGCATAACCAACCCCTTCGAAAATACAAGTAACGAAAAGCCACATTCAATAAACCAGAGCAAAAGAGAACCGAAGACAAACCTATAGAAACCAACTAATTTAAACACAGATCAAAAGAGAGATTTCCATCGACAAAGAGATCAACAGCATCGACGAGTAGAGGAAGGCCTGCAAGGGATCAATCTAGCACGAAAAGAAAAACCAAACAAACTCCAAAGCAAGGCCAAGTACCACCGATAGATAAGTACGCCGCACCTTCACCGCGAGCCCCTCAAACCGTCTAGACCAAACCGGAGCCACCGCCAACATCTCCCTCATCGATCTCAAACCTCAATCTATCGAAACCAAAACCCCCTCATAGAACTTGCA
Organism: Arabis hirsuta; assembly: GCA_964056655.1. NCBI lineage: Eukaryota > Viridiplantae > Streptophyta > Magnoliopsida > Brassicales > Brassicaceae > Arabis > Arabis hirsuta. The sequence continues at coordinate 27,351,159 of OZ053306.1, read as the reverse complement.
TAAACTAGATAGAAGAGAAAAAGACAAAGATAAAAGACTAAAAGACCGACAACGGTGCTTTCGGAGCCACCGGCACCGGCAAATCTGAGATCGCAGGGTGAAAGGAGAGCTGCCGACACTTTTTTTTTAAGATTGTAATATTGCTTAGGCTACCCTTTATTCATAAAAGGTTTCTTTTTAAAAACATAAACATCATTATAACTTTCCGTATCTTTTCTAATTAAAAACACAATCATCAATAATTGTTATTATTTCTACGTATTTAATATTCAAAATATATAATTATCTCTATAATTAATGATATTTTTTCTTAATTACCAATTCATAATATATTTGTCAATATTTAGTTAAATATTTCGTATATATAGTTAATATTTGCAACTATTTTTAATCTAAAAATTTATGGTCGTATCTTTTTGTTATAAATAATTTCTTGCGCTAATTGTCTTTCATCATTTTAAAAAAAAACTGAGAAGTCGTAGCAAAAATGGCTGATCGGTGGTAATTGCTTAATTCTAAAGAGGTAGTATTTAGATACAAAAAATATCTTCTATGCTAATTTCATATTTATCAATTTCAGACTAATATTTTTTCTTCTTATGTTTTTCGTAGGTTGTCAAGTGCAAAATCATGTGTACTATTTTAGGGATTGATACCGATTCGACTTGGTATTACATGACATAGATGTAACAAAAAGGTGTCAAGTCTATGAAGAGCGTAACATATTCTTGTGAGATTTGCAATAAATCCCACGTGACACCATTTGTTGCAAAGTATGATTTTTTTTTTTGGGTCCAATTGTTGCAAGGTATGATAATAAAGGTTCAGTTTGCATAATTATTTTTGGTGTTATTTAAATAATAGAGATTATCTAAATTTATATATGTCTTATCTTTTCAATAGGTATAACTTGCATCTAACTGTGATGGATTTTTCTGGACAAACAAAATTTATTTTGTTTGATAGTATTGCTTTCTCCATTGTGAAGTTAACTGTCGAAGACCTCATAAATGGAGGAGATTACGATGAGGTATATTATCTACTAGCAGTTTTCGAACTGTCATGATTATCAATGAAATAATCAAAACACCTTATAGTACCTATATCTACTCCTCAGGTTGAGAATGCTAAAGAGTTGTCAGGAGTTTTGAAAAACATTATTGAGAAAAAGTTCAATTTTCTCATATCTACGGAGAAATTCAATCTTCGTGAAGGAAATGATACATTCATGGTTGAACGAGTTTTGTCTATACAAGACATACAATTAGTCTTTCGTGACAAGTTTACATTTATTTATGGAATTTAAAACAATAAATCTTATTTGATTACTTCAAAATATTTTCTTGGAGATTTTTCTTTAATTTATGTATTTGTTTTTTACCATATAATAATATTCTTTTGACAAACTTATCTTTCTCAAGATCAACTTCTTTGTTAACAATACGACAGACATATGTACATGCACAATACTTAACATACTTAATCTCTACCTTCAAGTTAGAAAACAACCAACATACTTTTTCAAACTAATCGATTCTACTTACAAACTAAAACCATACATATCTAATCTTAGAACATATTATATACGATACAATACGAAAAGTAAGTTTATTTTACAACATATACAATGTTCCAGCACAAAGTGCGGGTGAGAATCTAGTGTCTCTTTATGACATCCGCTTTTTGGTACTAAAGTCAATAATATAATAAACTAGAGATTGCGTTGCGTGGATTTAAAAATTAACATGGTAAAATATACAATAATTCTAGCTTATTGATTATTTGTGAATTTAATATTACAAAAAGTTGTTGTTGTAGTAAATAAATTATCTAGGTTAGAAGATTAAACATTTGGAGCAAATTGTTGGACATATATAATGTTATATGTGAAAATAATAAACAGTTCATTAATAAAATTTACATCGTGGGCATATGAACGATATCTTCTTTTGCACAAATCCGCAACTTGTATGTCTTTATCAATTAGAAGGTACATCGTGAACTCCGCCGAGCAAGGCCATGTCGTCGTTGCAAAATCCTAAATCACTGGCGATCATAGAGGAAGCGAAGATGGAGAGAGAGAAAATGAAGAAGAAGAGTATGAAGAAGAAACGGCTTTTCATCATCTACTTTTATTTGGGTTCAGTGCTGTATTTTTAGATATTTTTCGTTTTTAGATTACTCTGATCTTGCTCTGGATCAAGAATCTAATAGCAGAAACACATATAGAGACGATAAAAAGAAGAAAAATCGAAAATCATGATGAGAGAAATGAGAACCTTCTAGTTATGTTCATCGACAGTGAAACGAGCGAGGTTATCAACTTCGCCACTGTTCTGATTAGCAGTTACATTGCGAACTCCGCCGAACAAGGCCATGTCGTCGTTGCAAAATCCTAAATCATTGGCGATCAGAGAGAAAGCGAAAATGGAAAGGGAGAAAATGAATAAGAAGAGTATGAAAAAGAAGAGTATGAAGAAGAAACAACTTTTCATCATCTACCTTTATTTGGGTTCGGTGCTGTATCCCAAAATTGCGGAAATTTTGGAATAAATCCTCTACGGTTACAAGTCTTTTAGGCACCGTGAAAATATAGGTGAAAATATCATAAAACCAAAATGTAAACTATACCAATTAAACCAAGACTTGTTCACCTCTATTTACACTTTCACTTCTATTTGGTTTAATTGGTATAGTTTTAAATTTTGGTTCAGATTTAAGTTTCAGTGAAAATATTTTAATACTTTACTTTGAACTGTACAAATTCAGTTGAATACCGGCTTGAATTTCGTCTCTTAAGACTTAAGTTATCTATTCGAGTTTTAGATTGGTTTAATTCGACCCTAACCGGTTTATTTACCCAAAATTAAAAGGAGAAACTCGTACTACTACAATAGACTTGCAAAGTTTGCATCAGAAGCCCACTTAGAAGTTAGAAGCCCACTTAATTTATCCTCTTGATATAGTTATTCAAGGGTTTATAGTTTGCATCAGAAGTAAAAAGTATCTTACAGTGCAAGTAAACACTCAAAAGCACAAAAACAGAGGAAAGGACTAGTAATGAACGTTGCTCCATGTGGTATAAATATGAAGAACACACCTTCATGGTTCCTGTGAATTTCCTCCACCTTTAATTTTACAGACCTTCCAATTTTTTCATGACCAAACTCTTTCTTAATTACAATCTCTATCTTCATTCAACTGGAGGACAATGTACTTATTAGCTACTACTACACGTATATTCATACCTTTTTTTTCAGTCAAGTTCGGAAGGAGTAATGGCAGGCTTGAACCACTGTAACTCCTTGAATTCCAACCATGACTTCTCCCACACTTTGGCTTCGTAAAGCTTCTTCTTACCACCCTCATGAGTAACCTCCACAGTCAGGTAATACATCGCTCCTGCTACAACTTGTGTTTTCGCCTTCACCACTCTCGCAAACTCGAGTAGTGCATTCTATAGAAAAAACCATAACACACATCTTCCAAAAAATCAGTCAGTCAAGCCCAACAACATAAACGCATTCAACACTAAAAAAAACACACTTTCTGAGGTCAACTATAAGCGCATGGAAAGGAAAACATTAACACGCAACATATCGAGATCAAGAATATAACTCGTACAGATTACTCTAATCACGGTTTAGATCAAGAATATAATAGCAAAAACACATATCGAGACAAGAAACAGAGAAGAAATGAAATCGAAGATGATTGAAAGAAATGGAACCTCGTTCTTGTTATGTTCATCCACAGCGAAACGAGCAAGACTCTCCATCTTACCGTTGATTTCATTAATAGGAACATCTCGAACGCCGCCGGGAACGGGCCCGGGCCGGGGACTAGGCACGGGCACGGACACTTCCATGTCGTCGTTGCGAAACCCTAAATAACTAACAATCAGAGATGGAACAAAGAGGAAGAAGATAGAGAAAACAAAGAAGAAGATGAAGAAACGAATTTTCATTTTGTTAGTCGTCGACAAAAACAATTGCGAAAAAATTTAGAACTAGTCCTCTACTGTTTAATTGCCGTGTACATGTTCCCAATTGGTTCGATGGTTTTTAAAAAAACAAAATTTCCCGACCAATCCACTATACATTTTTCTCGGTCTTTTTCTAGAGAGAAAGAATCGGACTCAAAAATTTTGTACAGGTGGCAACACTATTTGTATTTGTCTTGCAAAGATATGGAGGTTTAACAAAGATATGGATTGAATTGAATTTTTTGTTTTAATTTATTTATCTGTTTAACAACTAACACTCTCTTAGTTTGTTGAAAGGTCTGATAGTTAGTAAATATATTAGAACAATATATGAATTTTATAATATTAATTGTATTGAGATTAACATTAGAATACCAACTTATTTTGTTGTTGTTTTTTGTGATTATAAGTAGTAAATATATAGGGGTTCTAAAAAAAAAATTTATGAAACTGTGTTTTTTTTAAAGTAAAGTTTATTTTCTTAAAATTGATAACATAGTACATTCAATAAAATATGAAATTTCAAACATACATGAAACAAAAATATTTAAAACATAGATTTCGAAATCATAAACGGAAATAGAAAAGAGAGACTCTCAACAAGGATGATCCTTGACTAAAGGCGGAAATGTCCTCACGGAATTCCAATCCAAATTCCCAACACCATGCTCTTTGGTAAGTTTGAATTTAAAAATATCTCCTAATGCAATAGGTAAAGTTACGCAGGAGCATGAAAATAACAGCAGCACAAATCAAAACATGAAAATGGAACATGTGGAGATAATCAGGAATACCAGAATAATAATTGGTCCTTTCTTTTAACTCATTGAACTTTCCCAGCAATTCTGCTTGAAGCTTTTCCAAGGTGTTTTGATCTCTGCGGTCACCTAAACCAAACAATTTTACACACAAAGACATGATTTAAGACACCAAGCCACAAGATTCCATATAAAAGAAGGAAAACACAAAGACTCACACATCCTGGAGAAGCTAACGATTGAAGAATGGGCAAGAGAAGCAAGAGCAGGTAAAAGAAACATTGGCAAGATCCTGAAACTCCTTAGTTTCCAATCCAAATCCTCATTTCTTGTTGTCATAATTGCATAAACCACTGCAATTATCTGAAAGCATAGAAAGAGAAAAACTAAAAACATCAACTTCATTCAAATCTTAACTTTTCCTACTAACATAACCAAAACAAGGTTTGTTCAGAGCTGACCTCAAAGAATACAGAGAAAGCGATGAGATTTCTAATGAGTTTCCTCCTTTCTAATGAGTTTCCTCCTTGTAATCCATCTTTCGTCGGCTTCATCGCTCCACTTTTGGTTGTACACAAACAGCAAGAGAAGAGCTTCTTCTCTCGGTTCTTCTTCGATCCGATACAGAGTTCGCAAAACCAATCACCTTCTGGTATAGCTTTAATAAGAGGATTCCCATGACAAGAAGCATGAACCATCAAATCACAACCATCACAAAACACAATTGGATTTAATGGATCACCATCTGTGCTTTGACATACAACAAACATAATCCCATCTTCATCTTCTTCTTCTACTTTCTCCACTTCTCTATCTTCAAGTTCTGCATCACAGAGATCCAGATCTTTTCCTTTCCACAGAGGATCAATATTCTGTTTATCATCATCTTCTTCTACTACTACTTCTAGAATCGATTCATCATTTTTCTCAATTCCTTTCTCCTCAACATAAGGCTTATACTCAATATTCAGATCAAAAGGCGAAAGAGGATTACCGGAGAGTGAATCGGGATCAAACGCTCAAATCCTTTTCTTCGCCGGAAGACAAAGATAGGTCGGATTAGAGTTCTCGGCGTCGTCATCGTAATCAATAGAGTCTGCTTCCTATTCTTCGTCGGTAAATGCAACGGCTTCACCCTCTGATTGATTCTTCGGTAGACGATGCGAGAGAGAGAGAGGAGACGATTCGTCACTGGATTGAAAGAGATCGAGAGAGAGAGATCAAGGAGACGATGCGAGAGAGAGAATCTCTTTCGTTTTTTTACACAAAATCGGGAGAGATCGAGGAGACGATCGAGAGAGAGAGAGGAGATGATGCGAGAGAGAGAGAGGCTGATTTTTATTTCTCCTTTTCTTTATATTAACCGGAAATATAAACACCATATTTAGAACCGTAAATAAAGTATTCAACCCATTTTCATTTATTTAAATGGATTTAATTACTAACAACCCACTATCTTTACTCTAATTTACTACCGATAACGATGCTCCCTTTTACCATCGCTCTCTCTCTCTAATCAATCGGTTAGCTTAAGGATAATCTTCGTCGACATTTGCAACTGATATGTTAAATAGATAAACTATTAGGCTACTGTGACAAATTAAACTATATATCCATGTTAGATAATGTGTACAAAGGTATTTTAAAAAGAGGGGAGGGCAATAAAAAAAGAAAATGGACGGTCTCTGTTGGTATATCGTGGGAACTTTAGCGACTATTACAAGCAGCCCCCTCATTGCCTCCACTTAACCCAACTCAATTTTGGCGACTTTTCTTTGGTCAAGAGCTGATCGTACAATGAAATGAATCACTCTAACAAAATTATTTCATATTATGGTTCGTTGGATACTTACGCAGAATGCCAAATTAAGTTCAATTTGTTGGATATCACTATGGATTTCATATTTAGTTTATACATATATAAAAAAGGACTTTTATTTAGTTTGATATTCCTTTATTGTTTGGATACATAACTGCATATTATTAAATAGCAGCATCAAGGAAGACAGAAGCAAAGGACCTTTGGTTGTAACAATCAAGGTTACTTCCAGGATTAACTCCAAATATGTTACAATACCTCTGATAAAACCCTATCCGATCCGCAACTCTAGAGTCTTGGCCATGACCACACTCCAATCCACCGTTAATAATATTCGTAATCACACCATAACCCGGTAATCTCCCGGCAGCACGGTCGGCGTCTGAGGGCTGCCATTGACCGGTGATCACGGCGTGGCACGACGGTTTAGGAGACTGAGGAGTCATCCAGAACCAAATCGCGGCTTTGAAAGCGATCACTGCGTCGTTGGAGACAAGGTCAGGGTTGTTCAGTAAATCAGCTCCTATGGCTCGACCGCACTGTCCGTAGTTGTAGTTCCACGTCAGCTGCATCGGTCCTCTTCCGTAGTAACGTTTGCCAGGTGCGCATGGCCACGTGGCGCTCGGTGAACAGTAGTCTGAGGAAGGGTTTTGTTCTTGCTTGAAACAGTAACCCCATGAGAATGGTCCGTCCGGTGCTGTGGCCCACCCACCTGCACACATGTAATGACCGTCCATTTCGGTTAATGTATATACTATATAGTCACAACTTTACATTATTCAATAAAACATGTAACAATTTAATTAATCAAGTGTGTATTCTTGAAACGTAATCACGAATACATTTTTCAAACAAACTATAAATATATATACAGTAAAACCTCTATAAATTAATAATGTTGGGACTTTGAAAATTTATTAATTTAGAGAGATATTAATTAATCGATAAATTAATAAATATTAATTTATAGAGATATATCTGTTTTAGGTACGAATTTTTTTTAACAAAATTCAAATGATATTCTGTTCAAGAATTTAATTAAATTCATTTGTAAAAATAATATGTATTAACTTGAGATTATGATTTATACTTTTATTATTGTAATAGAATAAATACTAACATCATAATATACTATCCATTTAAAATTAATACACATTATTAGTACCAAAATTTAGAAAAAAACATGGTTATCGTTCTTAATGTGATGATAAAGTCAGCAACAATATATATTATGATACATTTGGAAAGAATTATGTATACAAAATCAATTATCGTGTCTATAACTTATCATGAGTTTTGGATACCGAAAAACAATCATAAAAGTTTGTTTGATATAGTAAGTAGAATAAAAAGGTACTGAAGCAAAAAACAAATTATATATATATATATATATATATATATCCATAATTATACATGATTATTAATTTATGATATTATTAGGACTATATTTTTACATGGGAGTTTTAAAAAAATTATTATCTTATCATCTTATCAAATTTCGTAAATTTTTACATTGGCCCGACTCGGATCGGGATAATTTATTAATTTATGGTGATTATTAATTTATCGAGTATTAATTTATAGAGGTTTTACTGTATATATATATATATATATATTTTAAGTTTCTCTTTTTGTTAATTGTAACACGGTAAAAGATTTATTTGCTAATCATAAACATCCAAAATGCAAATGAATTTATTTTTACACTTTTTTCAAAAATATTCTATGGAAAATTGGATATATGTTTTATATTTTCAAAATGTTAATTTGGTGTTAGTTGACTTTTCATGTGCGATTACGTTTGAAATATATAATACTAGTAATTCGTATACCGGTGGTTTCGTGGGAAGTTTGGCCAAAGAAGGCGGCGATCTCCTTCTTCCTCGCGGCGGTGTCTCCGGTGGTACCGAAGCCAGAGAAAGACTTAGCGGCGGTGATAAAGGCATCATAAGTATAGAAACCTCTAGCAGGACAAGCACCGTCGTTCCTATGCTTAAGCATATCATCGAACTGAGAACTTGTAATGATGCCTGAAAGATCACCAGAAGGAGGAGTACCGCCGGGAGTGCACTGGCTTTGACAACCAGGCTGCTTACAGTAAGGTTCGGTGTCGCCGCACCAACCGAACTCGCTGCAACATAGACCGCCGGGGCAGAGAGCTCCTCCGGCTTGACGACCACATTGTTCGCCGGAGGAAAATGTTAAGAGAAAGGAGAATATGAGAAAGAGAAGAAAAGGAGTCTTCATTTTTCTCTGATTTTTTCTTTATGGGGTTTGGTAGGCAAGTTGGGGTATATATAGTATGGAGGATACATTAATCATTTTTTGTGTGTACATACAAGATAGATATTAGTAAATGAATGTTAATCATCACCTCAAATTTTCTAATTTCCCATAGTTATATATTATGTGGAGTATGTCTATGTGTAACAAACAAGATTTTTTGTTTGGAGTTTTTTGTACATGTACATCAGAAGCTGTGCTAAAATTGGTAGATTACCAATTTTAGTAGACCAAAAGCATAACAATTTTTTTTTTTTTAAAGCATAACAATTAAGTACAGTCCATTTTAGTTTTTCTGTTTAAAAAGGGAATTTTCTTATAGACTACACACTCTACGGCCTGATGTCCATCACAAGAGTTGCAAGGATAGCCAAGAATGTATATATAACGTAATGGCAAGGAAATAAACGTGTATTTTTTTTTTTTTTTGGGTCAGAGACGTGAGTAAATATTTAATTATGAATGTTGACAAACAACAAAAGTGAATATAATTATGAATATGAGGCGGCTGGTTCATGATCGACTTTTTCAAAAAGAAAATTGAGATTTTTCAGAATTAATTACTAAAGGTAACGTATAGCATTAACCATTTAATAATGTTATAGTGACTCTAGACCAAATCATAGAAATATTTATTCATGGCATAGAAAATTTCCAACCACTCACGGAGACTCTCTCTCTCTATTCTATAATGTTTTATCCAATGTACGTGACGTGTTAACAAATTGTGAAAAACCAAAATTATGAAAAAACCTGCGTGCTCTCTTTACTAAATTAAAATATTATACACGATAATCAAATCGATTGGGTCATTTCCATCACTGTGGGCTGCGTTGCAATCTCTTTCACGGTAAATAATATATGTATACGTACTATATAGGCATTACAATAGATCTTAATTATTTGACTTTCATAACAACGATAGACCAAATATTGGCAATTGCTTCTGGTCACACGGCTCACTATTTTCTCTTTTTTTATAAATCGTGGAGTTCCGAATTTTTGGCTCATAATCTCTTCGATATCCGGAGATAGTTTTTGGATATTCCGATTTAAAGAATAACTATCCGGAGAACCAATCCCCTTGTATTACTACTAGACCACTACACATTTGGTTCACACGGCTCACTATTGATACTATGATAATATCATACGCAAATGAATTTAGGAAGAACACATTTTGGGCAACAATATAATCAATCTTTCTTCCTCGTTCCTTTAAGCCAACAGTTAATCTCCATATGTTGTTTTTCATGCACATGCAACTGCAACTTGAACAAATGAACCACTGAGTTAAATTGTAATATAAACTATATCAGTATATCACTGGGTAATATTCTTTTTGATTTCTTGTTCATCACTTCATCATGAAAACCTTTTGAATTCTAAACAAAAAACAATACAGGTCGGGTTCAAATGATAGTCCCTAATATAATTAATGTAATAAATATGAGTGAAACATAGTTTAGTGGCTTAATTAAAGAAATTAGAGAAAAAGATCAATTTCTCCAGTGGTTCTACAAAATAAGTGAATGAGTTGAGTTAAAATTTGACCAAAAAAAGTGAATGAGTAGAATTATTCAAGAATTTTAATTTTCTTTTGTGGTGGAGTCGGTTTAGTTTTGGTCCGGTTATTCGGGGATTTTTGATTTCATAATTCGATACGATTTTGATGTTTTTTTAATTTTTCATTCTTCCGGTTGAAGTCGGTTCTTGCCTTCTCTATTTATTTATAAAGATAAAAAAAAAAAAAAGACAAAGCAATCAGTAAAATCTGTGTGAAAGTCGAAACGGTAGAGAATGGGAGACGCGAAGAAGACGGAGATGGAGATGGAGATGGAGACGGTAGAGAAGAAGGGAGCATCAGGATCCGTTGGTTTCAGAGAACTACGTGACGATCTCTTCAATGAAGCAGCAAATCTCGTCTCCGAAGATCCCTCCATACGAATCGCGATCTTCGTCACTCCTCCTTCCACCGAATTGGACGGATCTACACATTCCTTCGCTCATCCTTCTGTCGAAAGCGTTGTTGAAACATTCCTCGAGGATAAGTGTCCTGTTCCGGTACCAGAGGACGACGATGATGAAGAGGAGGAGGATGCGTCGTCTAAAAGGTTTTGGTGGGAAGATGATAAGCAGTACGATTCGATGAATCCGGAGCAATTGGCAGCAGCGTATGAAAAGTTAACGAGACTTAGGAGTCATATGATTCTCCAATTGGAAGCCAAAGAAAGAGGTCAATCTTCTGGGAATCACCAGGACAAAGCTGGACCCAAACCCTAAGGCGGCTGATGCATTTTCAAGTGTCTCTCTCGTGACATCGATTTGGCCAAAGTTGCTCTAAATTATTATTATTCGTAATAAGAGTTTCAAGTCCACAAGGTTGCTTTGATTATCTTTATTTTGATATAATAAGAATAACCAATTTCTACAAGTGAATGTCTTTATTTTGATACGTATAATAAGAATACCATATTGTTGTACAAAGAATCGAGAGTGTTGAATTATCTTATTTCTCGCTGAACAACAATGGCTCCTTCAAAACAAGGTTAGTGTCGGATTCAACAATGGCCCCAATCCTTCTCCACAAGTTTGAACTGTTGCTCGTTTCAACATTTGTGGGTGTCTGGCTCAAGCTCTCGACGTAATGAAGACAAACCTGGACGGCGTCATGTACTCTCACAAAGTACCATTCTTTGCCAATAAGCTCCACAATCCCTGATCTTGCCAGAGTCCACAGAACATCTTTGTTCGGGTTCGAAATCGCAAGCTGCTCCATTGAAAACCAAACACAATCATCAAGGTGCTCCCAAATTAGAAACAAGTGCTAAATTAATGATGATGATGATGATATCAGGTTTTCACCTGAATGTCCCTTGTTTTATACTCCTCGTACAATTCCTTCAAGGCTTCTACGGCGCTTGAGTCTATGTAGGTGACAGCTGCGTGTTACATCCAAATTATTCATAACTCCCATTATCCATCAAGTAACTATGTGTAAGGTTCCAAACCGGAATGAGAAACATTGGACTTACGAGACATTTCCAGGATAAGAAAATAGATCCTATCCAACGCCGGTCCCTTGTTTGTGTGTTTGTCGATAGCTACTTCATATTCTCTTAGCCTGCGATTTGGAAACACGGTTGTGTTAATTCTTTCTGTGGATCATTACACAAGGCAGGTCGGAACCAAATGTCATTTTCACCTGTCCTTGATGTAACTTATGTTGGCAAAATATATGGGAGCATCGATTCGAACAATCACAATCCCGTTGTAAGTGTATGCCTCTGGATACTGCTTCATGTTTCTGTACACAGTGGTTCCTGGAAGACGCCCCAAGACAGCTGCCAAGCATATGTATTTGGAATGTGATCAAGAAGATGAGTTTTTTTTTTTAAAACCATCACAAGAAACAAAAACAGGCAAAAACAGGAACTCATCTTTACCAATATGAGGGTTTGCAGACTCGTGTATAACAAATGCAAGTGAAACACCAACCTAAAATTCCAAGCATTGCAACTTTGTGAGTCCTTACCTCATTGCACAGTTCATATAAATTATCCTACCTCTTATTAACAAATAAATATATAATCAGCTGTAGAGATAGAGCTAAGTGAATCTAAATATACTCACACCAATGAGGACTCCGATCTCTATTCCAAAGAACAAAGTGGTGGTGCTAGTGATGGTCCAAAGAGTAAAATCTCTCTTGTCTACACGCCACAGGAAGATAGCCCCTTCATAGTCCACCTAAAATGGTAGACATCAAGAAAGAGTAAATGTGAATATTGTACACATCCCAGATTCTTTTCTGGTGGGTTGATTTTGAACTTACCAAGCCAATAACAGCCGAGATCACTATTGCTGCTAAAGCACACTGTGAATTTGACAAGCAGAGTGGTGTTAGAAGTCAGATTTCAGCTTCAGAATTATCCAAGTCTTTCGGATTTATAAGGAACTCACGTGAAATCGAAAAGAGCACAAGACCGTGGAAGTAGAAATATTCAACACAGTCCTACCTGTGGTATATATTTAAACACTGGGGTCAAGAACAGTAGAGCACATCCAATGATGATGCCTGTTACAAGGCCTGATAGACCAGTCTTAGCTTCACTTTCGCTATTCACCGCTGACCTAGAAAAGGATCCTATATGATACATTCAAGGAATTAGTAGATTCGCCAAATTGAGAGTATAACTTAGAAGTCAGAATTATCACCCGTTTTTAGTCTATCATCGAAAACACAAATTACACATTCTCACTGGTTTATATGGCTTTACTCATCTCAAGAGTCAAGATAATGTACCTGTAGTCGGATATGCAGAAAACAATGAGCCAAATATATTTGCAACACCAAGACCAAACAACTGTCAAGTTACGCGAGAAACAATTGGAACTCTCAGCGACCATTGGCAGGTTAGATCAAAAGAACCACGTACAACATTTTAAGGTAACAGTAGGGATAGCACTTGATTTTCTTTATTCTAGAGGGTAATTACCTCTGAATTTGAATCCAACTCGTATCTGTTTTTTGCTGCTAGTGCTTTGGCAATACCTACAGATTCCTGGATAGTAAAGTCAAACTAGCACATCAGTAAACAGCAAAACATGCACAAACTGCAGCTGGACCTAATCAAGAAACTCTCTTCTGCTTATCAAGATGTGAGATAACTCTATATCTGGCCATATCCATCACTTTACAAATTTTCATGATTAGGTTCAGCTGCACTTCGCCTATGTTCACTTAGAGAAAGTCAATGACGATTATGTCTCACCAAGATGGCCACACCAGTAATGAGAGCCGCCGTTGGAAGCAATAATTGTGCATGATCAAAACTTTTGGGGAAAGAAAACTTTGGAAGGCCCTGAGGAATATCTCCCACCTGAGAAATCCTAAAAACTTTGCAATTACTGCAAACACTTGAAACACTATGTGGCTTTAATGAGGAATTATATTAGAAAATTTGGTTCTGTAGCAATCTGACCAGTGAGATGGAAGGTGGATGGAACACTTTTGCTATGGTTGTACCAAGAACAAGCCCTGTGAGCGGCCCTGCTGCTCGTATGAACTGAAGTTCCTTGTTTGCTTTTCCCTGCCATGGAAGATCATGCCTTAGTATAATAAAAGAAAGGAAAAGCACGAACTATCCTGCTAACATAGGAAAGAACAAGGTCCATACCACATGCTTCATTACGAGGAGGATCACCAGAATGGTAGATCCCAACAAGAAAGGTGGCCACTTAAACTGCAAAACAGAAACAAGAAGAAGTTATACAAAGTAGGCATAAGAGGTCAATTGCAACCACAAAAGGAAAGGACCTTGGCAAAAGAGTAGAGTATTTTAATGTCAGCTTCATCCGAAAAAAACAAAGTTTCACCTGATCAGCTCCAGCTATTATACTCTCAACCAGTGGCACAATCTTGCTGCTCCGGGAAACGTTATACCCCAGGAAGTACTTCAACTGGGATAATCCAATCACTATGGCTGAAGCAGTTGTAAATCCAGAAATGACTGAGTGACTTATGAAACGAATAAGCCATCCAAGCCTGGGTTGGAAACAGAAACAAACGACTTGTTCTAACACTACAATTAATACAGGACATGGTAGCACAAGTAAAGCTAAAAGAGTAGCAGTAAAGATAAATCTACCTTAAAATCCCCATGATGCACTCAAATATTCCAACCAGAAATGCCAACAAAATAGCAAGCTCAGTGTATAGCTCTTCAGATGGATCAACAATTCCACTCAAAGCATTGGAAACAAGAAGAGAAACCAATGCTACAGGTCCAACTGCAAGCTGGCGGGATGAGCCGAATACGGCATACACAAATACCGGCACAAATGAGGAGTCTGCAACAACGGTCATAATTTGGAAGCAACCAAAGAAGATTAACAAGTAAATGCAAAAGTGGAAACATCACAATGAAACTCACATAGACCGTATATTGGTTGAAGCCCAGCTAACTTTGCATATGACATTGCCTGCTCAAAACAGAAGTTGTTATATGAATCGGAAGAGAAGAAAATCAATCGGAAATGAAGAAACGGAGAATGACCTGGGGAACAAGCATAACACCAACGGTGATGCCAGCCATGAGATCGAGCTTAAAATATTGTCGCCACCGGTAAGTCCGAATCCAAAGGAAGCAAGGAAAAATCGTATCCAACCAGCCGAAGACAGTCATACGCTTGATCTTCGCCGTCCATCGGGAGAAGAAACGATGTAAGGGAATGGAAGGACGACGAGGATCAGAATCGGGATGTTGGAGAGGAATGACCTTGACCGGAATCGCCGGAGACGAAGAGGAAGAAGCGGCGGTGCGATCATTATTACCGGTGAAGGTCATCGGAATTAGTGGGGTAGATAGATAAAAGAATGAGATCAGAGTGAAGAGGACGTATCACTCACTGACTCGTAGCATGGAGAAACAGAGAAGCGTAGTGCCAGGGAAGAAAGAATAAGGACGCAAAGACGGTTACATTCATTATGAAATGTAAAACTTTATATTAATACTTAATAATATGATTACGTGTCTATATAATCAGTACGTTACTGTTTTAGTATCAATCTTTCACTCCATATTCTATGTGTTTAAAATAACAAGTGATCATTAGGCTTTTTTTTTTGAAGTATTACAAGTATATTAATCCTTGAGAAAACAGGACCATAGAGATTCAAGTTCTTCATTCGTTCAATTTTAATAATTTATCCTTTTTCATATATAAATCATTTCATTGCACTATGGTTTTCAAATAGATAGGGTGATGATCGATATTGCTGACATTGGTTTAGCCCACAAACATTAACCATGAGTTCAAGGAGCTACGTAACAATATCAAAGGAGAATCTGCGGTTGCGTCAATCACGACGATGGATTTGATGGTTACGTTGAACAAAGTCATAGTTCATGATTTGATGGTCCATGACTTTGTTCAAGATAACCATCAAATCCATTGTCGTGATTGACGCAACCGCATATTCTGCTTTGGTATTTGTTTCGTAGCTCTTTGAACTCATGGTTTATGTTTGTTTTTGGTGATGTTGAACAAATCTGTTTTAGTATTGTTTCCTTGAACTCATGGATTGAACGCATATATGACGCAACCGCAGATTCCACACGGGCGATGACACCGACAAACTTGAACCTTTGCAAGAAAACTAGAACCTTCGCAGCCTCACCCAATAAAGAATCAACAAACTTGAACGTTTGAAAAACTCCTTCGCATCAATAAAGATCAAAGTAAAACCGAACGGGCCGATTCAACCCAGTGGAGCACCCAGCAGCCGACGGAACGGAGAAACGGCAACGAGAAAACTGGTAAGCAATACCGCGGAAGAAATTGTTCGAGCCCATGAGATGAGATATTAGGGCTCCTCTGGTTCTTGTTCTCTCCGAAACAAAAGGAATCTTTGTTCTTCAGAGTAACTAATGGGCCTTAATGGGCTTGCGTTTTGTCTGATTTTAGTATATCGCATAAAATGGGCCTAAAATGTAATATTGTTTTTAAAACTGAAACGACCGACGAAACAAAGCATCACAATGACATTTACTATTGAGGGTCTAAATGGTAAGTCTTTTAGGAATTGATGGAATATACGTGAATGGAATACGGATGAGCGGAATAAAAAAAATAATGGAATAAATCTTCTATCCCATTCATTCTTCATCAAAATTGTAGAGGGATACTTTCCTTTGTATTTTTGTGTGGAATAGACTATTTTTGTGTGGGATAAGTGGAATGTTCATTCCATTCTTTTGATCATAAATGGTAAATTTTTGTGTAAAATAAGTGCAATGGTGCATTCTATTCATAAAAAGAGATATCCATTTACACCCTGAGGGTTTTAGTGTTTAACATCTAAAAGTATATCAATCCTTGAAAAACAGAACCATAGAGATTCAAGTTCTTCATTCGTTCAATTTTAATATTTGATCCTTTTTTATATTTAGATCATTGCATTGCACTAAGGTTTTCAAATAGATTGGGTGATGATCGATATTGCTGACATTGGTTTAGCCCACAAACATGATATGAAACAATATGGGATCAATCTTAATGTTCACAAATTTTGTGAACATTTGCACCCAAAGAAACTCATTTTTCATCTATCTAGTTTCTATTCATTGTAATCTTGTGGAATTCCTTGATCTCTACATTATACGTACAAGGCTTTATATAGCCAAAGTAGTTACACAAAATCAGGAGCAGTATTAACAACTTAACAAAATCCTATATACGAGAAACTGAATATATCTCATTGTCTATCATTCATAATTGAATTAAAGTGTACATTTAGTCACACCAGAATCCAAATCCATTGAGTATTAGTAGATGCAAAGATGCTTAATACCAAAAGGGAATGTAGTAGTAGTGCAGGAAACAAGGCATCTATTAAGAAACAGAGATGGATGCTGTTCGTGTTCTCACTTCTCAGGAGCTCCATTAATATTGGCAATAGAAGATACCTGACTTCTCACTTCTTAGACAAGGACATAGATGCTCCTTAGCGTTGCCTTAGAGGTCTCTGTAAAACAAGCGTTGAGGTTTGGATTTGTTTATTCTTGAAAAGGAAAAAGAAAATGAGTGAACAGTGTGAAGAGCCTTACCCTTGGTTCATTGTTGGCTTCACGCTGTTGTCTACTACTTCTCGTGCCTCTGTTTACCTCAGGTTCTGGCTTGTCATGCTTATAAAATGCTTCCAAGGCTCTTCTCACAAACGGGCGGACTAGGTTCACTTCCATTGCTGATACATTAGAGATCTGCATTCTCAAATTACGGTTACGGTTACTACTATAATTCATATGACCAAATCTTCCAACGTCATTCATAGAATAGGAACAAAAAGCAACAATAATGAGAAAAAGGTAACTCAGAAGAAGCAATAAAAACAGTTTACCTTTACTGCAGATGTACCTTGAAATGATCCCAAGTTAGTCTCGAGTTTGTGAAGCCGCACATCTCTGATATCCTCGACTAGAGATCTCACCTACACATGATTCATGAATGTCTCAAAACGCTTAAAGAATTCAAACACATGGTTGTGACAAATAATGGGAGACAAATTCCAACAGATGTTTGAAATTACCATATACATGTCTGGAATATCGTCACGTGCACTGCCAAAAAGTGAGATATTCAAATACTCATCAGCACCCTTAGATACTATTAAATGCAAAGGGGAGCAACGAAACAAGCAGGGTCTAGAAACCTACTGGTCAAAAAGTAGTCTAGCAATCTCCACATAGCTAAATGGTAATGGCTGAAATGTCGACTGAGATTCCCGTTCTGCTTCCAAGACCTGAGTCAAATTGTCTAGTTCACAAACAAAGAAGCAACAAGAAACAGTTAACACTTGAGCATCTAATTTTCCTTAAACAGATAAAATTTAGCTGCTAAATGTGCACTTTTTTGTTGTTGTCTTACCAACAGACATCCACACTGGAGGCCGGAAATTGCATTTTCCTCTCCTCTTCAGTGCCACTGCAAGCCACAGAGGCACTTGTGTCGGAATCTGAGGAACGAACCTACCAAAATTCCCCTGTCACCGTTTCACAAATTTAATCACATGGTTGAAGAAAAGGTTTAGATGGCAGTGATATCAGAGATATTGTATAAAACAGGAGAGATTACACTGATGAAATTGAGTGTATCCATGTTCATATTGGGAACAATCTCCACCATTTCGTCCTCTGCCATAAACTCAACCTGGAATGACATTCTAATCAATTACAACATTGCAGACAGTACACGAAGAAACACATACAAATAAAGAGGAGAAGAAGGACCTCTTGTGGAGAAAATAGTGAGATATGAGGATCACTCTGGCCAGCCATGGATGCAACTCAAGAAATCTCAGTTTATTGGACCTAAATGGAAAAAACAAACGACTGTTTTAAAAGAGAGAAGAGACCAACGAATTCTCGTATAAGATTACTACCAAGTGGTATATGATACACAGGAAGTACAAAGAAGGCAGAGAAACCTTGATCAAGTTAGAGACAAAATGCAAAACTATCTAAAATCTAAAGAACATCTTTGAAAGTTGCAAAATTGGTGGGAGGGGATACAATCTAGCTCGTCTCAAATAGCCCAAAATTAAAGGGTGGATAATCATCTCTTGTAGACATTTAATCAAACACCTTGTCTACAGGAATTCCGCCGTATATCCTAGCAAATCTCCCAATTCCAATCTCAGCAACATCATGAATCACCAAGAAAAACTCTAAACTATAAACATCTAGTTGATCCAATGATCAAATTTCGCAGTTTATGAGGATAGCCTGTAAAGGAAAACCGAGTACGGTAAGGAAAGAGCCCTTGTTTCTGATTTGTGATATGATCTCGAGTTTACCTGGCTAGATTTCGTGTGATTCCTGGAAGATCAAGATCCCTTCCGATTTCTACGAACTGGAAGTAAATGAAATTCCCCGAACACCCCAATTTCCCGAAGAAGATTCACAAATCTGTTGTAATCACTGTGGTCGAAGAGAAGGAAATGGATCTAGCTTAGCAAACCCAGGAATGAAAAACGCAAAATCAACGAGAAGAAGACAAGTAGAGAGAGAGACAGTAGAGTTTCAATCGCGTCGCGTACAAAAGCTTCGAATAATCTTTCTACGTTTGGCGGGAATCAGATTTCAGTGTAGCGGGAAATTAAGAGTGGACAAGTAAGGAGGCTATCTAATTTCGGTTAGACTCGGTATTTTTAATTGAACCGAACTCAAACCAAAACCGAAATCATAATCCAAATAAACAAATCGAATCACACCAGACACACCACTAAATTTTATATTTAGTCAAACGATGATGGTAAAGCCATGTTATGCTGTATTCTTAAAGAATATATAAGGTAAAGGCTTAATTATTTTATTTTCTCTAACCAGAATCAAACTCTTTTTGTGTTCATGGCTTTCACGTCATGACGACTTTCTCCTAATCCTTAAAAAAAAGAGATAAAGCCAATGTGTGAATCAAAAACACAAGACTTAATTGCAAGCACGACTGTTCTTTATGTTCCCATCATTAATTTCCTTTCCGCTATTACCAAACTCATTATCAGTTTGGTTTTTTTGTCTCTTAACTCCATAGAAGACAAAATGAAACTGGAAGACTTGCTTGGGGAAGAAGAAACCAAAGATCAACATAGCGTAGCAGCTCTTCTTGATCATCACCGTCGTCAACACCATCAACAATTGAAACAACAAGTAAGTCAAACTCATCACATATAATCTTTTGATCATGTTAAGAACCTAAAACCTTAATCCGAGTATGTTTTTTGTTTTGATCCGTTTTGGTGCAGACATCAAAACTGAAGGAAGATAAGAGTGAAGAAGAGAAGAATGACTTGGTAAAGAAGAAACAAAAACGCGGTCTTCAAAGAGAAATAATGAAAATGCAAGGAGAGTTAGAGGACGAGCAAGAACTCAACAAAGCTTTACGCGATATGCTTCGTGGTCCTGTTATGTCTCAGCCTCGTCTCTCTTTAATGCTTCTTCCTCCTCAGGTCAGTCATTAAGTCAAACTACACATAAACTCAAGCGATTTGAATGAATGAAAATGAAAATGAAAACGAGACTTGGTTTTGAGTTTGTGTAGGTCCAAGAGCTTATAGAGGAGCTTGCAACGGTTGAGGCAGAGATACTCTGTCTTGAGAAACGTATCCAAGACTTGAAACTTGATGTGTATAGTGAGAAAAAGGAGAATGAAGAACTTGAAGCCAAGATTGGAGAAGGAGAAGAAGAGAGGATGATGAATCCTAAGAGACTATTACAAAGGCTGAATCATCTTCCTTGCGACGCTGACATTACAAAGATGAGATCTGAGGATATAAAACACAGATCCAAATCCCAAAGTTATGGAGATCCTCATGGTGTCAAGGAACTTCAAGTAAACAGTCCTCGTACTCCTGCGTCAATTGGATCAGCCAAGGAGTTCTCATCAAGAATCCATTCTTCGACTTTTTCTGATGGAACGAAAGAGAAGAAGAAAGGACAAGAGACAACACCAAATGGAGTATCGGAAGATCTTGTCAAGTGCTTGATGGGAATCTATTTGGAACTGAACAGGTCATCGCGCGAGCGAGAAGGGTCAAGAACGGTTTCAAAGCTAAGTCTCTCACACCTCAAGAACGCTTCTTTCAAACGCAAATCGGTGTATGATCACAATGCATCAAATCTTGATCCTTATGGAGCTGTGATGGGGACTTCTCTTAGAGACATTGGAGAGTACAAGAACTTCATCCATGTCACACGAACTTCCATTGATGTTAGCCGTTTATCTGATTGCTCCACTTCTCTTGTCAATTTGAGGTACTTAAATTTTCAGATTCCTACTTAATCATCTGATGAGTCCACAAGATTTCATGATCTGTGTATAATTCGTTAATGAAACACATTTGTAGGGTTTTGAAGGAGAAGTTGAGCAAAGTCGATTTAAGTTTCTTGAACCATAAGAAAAAGATGGCATTTTGGATTAATACCTACAACGCATGCGTCATGAATGTAACTACTAGCTACGAAAACTGAATTCATCTTTAGTTAAAACAAAGTCGATAATTTTTTAAAAACCCTAATTTGTTTGCAGGGATTTCTGGAACACGGACTACCTTCATCAAAGGAGAAACTACTAACCATTCTCAACTTGGTAATTATTGTTACGAAACAAAAAAAAACAACTGAAACTTCTCATACTTAAAATTCAAAACAATCAAATTGAATTGTGTTGTGTTGTAGGCAACAATTGACGTGGGAGGCACGCAACTATCTGCTCTAGATATTGAAGGATCCATCTTGCAGAGTCCATGTGAACCCATGGAAACTGTTAGTATCGATGTTTACACACCTATATAATAATCATGTGAAGTTGTAAGAATCAATATCTAATATATATATATTTTTTTTCTGCTATTCGAATCAAAAGGTTTTGACTGGTGAAAGCGAAGCGAGATTACAACAACAGTACGGATTCAGATGCGTAGAACCAAACCTAATGTTCGTGCTTTGTCGTGGAGACTGGTCTTCACCTGCAGTAAGTTCACTCTTTTTTCTTCATGAAATTTGATAAACTGTTACCTTCATCAATATTAGTAATTAACTAAGAATCTTTGTATACATGATGATAACAGTTGAGAGTCTATACAGCAGAAGATGTGGTGAATGAACTAATCAAAGCAAGAACAGAGTATTTAGAAGCTTCCATAGGTATCTCGGGAAGGAAAAAGATTGTGATTCCGCGATTCTTGCAAAAGCGTATGCATGATTTCGCAGATGATGAAGGGTCATTAGTTGAATGGATATGCAGCCAACTACCACCATTACAACGTTGCTTGCAACTCAAGGAAACAGCGACCGAGTGGTTGAACAAGAAAAATGAGTCTCCTTTGAACAAATTGATAGAAGTGAGGCCTCATGAATACGAATTTCGTTATCTCTTGCCTTTGTAAAACTAATCTTTCACTTTGGTATTTGGAGAAAATGAACAAAATCGTGTATGTGTGTGTGTGTTTAAAAAAAGAAAAGAAAAAGGATTTATTGTTGAGTTTTGATTAAAAATATTGGAACGGAAGGAGTTTAGAAGATTTGCCTCTAATTTGAAAATCAACCTCATGTAATTAAACCGATAATGGGCTTTACAAAAAAGGATCCGGATCTCTATTGGGCTTACATGAGATTTGAAGCCCATTATTTGGGACCTAGTAGTAGTGTACCTTCGGTCATCGTTTAGTGTATTCTGCTTCTTCTCCGATTCAACCATCACTCCAAGGAAGCTGTGTTGAGTGAGCTTCCACATTTTTTCTACACGCGATTCCTCAGGTACAGTCCTTACTCCTTCTTCGATTGACATTCATCGTTTCTTTCCCCAATTTCTCTTCTCGATTTTGGGATGCGCTTTTTGTTGACGCTTTTCTTCAATTTTTACGATTTCATTATTCGATAGTGAACAGTAGATCCCAGTTTCTCACGATTTCTTCAGAAATCGAACATGCATGTTTTATATTACAGAGAGCGAAACAGAAGACAAACTTACATAAATTCCGGATCTTAACCCATCTTTTCATATTGATTGACTCGAAGCTGAATCATAGACTTTTTAGTATTCAGAATGTCTCATGCTCCTCCATAGTTAATAAGATTGTGTAGTGTTGTAACATTGTACAATCAGGAAGGTTTAAACTAGATCAAATATGTAAAGTTTAAGTTTTTCCAGTGGATATTGATTTTGCCCATTTGCATTTACTTACAATGTACTAAAAATGATGCAGCCCTGAGATGTAAGTCAATAATGCAACAAGATGATGATTGATGATGACATGATGTCCTCATCAATGATGAAGAACAAAATGACAAATTTTGAAAACGATTTGTACAAAAAACTCAAGAGTGGAAAACTCGAGGTGAAAGTCTCATACCGTACTTTTCTGTGTCCCTATTGCCCTCACAAAAAGAAGAGGGTTGGTCTGTATGTTGACATCCTTCAGCATGCTTCTGGAGTTGGTAATAGCAGTTCCAAGAAAAGAAGTGTCACGGAGAAGGCTAGCCACCGTGCTCTTGCCAAGTACCTTATCAACGATCTTGCAGATTACGCTACAATATCCAAGCGTTTGAAAGCTCCAACATCATATTCGCCTGCTGGAACCGGCGATACTCCTCTAGTTTGTGATGATCAGTTCGAGAAACTTGTGTGGCCTTGGAAAGGTAATAAATGACACATGCTTTTGTTAAGGCTTATCTCCTATGTCATTACGAGTATCATATTAGCGCTATGTGGATATGTAGCCTCTACTAACAGAAGTTGTGTCTATGGCTGGGATATAGGCATTGTGGTTAATATTCCCACAACGATGACACAAGATGGTCTGCTTTGTACTGGTGAGAGTGGATCACAAATTAAGGATGAATTGATCCAAAGAGGATTCAACCTCATTAGAGTTCGTACCGTGTGGGACTGTTTCGGTCATTCAGGAACCGGAATAGTGGAATTTAACAGAGACTGGAATGGACTTCAAGATGCTTTGCTGTTCAAGAAGGCTTATCAAGCAGATGGTCATGGGAAAAAGGATTGGCTGTGTGGTGTTGCTGACTCGAGCCTTTATGCATGGCTTGCCAATGCTGATGATTACTATAGAGCTAACTATATAGGAGAAAACTTGCGGAAGATGGGTGACCTCAAAAGTATTTCCAGGTTTGCAGAAGAAGAGGCCAAGAAAGACCAAAAGCTTTTGCAGCGTCTGAACGCAATCTCTGAGAACAATCAATATCGGTTAAAGAACCTAGAGGAAAAATATTCAAAGACTTCAATTAAACTAAAGTATGAGACTGAAGAAAAAGAAAAGCTTTTCCATGGTTACAATGAAGGTGTGCTTTTCCTTCTCGCTTCAAGATTCACATTCCCTTAGAGAAGGTCTTGTTGCATCACCCAGCTATACATATGCCTATATATTGTGTTTATATTCGTTTTACATTTTCCATTTTGCATCTGAAGATCTGACGGGAAGACAACAAAGATCAACTGATCACTTCAATAAGATCTTTGCCGATCATGAAAAGCAAAAGTTGCAGCTGGAGTCTCAGATGAAGGAACTTGAAATTAGAGAATTGGAGTTGGCAAAACGTGAGGCAGAGAATGAAACACAGAGGAAAATAGTGGCAGAAGAGCTTGAACAGGTATATGCTAACGTGCTCATTTATTAACTAATTTCTGGATTGCTTCTGTCTTCTACTAAATATTTTTCAATGGCATTATTTTCAGAACGCCGCTAAATATAGTTACATTCAACTTGCTGCTGTGGGACAACAAAGGACAAGAGAGAAAATGAAAAAATTGGCTGTTGATCACAAGGTCTGGGAATACTTCCTTCTTTACAAGGTTGGCTCTTTAACTTTATGTGACAGGTACTGCAATGTTTTTAACCTTAGATGCAAAAGGAAAAGTTTCGTGAGAAAATTGCTGCACTAGAAAGACAGCTTGATCAGAAACAAGAGCTTGAACTGGAGGTCGAACAACTGAAAATACAGTTGAGCTCGGTGAAGGTCATGGAATCGGACAGTGGTACCGAAATTGTGAACAAGGTGGAGACCTTCCTCAGAGACCTTAGTGAGAAGGAAGGAGAGCTTGCACACGTAAATAAGTTTAATCAAGATCTTGTTGTACGGGAGCGGAAGAGCAATGATGAGCTTCAAGAAGCTCGAAGAGGATTGATAAGCGTATGTATATCTATTATATTCGAACACTTGTTCTTTGCATATAGGGAGATTATATTATTATAAACTTGGATGATACTAGACACGGTAGGCTAGAGTGATTGGATGCATTCACGATAGGAAAGACAATACTTATTTTTCCTCTAATCACTTTTTTCTTAACTTGATTGGATTTATAGAATTTGAGAGACATGAGATCGCATATTGGTGTTAGGAGAATGGGGGAGCTTGACACCAAACCGTTCATGGAAGCAATGAGAAGAAAGTATTGTAAAGAAGATCTAGAAGATTGGGCAGTTGAAGTTATCCAGCTCTGGGAGGAATATCTTAAGGACCCAGATTGGCATCCTTTCAAACGGATTAAGCTTGAGACTGCAGAAACAATAGTGGTATATATTCTTTCTCCTTTATATCACTAATCCAAATCAATTTGTTTTTATTTTCCATTCTAAATAGTATGATTCTCAAGTATTACCAGCAGAAGACCTGCCATTCATGTGCATGCGTACAACTGCAATCCACATAAGCAGACTTGTTGATGCATGTTGGACTTGGTTCATGAATTGGTGTTTGGTAATGTAGAACCCTGAAGCTGTTGATATCTTTTTCAGGAAGTAATAGATGAGGATGACGAGAAGTTAAGAACCCTGAAGAATGAATTGGGAGATGATGCGTACCAATCGGTGGCAAATGCATTGCTGGAGATAAACGAGTACAACCCGAGTGGAAGGTACGTCTCCTCAGAGCTGTGGAACTTTAAACAAGATAGGAAGGCTACCTTGGAGGAGGGTGTTACTTGTTTACTGGAGCAATGGAATCAGGCAAAGCATCATAAGACTTAAAAGGTTATATTTTCATTTACCTGGTACACTACTAACTGCCAAAATGCCAGCTCTTTCAAAGGCTTATGGAGGATGGAAAATTTGTAATCTGAGGTCTGGTCTTTGTAGTTGCAGTGGATGGAAAATAAATTATGCGCATGAAGGATGTCAAGAACTCCGAGGCCTTATTCAATAATTGTCTCGTCTTTGATGCGCTAAGGGTCTTAGAATCTGGAAGTAGGTGTAAATTATAGGAACTTGGATGGCGTCAAATTGGGAAATGGGTTTGGAATTGGAACTGTGTTTCTACACTTGACGAAACATTGAACCATTGTAGGAAAATAAGTAACCTCTATAAATTAATAACGTTGGGACCATGATATTTTATTAATTTAGCAAAATATTAATTTATCGAGAGATTAATTGGATCGAAAACTTAATTTGGGACTTGAAAATTGTATTAAGTTAGCGAAGTATTAATTTATCGAATATTAATTTATAGAGGTTCTACTGTATATTTTAATTTTATTTCAATTTGTGTTATTCACATTTGTCAAAGAAAAGTTCAGTTAGATTTCATTTTAAATGCAATACTCGCCTAGGTTTATTAATGTATAAAAAGCCATTTTGTTATCCATCAAAGATTATCGAATTGCACTCAAGTTGGTTGAATCACATATGAACCAAGTTCTTTTTTTTTGTTAAAGTTCGATTGGTTTCAAATGACAATATGAATCAAGTTGTATTGGTTCAACTTGGTATATGAACCAAGTTATCGTTTCAATCCCAGAAATTCTCTTACCATTTCAAAATCTGGATAAAGTTTGAGACTGCAAAACCAATAGTGGTATATATTCCTTCTCGTTTATTTTTTAAACATAAAAAAAAAAGACCTTTCACTTTCTTTCTTTTTTTTCGGATCAAAAACTGTAAACCAGCCACGAAAAGAGATACAGTAAAACCTCTATAAATTACTATTGTTGGACTACGATATTTTATTAATTTAGCGAAATATTAATTTATCGAGAGATTAATTAGGTCGAAAACTTAATTTAGAACTTGAAAATTGTATTAATTTAACGAGGTATTAATTTATCGAGTATTAATTTATAGAGGTTCTACTGTAGATGCAAATATTTTATGTCACTAATATATTTTGGTTTAAGCATTAAAAAAAAAGCACTAAAAGGATCGCTAGATAAAAATCCCAAACGACACAACCATATAACGTGTGACAAATATTTGTGCCTAGTGGAAGCCCTCTTGGCTCAGTGGCTCGGTGAATGGTTCATTAATGCTTCCACACCAGAAGATCTGGAGTTCGAACCCCAGAAGATGCGATTTATTTATATTGATGCCAGATTAATGAAGACAAGTTTACAAGAGATCTTCTACGAGGGACAAGATATAATCGTTTGGCGTAGATCAAGGCGGAAGTCTTGTTCGTTGTAGTATCGTCGATGTAACAGTTCTCATAATTTGTAATTGAATAATAATAAATCTAGACATTAAAAAAAATAAAATATTTGTGCCTATTTTTTTAGATGCCTAATCCATTATGATAGGTGGTTGTCTTCAATAAAGATAAACCAGTTGATTAATTAACTCTTTCCGTTCAAAATATAAGATGTTTTGGCTATAAACGCGGAGTTTAAGAAACTATTTTTTTTTTCAAAAAATATCATTTAGTATATATAATCAAAATAATTTAACCATTCCTTAAAACGACTACGAAATACTAGTGGTCACACAACATTTGATAAAATTAAAAAATACATAGGATTGTCAAAACATCTTATATTTGGAAACAAAGAAAAACTTTCAAAACATCTTATATTTTTGAAACGAATGGAATGTATGATACCAAAACAGGAAAATTCTCAATGGAGTCCACTTGGCCCACCACCATTGCATTTCCGGATCGGATTAGAGAAAAATTTGGTTTTTGAGATCTGAACCATACCGGATGAACCAGACCGGATCTCTGAATAATCGCCGCCATCTGAAAACCATGGGTCAAAATTCAAAATAATAAAAAAATTTTGGTCACAAATGTAAATTCACAATCGACTCTGGATGAGAATTAACAAGAAACTCCTCAATGGAGTCCACTTGGCCCACCACCATTACCTTTCCATTTCTCTCCATCATGTTTAGACACATTGTCAGGAGCGGTCTTCTTCTTTGCCAAGATGTATTGAGGTTTCTTTTTGTTTCAACTGTAAATTCCACCCGACCAACCAAATATTTCATCCCTAGTGCAAGTTTTGTTCAACATTTAATGTGAAAAAGCTGAAGTATTTGGATGGTTGGTGGAGTCTACAATTGAATTAATCACATAATTAGCTATGAGGAACACAAAAGATGAAGAAAAATATTAGTTTAATAGCAAGAACAAAGAGGACGAGAAGGATTCACCACCACAAGGTGAAGAAGAATGATTTGGTTGTTTTTGTTTAATGTGTTTTTGTTTTTGATAAATATGGTGAATGATATTTTGGTGTTTTTGATAAGTAGGAAACCTTCCTAAAAAAGTTTAGGAAGGATTTTGACTTGTTTAGGAAGGTTTTCCTAAACACTTTCCTAAAAAAGTAGGAAACCTTCTTAAAAAAATTCTTTAGGAAAGATTTATACTTGTTTAGGAAGACCTTCCTAAACACCTTCCTAAACAAATAGGAAACCTTCTTAAAAAATAGTTTACGAAACATTTTCACTTGTTTAAGATGACCTTCCTAAATACCTTCTTACAAGTAGAAAACCTTCCTCAAAAAAAGTTCAGGAAAGATTTTAATTCGTTTAGGAAGGCTTTCCAAAAACATTCCTAAACAAGTATGAAACCTTCTTAAAAAATAGTTTAGAAAGGATTTTCACTTGTTTAGGAAGACCTTCCTAAACATCTTCCTAAACACCTTCTTAAAAAAATAGAAAACCTTCTTAAAAAAAACTTTATGAAGGATTTTCACTTGTTTAGGAAAGCTCTCCTAAACACCTTCCTAAACAAGTAGGAAACCTTCTTAAAAAAAGTTTAGGATTTGTTTAGGAAGAATTTTCACATGTTTAGGAAGACCTTCCTAAACAATTTCCTAAACAAGTAGGAAACCTTCCTAAAAGTTTAGGAATGATTTTCTCTTGTTTAGAAAGACCTTCCTAAAACAATAAGAAACCTTTTAAAAAAAAAATTTGGAAGGATTTTCACTTGTTTAAGATTGTTTTCCTAAACACCTTCCTAAACAAGTAGAAAACCTTCTTAAGAAAAAGTTTATGAAGGATTTTCACTTGTTTAGGAAAGCCTTCATAAACACCTTCCTAAACAAGTAGGAAACATTCTTTTAAACAAAT
This sequence comes from Arabis hirsuta, assembly GCA_964056655.1. Taxonomy (NCBI): domain Eukaryota; kingdom Viridiplantae; phylum Streptophyta; class Magnoliopsida; order Brassicales; family Brassicaceae; genus Arabis; species Arabis hirsuta. Next base: position 27,321,949 of record OZ053306.1, on the reverse strand, counting down.
AATTAGGAAGGATTTTCACTTGTTTAAGAAGGTCTTCCTAAACACTTTCCTAAACAAGTAGGAAACCTTATTAAAAATATGTTTAAAAAGGATTTTCACTTGTTTTAGAGGGACTTCCTAAACATCTTATGAAACAAGTAGAAACCTTCTTAAAAAATATTTAGGAAAGATTTTCACTTGTTTAAGAAGGTTTTCCTAAACACCTTCATAAAAAAATAGGAATATTTAAAAAAAAATAGTTTAGGAAGGATTTTCACTTGTTTATGATGACATTCCTAAATACCTTCTTAAACAAGTAGAAAACCTTCTTAAAAATAAGTTTATGAAGGTTTTTCACTTGTAATGGATGACCTTCCTAAATACCTTATTAAATAAGTAGGAAACCTTCCAAAAAAAAGTTTAGGAAGGATTTTCACTTGTTTATGAATGCGTTCGTAAACATCTTCCTAAACAAGTAAGAAACCTTCTTAAAAAATAGTTTAGAAAACATTTTCACTTGTTTTAAATGGCCTTCCTAAACAAGTGAAAATTCTTCCTAAAAAAAGTGTTTTTTGATATTTAAGTGTTTTATTAAAAAAAATTTGGAATGCAAGTGTTTTTTCCACTGGAATTGTAGTATTGATTAAGGAGTGTTACAATACATAAGAAAAACATAGTTAAGCACACAGTGATCAACCCTAACCTACAACTAGAAGAGGATGGGTTTTTTATGACAACACAACTTTCATCAAGTCTGAGGAACTTGCAAGTGTTCGAAAGATCATTACTTTTAAAACAAGCTTTCCTACGATCTGCTTTGAATATTCCAAGTTAGTGGAGCAATAAATTTGTCTAAAACTAATGTCACGAATATTGGAAAAAAAATTCAAACGAAAATACCGACGAAGAACACTGTTCTTGTTGTAAAGGATATAATAGAACAATAAAAAGAATGTCTAGAATTACAAGATCCTTTTTTTCTGGACCGACCATATTGCACAACATAATCAATGTCAAACGGAAAAAAAAAAAAAACACAAAGATCGAAAACCTAAAAGTTGTTAGGGACGAATCTCATCCCAGTTGTGGAGTCATTTACAAGATGCCAAAGAGTGTAATTAAGAGAGAAAAAACGAGAATTAAAGACAATTAATCTTTGCAGAAACTGAGTTTTCGATTATTGTTGTTTTCTTCTGTACACAAACCCACCCACCAATGCTTACCATTCTTTTTACACTGAAACATCTGATCCAAGAGCTTCACCTCTTTTCATGTCTGGATCTTTGGGTGCTCCTCTCGCCTGATGTTTTCCTTGGCGCTGTGACCAATACCCGTATGCCCTCAAGACTCTATCTAGGAGTTCTTGTGGTACCGGCTCTCCTCTTCGTTGCTGCGGTGATATACTCGCAGTGTGAACCAGTGTCTTCCATTTGTCCTGCAAAATCACATGTTCTTGCAACATTACGCTACTGCGAGACGTGCTATGTTCCAGACTATAAGTTACTGTTTAGTGTGTTTACCTTCAAGTCCACATAGGTTCGATGATCTGCATTCTCAAAAGCACGCAATTTCACATCACGCCATCTGCGTGATATCAACCATTAGCTTTTGAGTTTTGACAACGACCAAATACAAGATTTATGGGGGAACTAGTGTTATAATACCTTCCAGTCCCAAGCTCCTCAACTGCGTGTACGAGAGCTTCTACCTCTGTCACAGAGAAGGGTCTCCTGGTTCTGCGCTGGGCAAGCTCAGTACGCTTAGGTTTCTGGTTCAACGGAACTATGTCAAGCGCCTTAACTTCCAAGGCCAAGGCTGGAAGCGGAACAAGTGCTCTTGAATCTGATGAAGGTTCATCAACAGACATGTCACTCTGATATGGAACTAACTCGAGGTTATTGTCCACAATATTTCCTGGATTAATCACATCATCTGCATGGGGCATTTCAGACTCTAAGATGGGAGAAGCCGCAGACCTGGGAAGATGATTAAGAAGTGCCTTTGCTTAGGAATCTTCAAGAAGAAACAACACCAGTGATATTTGATTAAAGCAAATCCGCAGCACAATGACATGATAGTGAATTTCTTAGTACCGTTCAGACGAATTTGCAGGGTTGGTTGGCACGACAGGATCTTCACAGCACAAAGGTACATGAACTTTGCTGGGACCAGGCTCCAAGGTGAACCCAAGGTTGCTTAGATTCTCTTCACATGAGATCCCACTCTGTGACAGAGTTTTCCTGTCATCTCTAACCTTCTTTCCCTGTACTAACACTCCAACACGTATTCCACCGCTGAGTAAAACACTGACAGCCTCCATCACCGTCCTCTGTAACCAAATGAGTAAAAAAATTACTGACTTTTTCATATTACCTCAATGTCCACACACGAGAACCGAGCAAATGCTAGGGAAAGAAAGAAAGAAAATACGCATTGCCATGCACCTTTAGTGATCCTACTGTTGCAGTTTCTGGAACTTCAATAAAAAGCTCTGGAATCCTAAAGGACTTGATGCTTAGCTTTACTGCACCAGAGATTAAAAATACATGAGAACCAAATTACCACGCCTCCAGATAAAAATGTGTTAAATGTATATATCAACCGGTCAAGTACCATGGGAGCCCCTTGAATGAGGATCACAACAGCTAAGATAAGAAAACTGAAGTGCTATATAGACTACAATAACCACCTGCATCTCCCTTCTCGGGTAACTTGGAGACACTTCCACTACTGAGGCCTCCATCAGAAGTTACAACCGAGCTTCTTTCAGATGATTTTCTCCTCTTATAAATGGTCTCACGTTGCCATGCGTTGTAGCCATAACATGATTTTCTTTTGCGATAAAGTGCCTTCACACCAACATCTAGACATTCATGATCCAAGTAAGAACAGTGCATATCACAAAATGAAGAATTGTGTTCAAACGTTAGTGAAGCAGGGTGTGATACTTACCAGCTCTACTGTGTCCAATATCCTTGGGAACTTGTTTCCAGTATTTGGACGACAACGATTTTCTTATTCTTCGAATTGTTGGAGACCTATACGGCTTAAATTTATTGCTAAGTTTATGGTAACTATATAATTTTTCATCATCATCTCTTCTACCTAGGTTAGTATGATTCCCATGTCTAGCAAAGGAATCATTAGGGGTCATATCCATGTAAGATGGCGATTTCAGATCACCATCCACACAGACTGATTTCGGAAACTGCACGCCTAACGAAGTTGCATCCTCGACGTTGCAAGTATCAGTGATTAAGCCTCCATCTCCCAAGCCGCCTGTTGCTACTCCTTGTTGAAACCCAGTATTCACATTAACATCACCTGTCTCCCCAGTGATGCCTCCAGATTTGACGTAAAAGTCACAAGTCTCGATCTTGGTTTCACACCCTACAGGCGTCAACCCATGAATCTTCTTGTTATCAGACATCGGAGTTCGCTCCAAAATGTCGTCATTATCCGGAAATGAAAAACTGTTTACCACACACTTCTCACTAGTGTTTTCATAAGCAGGCCTTGACACAGAGTTTCCTTTGTCAGAAGACTCGCACTTGAAAGGCTTGTATTTATCTTCTTGTTCTTGTTTAATTTCCTTACCGAAAACCTCGTGATTATTTACTTCAAATGCATTGGAAGACGCTGACGAACTCTCGGATTCTTGTAGCAGCTTTCCAGCCAGAGCGAGCAAGTCAATCGCACAAATCTGATCCGCATCATCAGTCCTCTTGTTTAGGACCTTCCCCTGAAAAAAAACCAACCAAGAATCATCAGAGAGAAACTGACGACATTGAGCTAACACATGTCGATGAATCACATGGTAATTTACCCTGCATGAACGAGGAGCCCTGGGAACATTGGGGAAATCAAAACCAACAGATAGACAATCTAGCTTCCTCTTGAACACCATCTCTCAGCTATGCATATCACTAACAAAGACAAAAAAAAAGGCTTCGAAGAATCAGCACAAACATTAACCTTAAGATCTCCATTTCAGGACTACAAGATTCAGGGAACTGTAACGTTCATGATTCAAAACATTAAATTGGACACAAAATCAGGCAGATCAGGAAGTAGCCATAAGAATTATCAGTAAACCAATTTAGATCAGATCAAAACAACAAAATCCGAAACCATTGATCTAAGAAATGTATAAAACGAGAAATGGATCATGAAAATGAAAAAGCATAAGTAAGATTGAACAAGACAAAGTTAAGACTCAAAATGCCAGAATTTGCTTACAACTCCAAGAACAAAAATTCCAATCAAGCTAAAAAACAAATCAGATCTCGAAAAATTGCCAAATTTTATCGACCCGCCAAAGAATTTAATCGAAATTTTCAAATCCAGATCAGAGTCAAGGATCAAAAATAAACAAAATTCACCAAAGTAAAAAAAAAACCAAGAGGTTTACAGATCGGTAAGTGCGTAAATCAATTCCGATCAAGACTCACCTATCAACGACCAATTCGTTGATCACGATCACATACGAATTTGATGTTTTTTAAATGTATACAAACAATGTACAAAAGGGGTCTATACAAAAATACTCAAGATTCTGAGATTTAAAGAAGGAAGAAATGATCGAGTTTTTTCTTTTCCGGTAAGAATCCGTCGTTGTCCTTAGAAAAGAAAGAAGGAAGAAGAAGAAGACGTGAAAAGCCCCATTGAAACAGAAAAACCTTTTTTTTTTATATACTGTAATTGTATATTGATTCTCAATAATAATTAAAAGGTTTATATTGACCACACAAATAACAATGGGGTTCAGAGATGAGGCAGTTGAAAGAAAACCGGTTGAACCGGTTATTGAGGGGAAACCGGTTATCGACGGTCACCTCTCTCTCTTTCTCGGACCATTAAAGAAAGATAGGTTTTTGTCAGAAAGAATCTTAATTTTAGGGATCGGGATAAAAAAGAATAAAATGGTGTTTTTGATTGGAGTGGGGCCGTGGGGGTCTTAATACAACAAACAGTAGTCTCTCTTTCTTCCACGTGGTACTGAAAAAGGAGTTCCATTGCTTCGGTAATAACGTCACAAGGTTCACTAATCTGAGTAAATAAACATGAAATTCCTCGATGATTAATGTTTATTTATGTGCATTAGAGATGTAGATGCATGTGCTAATGGGACCGAAACGAACATGATATGTGTTTGTTTACTTTTGTGAATGACCATGTACACGTGTTGGAGATCAATGTGCCGATTTTATGGCTATTTTCGTGGACTAATTAAGGATTTGATTTGGCCAATATGAGAATCGAACTAAAATGTGTTGAATCTAACACAAACATGGTTAAGTGTTGATCTGAAATGTGTTCAATCATCTACCATAAACATGGCAAAAAAATACCCCCTCTGTTTCAAAATATAAGTTGTTTTAGCAAAAAACACGGATATTAAGAAATTACTTTTCAACTAAAAAATATTATTTAATATATCTAATAAAAATAATTTGACCAATCACACAAAAGACTGCAAAATACTAATGGTCACACAATATTCAATAAAATTAAAAATACCTAATATTGTCAAAACAACTTATATTTTGAAACAAAAATAAAACTCTAAAACAACTTATATATTGAAAACGGAGGGAATATTATGATTGTGGCCTACTGTCCCTGCCTATGTGGGCCACGTAACTGGCTTCGTAGTTACGGCCACAAGATAGTTAATTAAATGAACTGGGCCGGCCCATTTTACTGGAAAGCTAGCATTAAACCATTAAGACAAATTTGTTTTTTTTTTTTTTGACATCACTCATATTTTCTTATATCGAAAAACTCTTTTGTTCTTTTTCTAAAGCATAATAATTCGTTTCTTTCGTTTTTATGATTTTTTTTTTTGAATCAGATAATCATATGCATATAAATTTAGTAATTCATTATTATTTTTGTAACTAAGGCTAAATTTAATTTTAATAGATGTCAATTATCTTGTAAATGCCAATTATTTTATTTTTTTGCTAAATAAATGCCAATAATTTTAACATTATTTTTCATATTTAAAATTTTGAAATCCCTAAATTTTCTCTTCACAACCTCCACGTTCTTACAAAAATCAGGCACGATTTCAAACGGTTTCATCTCATATATAACTTCTAATCGACTTATTTTCTTCTCCATTTGCCAGCATCTCCATTCTTCTCCATCGTTTGTTTTCTTACGCTCATTCTCAGTCCATACAAAATCGAAACTTATTAATACCCTTCATTCTTTGATTCAGGTTAAGATGCCTCTGGATTATACTCATGTTTCACAACTAAATGCTTCTAAAAAGGAATGGAAAATAAGAGCACGGACCTGGAATTTTTATCCCACAGACAAACGTGGATTTATTCTTGGTCAGGAAGTTATCATCGTGGATGAAAAGGTACACACTTATCTATGTTCATCTTAGTTAGTTTCGGTTAATGTTCACAATCATCCAATTTATTTTTAAAACGATGCAGAGCATGTTTCTTCTAATCCATTGTTCGGTTATTTTCGTTTTTAATAGAATACAAGCTTCAGTGAAACAGAAATTGCTTCGCAAATTTCAAAATGATTTACCTGAAGGAGAGTTTCGTGATATCATGAATTTCGAGGTCTTGGCTAACGATCGGGATTACAGGGCAACGAAACATCCTTACAAGATTAATTTCTTATTCACAACATGTGTTAAGCGGTGTGATGTCATCCCCAAGATACCCCGTTTTGATTTCTGTGCTTTTTCAGATATTATTGCTCAATCTAATGACACTGATGTTTTCATTGGTATGCTCCTTTCCATCCTTTCAGTTTCACAATTAAAACTCTATAAATCACATGCTTAATCTTCTTTCTTTTCCACAGACATACTTGGTGAAATTGTAGAAATGGACTCTCAAGTTAAAGAAAAAAATTATTAATGGAAATCCATCTAAGTTGTTAAATATTCAACTCAGAGATCTTTGGTTAGTTGTTTTGCAATTGTTTATTTATAACTTTGCCTAACATTTTCAAAACCAGAGGCATTTTAATGTTTATTTAAATTTTCTTCCAGTGAAACTATCATCGACTGTACTTCATATGGGAAAAACATGCTACTGATGTCCACTCTTTTGTGAAGAGCAACAACACCAGACCTATAATTTTACTTGGGAGTCTTATGAGGACCAAAAAATATAATGGTAACAAAACGACTAACTTCAATCTACTGTTTCTGTTCAATTCATTTTATCAACAATTTGTCATATTCAGGTAATGTATCTGTTCAAAACTCATTGTTTTCTACGAAATTGTTTCTTAACTCAGGCTTCGAGGATATTGATGTATTTAGGAAAATGTAAGTCTAACACTAACTTTTCCTTCTTCCCTTTTTACTAAATAGTACTTTGTAATTTATATGTCAAATTTCTGTAAATTGCAGGCTGCCTAAAAAAGATGCAGTTGTACCATTTACAATAACTCCACTGATGACACCGGATTTACTAAAAAAGACGACAGACTCATTCACATTAAGTAGCTGGAAAACTGTTGATCAGTTTTCAAAATCAACTGAGGTATCAATAAGTATTTTGTGTCGAACGATGGAAGACTTCTACTGAGATGACTGAAGAAGACAAAGCAGCTACTGGAGAAGTCTCTGAACGCTGAAATTCTGTATTGGGCTTCTCCATTTTCTATTGGGCTTCTACTTTTCTAACATTTTCATTGGACTTTTCTTTTAAAAAAAAAAAATTGTTTACGATATTTTCTTCTTTTGGAACATTGTGTCCGTAGATGTAGTGAATGTTCATAAAATATGAATCGAATTATAACTTAAATCTGATCCATTAAATATAAACATAAAAGGAAAATTCGGGTGAAAATACTAACTAGTTAACCATACTAATGCAAAGGAAAATATCATTGAGCAGCTCGCATTAGTGGACCGCATATTTGACCGACTCGAGCAATCCTTAACTCCGTTTACATAAACGACGTTAATTAACGGCGTCTTCCTCTGTCTTACTTAAATTGCGAGCTTGAAAGTCTCTCTCTCTCTCTTGCGTCTCTAAAAAATAATTGGGATCATTTCTACAGGAGCGCCTCTATTCCTTCACCGCCGATTCGAACTCTTCGTCGACCTTCTTCATCGGATTTGTTCCTCGGTTAGATTTCTTGTTCCTTTCTCTTTGATGATAATCTTGATTTGTATCTGAAATCAATCTCTCTTGATTTTGCAATTAAACGAAAGGAATCACTGATTGTATAGTCGAATATCTGGAATATATACATATATATATCGAAATCGATGGTATCAGATTTGTGTATATGATTGTTGATGAGCTTGTTCCAGATCCATAATCGTTTGTGATTTGTTTGAAACAAAAGTGTCAAAAGTGTTTTTATTTGATTTTGTGAGTATCTCGTTTCCGTGGATAAGGGCTTGTTGAAATTAGGTTGAGCTTAATCAAATTCTTTGATCTCTCGATTGATATTCAGGTGGGATTGTTGCTCTCCATGTGTAGTAGTGACTCTTAGGTTAATGTTTTGGAGCTTATAGTGAAAATTCCGTGAAAAACTTTGTGGTGGGAATCGTGAGATCTTGTAAGATGAAGATACCCTTGTGTTGCAGCTATGGGTTTGTCGACTGATGTTCTAATCTTTTGCCACCTAAGGGACTGATTCAACTACTGCATATGGTTGGGGATCGCTTCTTCTAGCCGTGTGGGATCATCCTTAAGAACAAGAAGTGGGTTACAGTTCTGAAGAAATATGGGTGAGACTCTTATTACAACTCTGTCTATGGAGAACTATCACCCGTCGACACTTCTGTCTATGGATTCAGGTGCTTTTACTCATGAAGATTCAGAGAGGGAGGCAAATCGGTCGCTCATACTTTCGGGACCGCCTGATATCAATCTCCCGCTCTCATCTGAAGCTAGTCCATCTCTGCTTTTGTGGAACGAGCACTGTGACATCTTAGACGTTGGACTCGGGCCTCACCTATATGAACCTGAGGCTGTTGTTCATGTCCCTAAGGTTGCTAAGAAGTACAACAAGCGTGTTGACAGTGCATGGGGTGCTTGGCTTTTCTTTAGCTTCTACTTCAAGCCTGTTTTGGATGAGAAGTCCAAAAATAAGTTAATGAGGGACAGCAATGGCTTGTCCGGATACGACAAATCTGACTTGCAGCTCGACTCCTTCTTGGTTCAGCATGATATGGAGAATATGTACATGTGGGTGTTCAAGGAAAAACCTGAAAATGCCCTTGGCAAGATGCAGCTGCGGAGTTACATGAATGGGCACTCACGTGAGGGTGAGCGTCCTTTCCCTTTTAGTGTGGACAAAGGTTTTGTCCGCTCTCATAGGATGCAGAGGAAACACTACCGTGGTCTTTCTAACCCACAGTGCCTCCACGGAATCGAAGTTGTTCAGTTACCCAACCTTTCTGTACTCAACGAGGATGACAAGAAGAAGTGGACAGAACTCACAGGGCGAGATGTGAACTTTGCTATTCCGCCTGAGGCAAGTGACTATGGTTCATGGAGGAATCTCCCAAACTCGGAATTTGAGGCTGAGCGACCACTTCCAGTGGCTAAAGCGAATGGGCAAACCCAACTGAAAAAGCTGAACGGTACCTGTCTGAATCTGTCTACACATTCACCAGACCACGCAGTTGATGCGGCGGAAATTCAAGCCGCTTGTACCAATAAACGCAAAAGAGATTGTCTTGCTCTAGGAAACTGCGATGACTCGAGCTCAAGTGAGAAATCTCTCGACATGAAAATACATGCAACAGAGCTGCCGTGGTCAAACGAGTTCAGCGGAGTGATGAAGAATGTGTACGGGCCAGTCACAGCTGCGAAAACGATATATGAGGATGACAAAGGGTTCTTGATAGTTGTGAGCCTGCCACTAGTTGATCCAGGAAAGGTGAAAGTGACATGGAGGAACACACCAACACATGGTATAGTGAAGATATCTTGTACAAGTACAGCTTGTGAGCCATTAATCAAGAGACATGATAGGACATTTAAGCTAACAGATCCGACGCCAGAGCATTGCCCACCGGGGGAATTCGTTCGGGAAGTCTCCCTGCCAAACCGGATTCCAGATGACGCAAAGCTTGAAGCTTACAGGGATGAAACCGGAACAACGCTAGAGGTGTTAGTGCCTAAACACCGAGTGGGACCAGAGGAGCATGAGGTTCGCGTCTGTGTCCGTCCGTTCATGCTAGAGTGAGATTGTAGTGTATAACTTATTAAAGGATTTCATTGGTTCATGTATCCATTGGATTATTCATATTTACTTATATTCCCCCACACCCATTGCGTTGTTTTAACTTATTGGTTCATATTTGTTCCATCTTTCTTCAGGTTATTGTCAAGCAAATATGGTAAGAAATGATCAAATTAGCAGTAGATATTTATTAAGATAATTCTTTCCATTCAATCACTCAGATATACTTATCCATTTAATTGTATGCTGTTTCCGATTAAAATGATTTTAAATATCTCAGAAAAAAATAAACTAAGAAGATTAGCGATTTTGGTGGATCTTTTTAACTTCTTATCATGAACAATCTTCAAGAAGTAGGCTTTCTTGGGTCGAAGAGAATCTTAGTTTCGAAAACAGTAGATTGGAAAAATCTTAAATGTGAATTGATCACAGAGCAAGGTTCAAATTAACAACATAGAAAGCTTAAATAAGAAACAAGCAAACAACTGGAAAATTAAAAATAACTGAATAACAAAACAAACTAGAAAGCTTAATCGACTTCTTCGATCTTGGGTCCGGCACCGCCACTACCACCAGCAGGAGCATCCTCGTCCATACCTCCTCCGGCACCACCCATATCACCACCAGCACCTTGGTACATTCTTGCAATGATCGGGTTGCAAAGCGACTCAAGCTCCTTCATCTTATCCTCAAACTCATCAGCCTCCGCAAGCTGATTCCCATCCAACCATTCAATAGCTTGGTCAATCGCATCCTCGATCTTCTTCTTGTCGGCCGCGTCAAGCTTCGATGCAATCTTCTCATCCTTAATCGTATTCCTCATATTGTAGGCATAATTCTCGAGAGCGTTCTTTGCATCCACCTTTTTCTTGTGTTCCTCATCTTCAGCTTTGTACTTCTCTGCATCTTGTACCATCTTCTCGATCTCTTCCTTGGACAGCCTTCCCTTGTCGTTCGTGATCGTGATCTTGTTCTTCTGTCCTGTAGTCTTGTCCTCAGCCGAAACGTTGAGAATACCGTTAGCATCGATGTCGAAACAGACTGTGATTTGAGGCACACCTCGTGGTGCAGGTGGAATGCCGCTTAGCTCGAATTTCCCCAGAAGGTTGTTGTCTTTTGTTCTTGCTCTCTCTCCTTCGTAGACCTGGATCAATACACCAGGCTGATTGTCCGAATAGGTGGAGAAGATCTGCTCTTTCTTGGTCGGAATCGTCGTGTTTCTCGGAATCAAGACAGTCATGACACCACCGGCAGTTTCCAAACCCAATGACAGAGGAGTAACATCAAGGAGCAACAAATCTTGAACCTTCTCGTTCCCTTCACCGCTCAAGATTGCAGCCTGAACAGCTGCTCCATAAGCAACAGCCTCGTCAGGGTTAATGCTTTTGCAAAGCTCCTTCCCGTTGAAGAAGTCTTGCAAAAGCTGCTGGACTTTGGGGATTCTAGTTGAGCCACCAACAAGAACAACATCGTGAACATTGCTCTTGTCCATCTTAGCGTCTCTCAAACACTTCTCCACTGGCTCCATACACTTTCTGAACAAATCCATGTTGAGCTCCTCGAATCTAGCACGAGTGATGGTCGTGTAGAAATCAATACCCTCATAAAGAGAATCGATCTCAATAGTCGTCTGAGCGGTCGAAGAAAGAGTTCTCTTCGCCCGCTCACAAGCAGTCCTGAGTCTCCTCAAAGCTCTTGGATTCCCAGTAATATCCTTCTTGTTCTTCCTCTTGAACTCTTGAACAAAATGATTGACCATTCTGTTATCGAAATCCTCACCACCGAGATGCGTGTCACCAGCCGTGGCCTTCACTTCAAAGATACCTTCCTCAATCGTAAGCAACGACACATCGAAAGTACCACCTCCTAAATCAAAGATGAGAACATTCTTCTCACCAACACTGGACGCCTTCTTGTCAAGACCGTAAGCAATTGCAGCAGCAGTTGGCTCGTTAATGATACGCAACACGTTAAGACCAGAGATGACTCCAGCGTCTTTCGTCGCCTGACGCTGAGAATCGTTAAAGTAAGCAGGCACTGTAACCACCGCGTTCTTAATCGGAGATCCGAGATAAGCTTCTGCAATCTCACGCATCTTTGTCAGAACCATAGAAGAGATTTCCTCTGCAGAAAACTGTTTCTCCTCTCCCTTGTGGTTAACCACAATCATCGGCTTCTCCGCCGGACCGGAGATAACCTTGAACGGCCAGTGCCTCATATCCGCCTGAACAGACGGATCACTGAATCTTCTACCGATAAGCCTCTTAGCATCTGCACAAAAACACAGACAAGTTGTTAGTACCTCATGATTTACATGCAACACAGAACACGAAATTCATAACCATAAACACACTGAAATATCCAGAAGCCGAAAAACAAAATCACAGGACTAGGGAAGCAAATTCTATGAGGAGATTTAAAGCAGAGCTCAAATTTCAACATAATCCAAAGATGAATATCCAATTCGAAATCAAACTACAGAGCGCTAAAAGCAAAATCAATACGTTCCGATCTACACAAGCTGAAGAGAATACGACATGCAGAGACCAGATATTAAGCTCGGAAACTAAAGCAGAGTTCGAATTTAAGATCAAAAGCACTGTAAATCTTACCGAAAACGGTGTTGGTAGGGTTCATAGCGACTTGATTCTTCGCAGCATCTCCGATCAGACGCTCGCTATCGGTGAAAGCGACGTAGGAAGGAGTGGTACGGTTGCCTTGATCGTTAGCGATGATCTCGACTCGGTCATGTTGCCAGACACCGACGCAGGAGTAAGTAGTACCGAGATCGATACCGATTGCTGGACCTTCACCTTTACCCGCCATTAGAATATCAGAAATTCTTCTTCGCCGGAAAAATAAATCGGAAAATTATGTGTGAGAGCTTTTTCTTCTTGTTTGTAATCTGTATGTTTGCTTTGGGGAAGAGAGAGGTCTGTTTAAATATTGAACGAATGGGGTCGGTAAAAGAAGTTCGAGAATGTTCAGGTGGTGTTATTTTCAGCCGTTGGATCTTCTTGTTTCCTTTTTTCGTCTTTGATTCTAGCTCCTTCGAGATGTCTCTTTTTTGAATAATGTTAAAACTCAAAAGAAATTGCCGTTTTGATGAGAAGTCAAGTCACATATATTCTAAGTATTTTCCTTTTGTGATCAACAATTTTTTTTGTTTTGTTTTTTCACAACATCTGGACCGTCTATTTTACAATTTCCATTCTTTTTGAGTTTTTGCTGTTTTCTTTTTTTACAATTTCCATTCTAATCGGGTAAACTCTCACACGGTAATTGCAAATAAATTTGTAAACCTTCTAGGAGTCAATAATTTTAGAATTTGGTCATAAGACGAGACAATAAAATTGTAAAAAGTTGTAAACAATTTGGTTCATTAGTCTTTGCATAGATCGTTTCTATGGTCATTGGACTGAACATTCTATGGTTGTCTGAACGATATAAGATTAGTTCATTGACAAGCTCGATTCGGCTTAATTAAATGTTAATCTTAATCAGTAATAACTTGCTCATTGAGGTTTGCGTCACCTAAGCATCAGAACAATGGCGTTTAGGTAGGCTGTGCTAAGAGTTTAGCATGGCATGTGAATGTGAAACAACTTAAACCATTTAGCTTCCATTTACTTCGAGGTTTAAGCCCTCAAGGTAAAAAGATCAACGCTTTAAAAAGATGCAAATGCAAATCAAAGCTTATGCTCCTGCCTAGTCGAGAAATGAATAAAGATGTGAAATGGATTAGGAACATCTTCTTGTTCTTGACAACATTTTCATCTCAACAAAGACTGTTTATTATATAATCTCTTCTCAGTTTGAAAGAGATCATCATAACACTACTAGAAGCCTTACATCATCTAAAGAAGGAACACTCAAGTCGCTTCGTATTTGGGATCAGCAGCTACGTAATGATAAGCAATTACCAATGCGAAGATGAAGATGCCAAGGAAATTGACTATAAACCCCAAGTCTTGATCATCAATCATCTGCACCAACACAAACACAACATTTCAGCAAACAATTCTTGTCCCATCAACACACTACAAAAACAAAGAAACAACAGTAATGGATCCAGTGTTTTTTGTATCTTAACCAACTGATCAAAGACTTTGTCAAAGCCAGATTGTTCCAAAACTTTTCCATTTCGTCAAATGCAGAGACTATTAGAGAAAAATGCAAACTTTGACTCAAAACTAGAGCCTAATAGGTTGCAAAGAGAAACCCAAAAAGGATACAGTTATCTCAACTCAACTAGAGCTAGACCTAAATTCAATGATCTTTGCTAAAAGAAGAAACTGAAAGTAGAGTTATTAACCCAAAAAGAAGTATGATCCCAGTGGGAATCGAACCCACGACCTTTAGATTCGGAGTCTAACGCGATATCCACTCCGCTATGGGATCACATTGAAGAAGAAGTTGAGACTCAAATCATCTAAACCCCAAAACGTGACACAATCCGACAAAAGAGAATTTGGCAGTTCGCGTCGACAGAGATGGATTCAAAACACAAATGGCGACCATAAGAAAAACTCTCTGTCGCGACAAACACACAGCTCAGACTGAGACTGAGACTGAGACTGAGACTGAGACCGAGACTGACCATATCAGAAATCAAACACACTTGTTGGAACCAGATCTCTCAAGAAGCGATGCGTAGATTTTTAAAAACTAAGGGAGAGATTTACCGTTTTATCAAGGACGAGAATCGGAGCGAAAGGATCAGATCTCCAGGAACCAGAATCGATTTTACAGAACAGAACAAGTATTAGATCTCGGTCTTTCGATATATCTTTTTATTTACTTTTTTCAGTTCTCTCACAAAACAAGCCTGGCCCAATATTTAATTATATTCCAAAACGTGATTTTATTTTGTGAATCAATTGGTAATTGTGTATGTTTTGTCTCTTATTTTATTTTATTTTTACCAAAATTGGTTTACTTGTCTAATATATAATCTGGATTGAGATTAGGCAATGGTAGCCAAATAAACCACAAGAAATTAGAATTTGTTTAGATTACAAAAGCACCGGTTAGGTTCACACTTTTCACTCTCTAGTTCTCTACACAACACAACCCCCTAATTGGTTTTGTTCCTGACTATACAGAAGCAGAGCTCCAAGAAAAATAAAATTTCTGGAGCTACAAGCAAATGATTTGTTTTTACACACAGGGCAAATGAGAAAAGCTTTAGTTTGTTAGCCCAAAAAATGACATGCCGGCAATTATCAGAAGCTCAGTGTATGTTCCTTAAAGTCGCGCCATTCCCGCAGAAAAAGGAGAAGGCGGATGAGTTATATCATCACATCCATTCAGCCAACTCTTTACTATCAACACCTTTCTTCACAGCCTTCGACCTCACCCAAAACTCAGGAAAGTTTAGAATGATAAAGAAAGGCAAAGCAGCCAATAAACTCACCAAACTCTGCCACCACACGGAGCCATATCTATATTCACTTGCAGATTCCCCAGCTACTTTCAGCGACAAGTCCAGTATATATGGCTTGTCTTTTACTGTCACTACATTCTCTTCTTCTTTTCACAGCAGGAAGCGGATAATTAGGTTGATGCTAAAGTAATTCTCTAAGATTTTCTGAAACTGAGGAATATACAGAACCCTTGTATAAGAATTAAACTGGAGACTTATGAGAGCAGCGAGTTCAAAGCTCGTTTGATAGCTGAAGTATACCACACATCTGTAGATATGGATTTTCCAGCAGTTTCTCATTATTACTCTGCATAAAACAAGAATACTATCAGTGGGGATTATTATTATATATGGCACAAAAGAAAGGAAAAGCTCATTGATGTTTGAGGTTCTATGACTGTACACTCTGAATTATTACAATATCATTACCTGCTGAGCCTTAAAGACAAGCTTCTGAAGCATGTTTTGATATTTCTCTGGTTCCTCCGTCATCATCCTCTGAAATAATCAAACCTTTAACCGATGAGCCAAAAATTAAACCGAAACAGATTTGGATACTTGTTTTTCTTTCAAAATCAAAATGGCGAATTTGAGAATTTTTCTTGCCTTCAAGAGAAATGCTGAAGAGTAATAAGCCACCCTTGAGTCAGTATCATCCAGGAGTTCCCTGCATAGATAAACATAAGTTTGTAAATACCATGAAACATGATTAATCAATTTGGTTTGGAAGTATGGAAGAGTCAATGAATCACCTAAAGAACTCCTCTCCGCCAACCTCTTGAAAAGCAATTGTATCTGCAGTGCATTTACCGATCAGAAGTAATAGCAGGGTGGCTCGAATATCAGAAGTTGCCCCAGGAATATTTCCTCTTCCTTTACTTCCAACGGCGACACCAAGTGCAATGTTGTCAGTTGCTGCACCTGCTAGTTGAATTAAGGGCCAATAAAACAAAGCCGCTGGAACACGTGCAACCAGCTGCATAGGGACGATGGCTTGTCCACGGAGGAGCATTGCTGCCATTGACGCTGTCTCGCACGTTGAAACAGAGACATTGTTGTACCGAGGCCTGGTGTCAGCTTCATCCATACTTTCTTTATAGCTGTTACGATTGGATGTTTCAAATTTGCTACTTCTATCAGCAGAGTTGGGGACTGTATCTTCATCAGGAGACAAAACTTTCAAGCACAATTGCGAGAAAAGAATGTCACACATCTGCTTAGAAACAACAGAGAGTAGACAAAGGTGAAATTATACTTCATCTGGGTGAAAATTCCAATAAGAGAAATAGACAGAGTAGTCTTTTATGCAAGTTACTATTACTATAAATATCAGCAAGCTTTAGAGTGGCCTTTAATAAGACATTTGACAAAGCAAACGGAAAGAGCAAACAAAAGGATTCCAAGAAGATACCTTTAAGATATTAATCCGGTCAGTTTCATTTATTTGAGCCATCAAAGACAAAGCACTGCTCATTATGTCTATAACAGCATTTGCTTTCTCTAGTCGTTTGTCTTTATGATCCTGACTAGCATTTCCACCAGTCGATCGCTGTGTCTCATTCTCATCTAGTAAGAATTTGGAACGCATAAGAAGCCTCTCCAGAATGAATAGAAAACCCCATCTGATAACACTGTTCCTTGACTTCAAGAGTCCACATAGAAGATGTATAGAAATAGGTATATCAGAAGTATCCACAGAGTCGGAGGTACCACAATGGGCAATCTTTTGCTGCAGATCTTTTATGCTCTGCCATATACTTCCACCACTCTCTTCACTAATTTCCGCAATCAGAAGATCCCCCAACCAGATATATCCATTTCGACGGTATGTGGTCCTTTCTGAATGAAGAAGAGAGTGCAAAGTAGCCCAAGCTAGATTCACTGACATGCTTATATCATTCCTTAAACCTTGAATGCTTTCCATGAACTTGGAAGATTTGGTTATCTGTTTGAGATGAAGGAACTCATTGTCCAAGTGAGTAAACGAACCTATTATTGTGTCAAACTTTTCTGTTATATTTGCCAAAAGCTGCAAGAAGAAAAAAAGGAGTTAGAAAGGAGTTCTGGCTGGCAAACAATTTAATCGACTGTCAGATCCTCAGAAGACAATTTGCAACATACTCTAACAAGAACAAACCTACCTGGTTTAGACGTTCGCTGTTGCTGAACCCAGACAATGCTGCAGCAATTGATCTTCGCAGAATTTCCCCTATGCCTTCAACACCAAGCTTAACAGAAATGTAGAAAGCTTCAGGTGCATCAGCAAGAGCAAGCCGAACAGCCAAAGGTTGAATCTCTTCATCAGTGTATTCAGAAAGACCAGCAGCTGAGCATGCCTCATTAATTTGATGCAGAACATAGTCAAATAAAACAGAGTAGAGATTTCTTCTTTCCTCTCTAGTGGTTGCCAAAGAGTACTGTATCAATAAGATGAATCCATCAATCTACTAGAAAATTATTGAGGCTCAAAGTGTCTATTTGGATAATTTTTGGAAAGATCATTCAGCCTAACAGATCTCATTTCCACGGTACCTCAAAGAAAATGAACTCCACACCACCAATTAGATCGACCTGGTCAATAAGAAAATTTGAGGCACTTGAAGTTGCTATGGTAGAGCCATCTAGTTCTGGAGATCGATAAAACATGTTTGCCATGATACAAATAAGCTTGGAATGAACAACTTCTGACCAAGAATTCCTTTTGCTAGTTCCCAGAAGTGCTTTGATAACCTGATCCAAGGAAGTGACTGGCTCGTCAGAAATTACAACTTAGCATGAGAACAAACTTAATGGTAACATGCAGCCGCAAACAGAAACATAGGTCTAAAAAAAAAGACAAAAGACTGATCTAAACGAGAGTAAGAGGGGAACGAAAGAAAGAATAATCCACATAGCAGAAGGCAAAGATGATATTCAGCCTCATATGACTAACATACCCTTATGTCAAGACCATTTAGCTTGTTTCTCCGTATTTTGCCTCTGTCGCAGACAAAATAGAGCAAGCAGCTGAGAGCAGATGCCCAAACGGATTCTTCCTTTTCCTCAACCTATAAAAAGAATTTTGAAGGTAAACAATCCTAAACAAGTCTAGTTTCAATGTCAAACAAAGAAGCAAGAAGAGAGTAAGACACCTGAACTAGGAGAAGAAGTATTTCAAATAAGATTTTTAATATCCAAGATTCGAAGTTCTCAATAGCTGAAGAAGTGCTTGACATCTTATGCAAGTCTTTCGTTCTTGTCCCTTGCAGCAGAAGCCTATTTTCATTGTCGATAAATGTTTCTTGCGCATATTCTTCCTCAATGGTTGTAGCATTCTCACTTATCATTGGTTCTAACAATTGTGCATGAACCCCTAAATTAAGAATTAAATCAAATACACGAATCCTACAAGCTGCTATTGTGGAGCATAGCATTTCCTGAAATAATTTGCACGCATGCTAGATTAGTTAGTAACAGTTTATATATCACAATACTATATCTGAGTGATGAAAGACACACCTCGAGCATGGACAGAGTAAGAGGAGCAGCAATCCTAGCGTCCAAGACATACCTAAAAAAGAGGGTTTTCAAAACGGTTGTACCATAAGCTTGTTAACAATAAAAAAGGGAGGGAAGGATTATAAAAAATCTTTATGACACAACACAATCAGGTTGGCGGTAGATTAACAAAGCTTACATGTCAATAACAAGCTTGATCAGGACGCTCACAGCCACATCCATCGACGGCTTCCCAGTCTTGCTCGTTAACTGGGGTGATACGGTCATCTGATTAGAAGGGGTGGATGATGCCTCAGAACAAACAGCGGCAATCACCTCACCTACCTCGGCATTGTTAAGGCGCAGTGGTTGTTGTTCACTACAAAATCATACAGGGAACAAGAGTCATTTGTTGTGACGAAAGCTCAAATTTGCATCAGAAAGATGTTTCTATGCAGAGGATCCCTTTCATTGGCAGCAGCAAATAAATACAGTTATTTACACAAATGGGGTGATCCACCATACACATAGACAATAGTGGAAGAGCCACTCTGAAACTACCCATAAGTCACAGTGGAATAAGGTATATGAATCGTAAAGAGTTTATTCAATTGCAGCTTCGTCAGTTAGCTTATGGATTCAATTCTTAGAGAGGCTAGTATCAGGCATTATCGTAAAGGTTCAAACGGCAACCTTATTACGAGACATTAAGCAAAACCTTGTTAACATCAATGCTATCAAGGAAGACTTCAGTAAAGAATATATGAATAGCATTACAGTAAATGAAGAAATAAAAACCCAAAGATCATACAGAAATCCCATTACCTGTAATGACGGTACTGAAAAAGTGGTCTGGCACGTGGACGAAATGTGCTCACAGTGGAATCGTCCCTGCAGATCATGTAAATCCTCAATCTAAGAGCACACACTAACTTTCAAAGCAGAGTTTTACGGTTTAATATAGATATTTTCCCAAAACATCATCCTATTTAGGTCCCATCATGCAGAAGTGCAATTCCTGAAAAGATATCTATTGAAAATAGAACAGGATGCTATATTCACCAAGTCACTCAGAACAAGTGCCATTTCATTATTTGTTCATAATTAAAAAATAAAATCCATATGTTTTGCTTCAAACTGCTTTATCACAATTAACAGATAGCATATGTTCTAGAGGAAAGAATTATAATCACTTATTGAAATCTAGGAGTCCAGTTTCTGAATGGCTAAAAAGAGAGACATGTGAAACCTTGAAAGGCATAAACGGGAAGTATAATCTCAAGTCATCACTTTGCAAATTACTTTAGAACCACAATAGAACATACCAGATCTGCTGAGGGCCAGCTCTGGTGCGTTTGGAAGCTGTTATTGCCCTCAAGTGGGAGCGAGCTGAGACTGAGTTTGTTATCATTGTGACTGAAGCTGGCTGCAGCAGTTGCTCTAAGTAAGGCATCTCTGTGGTACCAAAATATTTCCAGTGCTGGCCCTTCATTTTAGCTTCCATGTCTCCTACAAGCAGGCCGGCAGCACCAACTTCCAGAAGATTACAATTGTTCATGTCTTGGAGATTCACAGGGCGTTCACTAACCATGCAGATTATAATACATTCAGTGATAGTCAAGTACTATAGTCATGCAATGAAGAAGTTGCTTACGATATTAATGCATTGAGTGTTTCTCTGCTAAGATACAAGGATGTATAGTCCAGAAAAGAAGCAAAGGTGTGTTTTAACATTTGTGAGAACAGAAATTATGTACGGTGTACCTTTCAGAAGAAGCTGATGATAGCTGGTGCTCCCCAACCCAACGCCAATTCAGCAAGTCTGATGATATGTATTCAATGTCTTCCATAGCATTAAATTCTTGTATATTTGACAAGTTTGAAACAGACAGATTTGCAGCATCCTTTTTCTGTGGAGATTCTGCGGCATTTGCAGGACTTAACTGGGAATTGAATGATCTGCTCAACAAAGAGGAAAGAGATGGCAATAATTGTCTTGACGCAAGCGTAGCTCCCGCAAATGCTGCAGGTTGGAAGGATCGCCTTGGGATATGTAGAGCCACAAGGGAACGCACATAATGCAATGACTTCACCAAAGCTACAGAAGCAAAACTGGAGACTGGTAAAGGAGAAGCACCCGCTGGTGCTGATAAAACAGGTAATGATTTTTGCTTCAAGCTAGCATCGCACTCAGCAATCAGGTTCACGCAAAATCTATCGACTTGCAGTAGTGTCTCCTCACCAGGCTTATATCTGTAGTGTAGGAACACCTAGGGATCATTATAATGTAAAAATATAATCCATGGACAACAATGGACGCCAGTATACATTTTACAGATAACCCCCATAATAAAGCAAAAAAATGCACACTTAATCTCTAGGTTTGAACATCCATTATGTCCCCTTCATATTTAAATGATCTACCAAATAACTAACCAAACGTACCAATCGCCATAGACAGAGCACAATAATTGTAACAGTGAGAAGGATGAGTTAGGGACTTTGATAAATGAAGATATACTAGTTCAAAGAAGCAAATGAAAATAATCAAGTTACAACATTCGAGTAGACTATATTACCTTAAGAGATACCGTTTCAGTAATGCAACGCACCTCGTCACCACAGCTGGACTGCAGAAAATTGATTGAACATTAGCAGCAACTAATAGTTTAAACCATGATACTTGAGAAATATTAGATTATAGCAATCTGCATCCTAACTATATGAGGTTCTATTCAACAATAGGTCCGTGTATCAATGAGTCCTCGAGTACTTTAGAATATATCTATCCAGAGACTTTTCCGACTCTGCTCACCTACTTCTAAAACTCCTTACCCACACTTTTATCTGTGACATCTGTTAAGGTCATCATCTCTTCTAAAATGCCTGAGTATTCTTTATAGATAAGCTACCAAGATACTTACAAATCTAGATAATGTGTTCATGCAGAATTATAAGAAACTCTCACTCACATGCTTTATTTTCCTCTGGGATCAAGCTACAATGAGCTCATTCCCCTTAAGTTCTTCACTCAAATATGTCTATCCGTTCAGGCCTTCTAGATTCGAAGACATTTTAATTCACTGAATTCTGAAGCTAAACCTTTATATCACAGTTTCACTAACATGACTTGAGAAAGTTATTGAAAGACCAAATGTAATATGAGTGAAAAGAGAATTACCTGCGATCTCTCTCTGCTATAGTATGCTCTAACAGCATGTTGTAGGCCAGGTCAGTCGTGGCAGAGACTGATAAATAATCCTGTAATCACCAGGAGATTATGTGAGATCATGCAATTTCCATAGACGCATAACATTATAAGCAATTACATATCCCTTTACAAAAATTCTTCATCCATATTTTGGCATCAAATTCAGTAGCTTCAGAAACAATAGGAGTAATGTTCAGAATAGAGCGAAAGAACAAGAGAATAGAACATTCTCAGCTCTAAGAATCAATTTCAATGCCAACACTAGTCAAAGAAAAGCGACTGCTATATTGTTTACTATTCGTTTAAGCTCCATATCAATGGAAAACCAAAAACGAAAGCCCTAGATACTCAATCCCTCTCCTTACGCATCATAAACAAGATCTATTAACCCCCAAACTAAACGCAAAAATGGAAACACATAGACGAGAGAGAGAAACCCATTTCACAAGAAGGAAAATAAAGCATGGGAGGTACACACCCGGAGATTCCTAAGAGCTTCAGACGGAGCCATGGAAGGGATCGCGCCATGGTGCGAGTTAGCCGGAGGAGGAGAGGATGAGAGACAATCCGCCACGGCACGACGAAGCGGCTCAGGAGGTTTCTTAGAGGAAGAAGATCTAAGCCGTGACGCAGAGCCGGCAACACCTAGCTGCAGCAACCGAGAGCTTCCGGGGCTCTGACCAGGGCTAAAGGTGGAAGACATGAATCAAATCTCGCCGGAGTTACGCCACTGTTGCTGCAACAAGTAGAAGAAAAATAAGACTTTTCTCGATTTGGTATTTCTGTGCTAGCTCCGTCGTGTCTTTCACATCACACAGATGAGCTGTCATCAAAAGCTATTTCGATTTTGATCCCATGGTGGAATCTATTCACGGAGAGAAATGGTTTTTGCAATCTAGTCCTTCTTGTTCTGAGATTTTATAGATTCACTATCATATCTTTTGTGTTTGGATTAATTTGTCGTCCCATGGTGGAACGCATACACTCTGGTCCCATTTATATTAAAAGATGTTCTAGATTCAATATCATATCTTCATTTGTGATGTATTGATCTTAAATCCTAATGAGATCTACATTTTAGTATGTGGTGAAATATTTTTTTGTTTATGTTTGATCGAAAAATTTCAGATAGTTTATTGTTAGTTGAACAGTTATGACTCAAATTCCTAATCTTTATGTTGTACGTTAGAAAACAGTTGTTTCCCTCGCTAACGGTTACTGAACTAGACCTTAAAAACAAACACATATTTTGGATGATCCGAGAATTCATTACTAGTCCAACACTTATTTACTATGTGGTAAAATCTTGGCATTGCGAGTTTGTAATTAGATTTCATTGTTTCTCTATTATGAAAATCTTATATAGATAAAATCATAATAGTTATGCCCCTTCAACTTTCTCCATTCCTATCCGTTCCTCCCAGACTTTTGATCTCTATTTTTTTTTCTCTCAGAAAAAACCTCTTCAAAATTTTCAAAATCAATACACATAAATTTTTACATTAATGTCTCCTTAATTAATATATAAAGGGTGTGGTAAAATCTTGGTATTGTGAGTTTGTAATTGGATTTCATTGTTTATTACGAAAATCTTATATATAAAAGTTTTAAATTTATCGAGGACAACTATACCATATTAACCATAAGACTATAAATATCACACTAATAGAGTAGAGTAACGAATGTTGTAGATAATGAAGTTGATGATCATCCCAATTGCCTAATTAATATGTCTGAATCGCTTCACTTGAAATGCCTAAACAAACGCCCTAATTCAACCCTCGAATCAAAAAAAAAAAAAGTGGGCCCGCAAATCGAAAAAAAAAAAGTATGGGCCCAATAAGTTGTCACATAACTCACGTGACTTGCTGACTGTACCGATCCGTTCTTCGCGCTAAAATAAAATTATTTCCTAAAATGGCCCGATAAAATAAAATTATTTCATTTTTTCTTTTGGTTCGCTTTCATAACAAAATCTGTTCATTGTTGACTTGACCCAACAACAAAAAAAAAAAAAACTGTTCACAGTCCTTTGATACAAATCTAAAGCGAGTCTCGCGCAAACCCTAGATCTAACCCCAGCCGTCAGATTTGATAATCGGGGCGATTTCTTCTGGACCATTGGAATCTTAGGAGGGTAACAATGGTGGAGGTAGAATCGTATTTGTGGGTATCCAGAAGAAGCGTCAAGATTATTGTCTCGAGTTTTGGTGTTTCTTCATCTTGATGGCCAACAATTCGAATTTTCTTTAGAGTTTTTTTGTTGTTGTTGTGTGTGTGTGATTTTGGAGTGATGTGTGATTTGGTCGCGCGTACGGGTCGGCTCCAGCAGCGGTACGAGGATGGCTCACGTCTCGTAGCTGGGTACTGTGTTTTTTGTTCCTTACATTTGCATATGTTTTGTCTCTTTGGAGTTCATGATCTGTTTTGCAATGTGATTCTTTTCTCTGTTGTTCTAACCATGGATGTTCAATGATTGTATGGGTAATTGATCATGATGCGTATAGATGTTGGAATGGTTGTTTTGATAGTCTTGGCTCTGGTTGTGTTAATATCGATTGGAGATTCTTTGTAGCTGTATCAGATTCATGCTTTGATTTTAACATTACATTTTGGTTTTTGGATATGCTAGTCCTGAGCAAGAGGATTTTGTAGTGTTGTGATTGTATTGGTCTTTTTATCTGATCTTGGTTGGTTGATGACATAATCTGAGTCTTTAGTTGTCTTTAATACTATGTGTTTTAACAATTCCAATGTTGGACATTTGTAGGTGTATTCCGTTTAGGTATATAAACTCTGAAGGAAATGGTAAGTCTGACTCTGGGAAAATTGTTCAAGTGTTGATGATCAGCTCATCTAGTGGACCGGGACTTTTGTTTCCCAAGGTACAAACCAAATGCTGTTTCGTCTTTTGCTTTCCGTTCGTTTTGGAAACGAAGTAACATATTTCATTCGTATATAGGGAGGATGGGAGAATGATGAGACAGTCAGGGAAGCTGCAGTAAGGGAAGCAGTGGAAGAAGCAGGAGTGCGTGGAGTTTTAATGGTAAAACTCTTTCGCACACCGTGTAGGTAGCACCTTTGTTATTGTTAGCAGCTGGTACTGAAAGAATGAAAAATTTGCAGGATTTTTTGGGAGATTATGAGTTCAAGAGCAAAACACACCAAGATGAGTTTAGCCCTGAAGGTTTATGTAAAGCAGCAATGTATGCATTGTATGTTAAGGAAGAACTAAAGACGTGGCCTGAACAAGAGACGAGAACACGGACATGGCTGACAATTGAAGAAGCTGTAGAGAGTTGCAGGCATGCGTGGATGAAGGATGCATTGGTGGAAGGATTCTGTAAATGGCATAAGGAGAAGATGGCTAAAGGAGAGGAGACAACAAATGAATATTGAAGTTAAGTGTGCATAATATCTCTTGTGGTTGGTTTCATTCCTTTTGGAATTTTGTTTTTTTCTCATTTCAAGTTATATGCATGGAGCATCTTGTGACTACGAAACATAGGAGTTTCCCTGTTTCACAGTTGTCTTCATCATTGTCAATTACTTTGAAAAGAACGACAGCTCTTAACAATCGTGTTTAATATAATTCAGGATTAAGATATTGTTAAACTCAATTTTAATATTACTATCTGGCTGGTTATACATGATTCAAGTCTTATAATTATGATGAGTTTTGCAATATTATTGCACTTTGGAAATGAAGACAGATGTAAATGTAACATATTACTTCTTCATTGCATGACTACAGTACTTGACTATCACTGAGTATATTATTCTAATCTGCATGGTCAGTGAACGCCTTGTGAATCTCCAAGACAAGAACAATTGTAATCTTCTGGAAGTTGGTGCCTTGTGAGTCATGGTTAGCGATGACTTGGGATTATACTTGCCAAAAATGCCTTGCAAGGTTTGACATGACTCCTAGATTTCAAGAAGTGATTATAATTTTTTCCTCGATTGAAGCAAAACATATGGATTTTTTTGTTTAAATTATGAACATTTAATGAAATGACACTTTTTCAGAGTGAACTAATGAATATAGCATCTTGTTCTTTTATGTTTTGGAACCTAGCATTCTACTGATAACAAAACTCTCCATTTGATGACAAAAAAGCTCGACCCCTTGTGCATTGTTGGAGACTGTTCTGCCATCGACAAAATGATTCCGGATAGTTTCGAATGAATCACATAAATTGTGCTATTTACAATAGATATTTTTCCAGGGATTGCACTTCTGCTTGATTGGACCTAAATAATATGATGTTTTGGGAAAATATTTATATCAAAGCATAAAGGTCTGCTTTGAAAGTTAGTGTGTGCTCTTAGATTAAGATTTACTAAGCACACATTTCGTCCACGTGCCAGACCACTTTTTCAGTATTGTCACTACAGTTAATGGGATCTCAAACTTGTCTCCCAAGAAACTAAGAGACTAACACATTTGCTAACACATTTGATCACAAATCTCTACTCCACTTTTTCAACAGCAATAGAAGAGGGGGGGGGGGGACTAATACATTCATGCACACATAAACAAAAAAAAAAAAAAAACTGAAACTAAATCAAACCATCATAGAATTAAACCAAACACTCCTCCCCTTTAGACACATACGGTGATCTTCAAATCATGGGATGGTCGTCTCTTTTGCCACTACCGTTATTGTGTAATCTGTATGCTCAAACACGTCAATCGTACCACCGCCGACCGCATTCTTCTTCACCTTCCTTTGGTGTGTAACCTTCATGGTTACGCAAGGTCTACCGTTTCCATCTATGTAGTGGTTAAGCTCCTCACGCACACCTAGTAGTTCCCTCACTTTCTCTGCTCCGATTTGATACATCGTAGCCAAATTCCCTGCGTTCTTGGCATCCGTAACAGCTTTTCGGTACTCGTTTCTCATACCCTCTTTCAACGTTATCGAATTCACAATTTGCCCGAGAAACTTTTTCATATTTTCTTTTCTTTGTAATGAAATACCCTTTGTGAAATTAGTGAAGAAGGAGAGTAAAGACTAACCAGATTATATAGACCGAGAAAGAATCTTTTTGCGAACGAGAAAGACAAAACTTGATCCAAAATTGGAGAATATTTTTTTCATCTCGAACTCCATAACTTACACATGATTATAGGTGGGTAATAAGAGTAAATATAGGAGTTTTTAAAATATAAAATTATTAAAATTTGAGTAAAAGGATGAAAGAGAATGTTTTTGTGGGGTGTATTGAAATATAAAATTAATAAAATTTGAGTAAAGAGAGGAGATAGTGGATATTTTTTAGAGAGAGGGTATATATAAGTTGTATGGGAAGAAACTTTGGAAAGGGGTTTTAGGAGTGTTTAAATATAAAATTAATAAAAGTTGAGTAAAAGGATGAAAGAGAAGGTATAAAGTTGAGTAAAAGGAAGAAAGAGTGTGTGTTTTAATAATTTTATATTTAAGAACTTGCTATATTTACTATGGATAATCATGCCGCTTTAGCTACTGAGAAGGACATTTATCATTATATTTTTTTTTCCGCTCAAACATCACTTAATTAACTTTACAATAAAACCATATTGTTTAAAAATTGTTAGTGTTACGATAAGCTTTTGGCAAAAAATTTTTTTGATAAAACTCATTGTGAAATAGTCGTTTTTTTTTATAAAGTGTAAATATCATTTAGAGAATGAAATGTTAGAGATTACAAAAGTTACTTCTACTGTTTATAATACCTTGTCCAAAAAAAGTTAAAAAAAAAAAACAAGGTAAGATATAGTAGTTGTGTGGAGATGTCACAAATCATCTTAGCCAAAGCTCCATGAGACTATGGTATTGCTTTCTCTTCCGTCTTGCTGAAATGGAGTTCTTCACATCACGGTAGATGCCCTTGAAGACCAAGATAGGAGGGATTGAGATTTGATTGTGCAAGACGTTGTTGCGCTGTCTCCATAAGTGAAAGATAGTGGCATGAACCACTATTCTCCGGAGGATTGATGGAGCTGAAATAGAGTTTCCTCTGATCCATGAAAGAACTTCATCCCAAGCGCTAAACCTGTTGAAACGAGGAAAAGTACGCAACAAGGTTGTTCTCCAAACCTCCACACTAAAATCACAAGATAGGAGTAAGTGATCACGAGTTTCGTCTAGTGTGGAGCAAAAACAGCACTGTTTGGGAACATTTATTCCCCAAGCCGCCAATCTAGCCCGGGTAGGAAGTCTATTATAGTTCGCCACCCACATTGTGAAGGCAAACTTAGGAATGTGACCCTTGAACCAAATAAGATCCGACCAACCTTTCTTGTCTTCCCTTGGTCTCAAGCTTTCCCATGTTGAAACCGAAGAAAATTGGTTTCCACTCTTGCCTTCGATAACCCATTCATAACAGTCCTTAGGTGCATGTATATCCGGCTTCGTGATTGTGGTGAGGTGAACCTGAAGGTTTATAGCTTGGTCAGACCTCGGTGAGGGAAGCTTCCATCCAAAATCATCAATAATATGAGCGATCGTAGCATTCCTAGGGACACAGAGGTTTCTTGGTCCATCCGGTCCCAAATATGTGATAAGTTGACCGAAAGGGGTCCATATATCAAACCAGAAACTGAGACTTCTTCCATCACCTAAGATACCCTTAACATAGTTCAAAGCCAAAGGTCTTAGATGCAAGATTTGTTTCCAATTAGATGCAAGCCAAAGGTGAAATAGTCGATAAATTAGATAAAGTAAATTTTTTTATTAGATGTGATATGGAAGTTCTACGAGATAGGGAGAAATTGTTTTTGAATATTGTATTTTTTTAACAAGGAACATGCGCTGGTTCAATAAACCACACATGCATCAAGTAATTCGTAAATGAGTACGAACACTGCAGATCCATATTTTTTTAACTAGGGCAATTTTTTTATCTTTTTTTTTCCATCTCGTGAATTTATTAATAACTTCAAACAGAAGTACAAACGATAATGCTCAATCCCTAAACAGAAGAGCCATCTACACATACCAACGATTTAATTCCGAGACTAGCACAAACTATGGAAGGCAATAACATTGAAACGCATAAGCAAGAAGTGTCATAACTGATGGATAAGGATCCTAACTGTAACGCCCGTGATCCAAAAAGTAATTTTTGGATGGGTGTCGATCAACACAAGGTTTGTGTGTCGATCGACACGGCTGTTTTGACTCAAGAGGAGTCGAGCAGCGAGTGGTGTGTCGATCGACACAGTTGGGGTATGTCGATCGACACGGATTTTTGATTGCCGTCAGTTTGACGTATTGATTGGTCATGCGTCGATCGACACAAGTGGGTGTGTCGATCGACAGAGTGTCGGCTGGTCTGGCTATTTAAGTCAAAAATCGGATTTCTGGGCAGAAACTTCAAGTTTTTGAGAGAGAAAGTGAGAGGATTGAGAGGAGAGGTTGTTGTTGTTGTTTCCTTCGTGTTTCTCAATCTTATTAGGCTTGTGGGAGTGTTTGTGAGGTTGTGGAAGCGTGGGAGGACCGTACGGTGAAGGATCTCGGATTTGTTCTTCGTGTTCTTCGTGTTCTTCGTCGGATTCTTATCCTTTTCTATCCGAATTCGAGGTGAGTGCGTGACCATAGGCTTATCTGGGTAAAGGAATCGATAGGATGCGTTTGTGTGTTGTTTGGATCGATTCTTGTATGGATTTTTGGTGGATTTTTGTGTAGAAAATCGGTTTGATGAGTTTCTGGGTTGGTGTGTCGATCGACGCAGTTGGGTGTGTCGATCGACACAGTGTCGGCAGGTTGTGTCGATCGACACGGGCAGGTTGTGTCGATCGACACGGGTTTGATGTGTGTCGATCGACACAAGGAGGTGTGTCGATCGACACGGGTTTTTGATTACCGTCAGTTTGACATATTGAACGTGTTGTTCTCGTTGGTTGTTGTGTGATGCATTATTGTTTGTTCATCCTGATATTGTATCTTTTGCTTATGCTTGTGTGTATAGCCTGTAGATGGGATGACCGTCTCACTGGGTATTTATGATAATACTCACGCATCTCTTATAACCATGTGATGCAGGTAAAGACAGTCAGTGATCGTGGAATCATGGCCGGGACGAGGGGAATGATCTAGTGGCTCGTTTTCGTGTAATAAGTTAGAATTGCTAGGGTGTTAGCAATTTCAGAACTATGTGTATTACCGAATTGAACTAGAATTAATAAGTATGGGCTTGTTGAACGATAATTGTATTTGATTGTTTGAATCATTGTTTCCGCGCTGTTTGTTTATTGGACCGTTGAGGATCATTATTTATGATAATAGTGATCCGGGTTGAAATTTTTTTTTATTTGACGGGCTGGGTCGTCACACTAACCCTTCTGAACTTCATCGTTGATACTCAACTCATTATCATTGAGGGAAAACTGTTGATATGCATCGCCGTGAGAAGTGTTATTCGGAAAACCGGAGAGTAAGGAGACTTAGCCGTTGAACGGAGAAAAACCTGCCCCAAGAACTTCTTCATCACCACACCTTCCATAGCATAATTCGTCCAACAAAATACAAATCGAAAGCGAAGAAGACAAATCAAAGCCGAGAGAGCCTTTTAACCTTCGAGGTATCACTAGATATCCGAAATCGAGACTCCCGATCATCCTAACCTCCAGAGAAGCTCATAAGACAATATCAAACCAAAGACTTAAAGTCCACCAACACCCTAACTCATGACTAAAACCAGACCGCAAAAAAAAAACACCATACGATTTATGACCATCGATATGGCGAAAGAATCCAAACACCAAAAGAGCCAAACGATACAAACTCTAGAGACGGAACAAAACGTCTACAAAGGCAAAGCAAGGAGAAAACATACCAAAACCGACAAAATAATCAGCAGACCCAAGCCCAGAGGCCGAACTAAAACCCCCTCACTGGTCCATAAAGCGACCCAGAACGAAAGCCCAATCCCCAGCCTCGAGCCCACTAACTGGCCCACCAAGACCACCCGTCAGATCTCAGATCTGAACATCACGACGATCGCAACACCACTACCGGAGGTCTGAGAAGCCGTGAACGTCAACCAGATCTATGATAAATCAAACCCCCTCAACACCACTACAGACCCAACGAACCGCAAAATAACTCCTCGTATGGTTTCTTTGATAGATTGCGAACCAAAACTGACGAAGGGAACACACTATAAAACACGAGTGCCGACGCCAGCGCTGTGTAAGCCGCCGATGCCAGAGACGAAAATCCTTTATATCTTGTTTCTTATCGGCGGTTTCTCTCTCTATCTCTATCTATTCAAATGGCAATTTATTTTTATCTATGATTAATAATATGATGCTAAATTAACTAAAAAGATAAATATTACCTTTTTTTTTAGTCAGTTATTGCAACATGAAATTAAAGGTAGATATCCTTTTACTAGTGAGTAAATTTTATTTTATTATATCAAATGATTTTCTTGGAATCAATGCTTCTTATTTTTAATGAGAAGTAATTTTAAAAATAGAAAAATAAATGAAGAAAAAAATATAGTGCTAAAGCTTTAACAATAAGATATAGCAAAAGAGATATGCATTATTATATTGTTATCTAATTCATACTTTTCTCATCAAATGAAAGAAATCTACTACATATATAAAAAAATATTATATATATATGTATATGTCAATTTACAAAATAAATTTGATATCATCGAAAAAATACCCAAAAAACGACTGTGGATTGAGTTTGATTATTTTGACAAAAATTAACAGTTGTTTAAACATAGATAAATTATAAGTTAATTAACATACTAAACAAATTTGAATTATTAATTAACAAACTAACTATGTAAATGTAGTAAACAAAATATATGGTCTAAATGGTAACAGCGGAATTTGGCTAAATTTTGCTGTTTTGCAAAATCTGGCAGAATATCTTGAAATGTAAATGATAACAGCTAAATCTACCTGAATCTAGTTGATTTTTTTTAAAACAATATTTATATAAACATATAAAAATTGTGGAAGGCCCAGTAATTTGGTTAAGGGTTCATTAATACTTCTACACTAGAAGATCTGGGATTCGAACCCCAGAAGTTGCAATTTATTAATATTGATGCAGATTAATGGAGACAAACTTACATGAGATCTTCAGGGTAGGACAAGATTTAGTCGTTTGGCGTAGATCAAGGCGGAAGACTTGTCCGTTGTAAAATCGTCGATGTTACAGTTCTCATAATTTGTCATATAATAATAATAAATCCAGACATTAAAAAAAAATTGTAAAAATTAGTTAAATAAACTAACAAAATATTAACTTTTACATTTATATTTATTAATTTTATCAAACATAAAATAATAATATAATTTAACGTGAAAACTTGCAAAAAAAAAATTAAAGATGAATTTATCTTACAAATAGAGTAAATTAATCCAAAGTTTTGTAGTAGTAAAAGTTATGCTAATTGTTGAATTTTTTATTCAGAACATTCTTATGTTTTCTTTAAATTATATTAGTACAAACAATTACGAAAAAATAGAATCGAACCAAACCGAAATGATTAAACTTAAAATACATAAACGCGACCTTTGTTTTAAAAGTAATAAAATTATCTCAATTATCTAAAAATTCTACGATTACAATAATTAATTTTTTTTGGAAAACAAAATATCTATAAATTATCCAAAACTATTTGTTTATACATGAGATATCCAAATATGATAAAGTCTTTACGTGTTTGATAATGATTTTAATTATCCAAAATCATATAGTATATTAATTCATATTATCCGATTTATTTTTCAAAACACTATTTCCGATGTATTTTCGATCTCTTAAATAGTATTGTCTAACTCAAATATCTGCTTTTATCCCTATTATCTAAAATAAACATATTTATACATCATTTGGTGTTGGAAAAATTGTTGAATCTAGATGAATTTAACTGAATCTTACAATATGTTTTTTTGTTGAATTGCTAAATCTAACTGAATCTTGTGCAGAGGGGAGAGACACGTCATAATCTGCCCTAACCAAAGGTATTTAATTCCCTTTAATTAATGTTCAGTAAAGACATTAATGCCTATAAATACACATTACACATATGAAATTTGAATTTGTACAGTATTTTTGGTTACTGAGTGAATAACAAATTTGATACCGCGAACATGTTGGAGCTCAAAAAGAAATCTCTCGGTTCAGCCAAACCGGAACCAAATCCTTATTGTTAACATGGCTTCATCAAAGGACCACCACATAAAACATTCGTTGTCACTAAACGACGACGCTTCAAGGTGATCGAAAGGAGAACCCGTTGGAATAGGCCCACAAAGCCTGTTATGACTTATGACTAATATCAAGATGGCCCACAAAAATCCGGGATCCGACCCGATAACTGATTGTGAGACAAATCAAGCGCCACGAAATAGGTTTTCGGCCCGAATACGTCAGAGTAATGAACTAACTAAATGGCTTATCACCCACGCTGAAATTCTCTTCTTTGGGCGGGTCAAATATGTGGAGCTCTGTCATTACGCCGGCCTCTGGAAACTCTTCACCACAAGCCGTGACACGATACATCAAGTAAGGGTTGGTGGTGGTGGAGAGCATGCGAATTGGTGTCTGTGCCTGGGAATTAAGAGTAAGGTAGTGAGTGAGTGAGCGGTCACAAGTAATTAACTAAAAGAAAGAAAGAAACATCTCTGTAATCAACCTAGGCAGAGAAGAGAGAGAGAGAGATCAGATTTACCAGTTTGCGAGAGAAATCTTGGAAGAGAAAAGCAGAGACGACATAGCTTGCTTCGTCAGAGAAGCCAAAACCCACTGAGACCAAAGTGCAAAAAGAGATTTCAATTATCTCTCTCTCTCACACTTCCATTCTCCTTTTTCTCTCTGTTTCCATTTTCCTCTGTTTCTCCACATTTCCTTTTCTTTCTTTTTTTTTCTAAATAAAGATCTTACTAAATAAAATTCTTTAAGAAAAAGAAACCAAAACAAAAAAAGCTAAGGAAGATCAATTAGTAAAGTCGAAAACCCACAAAAATGATTCAGAGAACCCAAACGTAAACCCTGCGAATTAGATATATGCAAAAAAGTAAAGTCGTCTCGTCTCTACGTACTATAAGTCTAAAGCCACCTTAAAGGAGGAGAAGAGAAATCGTTGTCCCTACTAAAGTAAATCACTCTTCTCTGAAAACAAGATTTTTCCGCTATTAAAATCTCAATTTAGTTCCAAAATGATGGTTGTGCCTTTCAAACGAGCCCAAACAAAAAAAAAAAAAAAACTAACGGTAGTGTAGAACTCAACTAGAGATTTTGGCTATGGGGGCCAATGACAGATATGTTCATGTCTAATGATATTGTGCAGGGTACCAACTATTTTCACATTGATTTTCAGCAAATACACTCACACATAAGCGAAAATCTGTCAACAGCAATCCAACTGGTTATATTATCGCACTTTTAATTTAATAGTACGATGTAGCTGGTTTTACATGATTCAAGTCTTATAATTGAGTTTGTTACATTATTGCACTTTTGAAAATGAAGATATTAATCAATCGATTCATTGCCAATTATATTTTAATTTAAAACCGATATTCTTAAAATGATATTAGATTTTTGGTTGAATCATTTAGATCGACAACTATTGTGCAACACCATTTATTTTCTGTTTTTTTTACCTCTCATCACCATTTCTATTGAAATCTTTAACAAAAAATATATAAATATATTTCTAAAACATATAAGATCTATAACATCGCTTTTAATTATACATGAGCTACCATATTCCATACATCGGGAAACAGAACAGATTAAATCGGTGTGTACCCATTTCGTTGCTAGTATAACATATTAGCTTTTAGAACTTTAAATTGTTTAAAGAAGAATAAAAAGAGAGAAAATAACAAGTTTGATACAACGAACATGTTGAAACACAAGGAGAAATCCCCCGGTTTCAGCTAAACCGGAACCAAATCCTTATTGTTAACATGACTTCATCAAAGGACCACCACATAAACATTCGTTGTCACTAAACGACGACGCTTCAAGGTGATCAAATGGAGAACCCGTTGGAATAGGCCCACAAAGCCTGTTATGACTAATATCAAGATGGCCCACAAACTTAGCTGACGTCAACGAATCCGGGATCCGACCCGATAACTGATTGTGAGACAAATCAAGCGCCACGAAATAGGTTTTCGACCCAAATACGTCGGGTATGGATCCTACTAAAGCATTTCGACTCAAATTCATAACCTCGAAACCCGAATTGCTCAGAATCGAACCCGGGATCGGACCCGACAACGAGTTAGAATCCAGATTCAAAAGAGAGAGTACCTTCATGTTACCCACCCATTCAGGTATCGGACCTTCGATATGGTTCCTGGATAGATCCAGATCCGCTAATCGTCCCATACCAGATATAGACTCCGGAATCGACCCGGTGAGTTCGTTACGACTCAGTAACGCTCTGCTTAAAAGCTTCAACGATCCGAAATCCGCCGGGATCGCGCCGGAGATACCGTTTTCCGTTAATTCAAGATGCTTTAACTCGGTGAGTGACGTCAGCGACGGTGGTATTTCGCCGGACATCTGATTCTCCGCGAGGTTTAGAACAGAGAGTTTGGAGAGTTTTCCGATCTCGGAGGGAATCTCTCCGGTGATTCTGTTTCCGGCGAGGTCGAGGATACGTAGCGAGGCTAATGAGGTTATGCACGGCGGAATCTCGCCGGAGATTCCTTTCCAATCGGCGAGGACAAGGGAAGTGAGCGCGGTTAAGTCGCAAACCGCCGGATCAATCGAACCGGACATATAACCGGACCGGCCTGCTTTCTTGAAAATGGCGTCTTCGGATTCGCCCCGGAGAGAAATATCAGTGACCCGACCCGAATCCGGATTGCAGCTAATACCGTACCATTCTTTGCAACAGTTAGTGTTTTCTGACCAAGTGTTGAAGATGCCGAGATTTGGTTCGCTTAGCGACGACTTGAAAGCATTAAGAGCCGTTTGATCGGAAGGTGAGCAGCATCGGACGACGGAGACGACGGAGATGAAAATGACGGCGAGTAATGAACTAAACGGCGAAGCCAACAACTTACTCATTTTTGTAATAAGTATTTTGATAGTGAAGAGAGGGGTGTTGTTTGAGTCTTTGGATTATATAGAAATGGTGATGCAATGAGAGAAGAGACATCTGCATGTGCATGGGTATCATGGGCATGTGCATGTTACTACTATTGTTCTATAAATTATTTTTACGAATGCATTCTTAATTCTTATATCATTAATTTATTGCACTTTAAAGAGAAGGATCATGTGTGTATGTCAGATTTTTACTTTTTAAATATATTCAATATTCATTCGGATGAATCGAGTATCCAACAATGATCCTGTTAAAAATAAGTTCACGTTAATTCTAGTTGATCGTTTTTAGTATTTTTTGGGTATTTTAAGCTGGTATTCATAAAAATTTAAAATGCAGTTTAAGAATATAAAGCTAGAATAAATTCAATTTTGTTTAGTTTATGTTGTTGAAATTTACAGCAACGGGATATGCATGTATGTTGTTATACGTTGTCTAGAGCATGTACATTGAAGAGTTCTCAATGGAACTATCAAACAATTATAAAATATTAATATTAATAAAATATGTTTAAAATTTAAAAAAATAATGATAATATAATTGTGAGTCTCAAAAATTTGGAGAACTCTATATAATTGTTTCTCGAGAAACTATTAGATAGGGTTTTCAAATTTTTAGAGATGAACAAATATTTTACTAATATTTTTTTAGATTTAAAACTATATTATATTAAATTTTGAGAACTCCATATAATAGTTGTATTTATTGTATACAAGGCCATACACATAACACATTATTTTAAGATCCATGCAAGGATTTTGGAGGAAGAACTTCCTATTTTCCTAAGTTTTTTTGCCATATTGAAGCAATGATGATGGATTATCTATTACTGAAACTCCAAAACTTCACATCAATAAAGCATTATATGACTAATTGTGATTGACAATTTACCAATTATTAGAGACAGCATATAATAAATCAAATATATGGTTGGGCCTCCATAAATACTTTTACATGTGACTCATGTGGTCCTACAGAAGCATTTAAGCATCTCCCTCTGTCCAAACATATCTTTACTTTCTAATCTCTTAGCCCATATCTACCGTCATTAAAATCACTTGTTGCATTTGATCTAACTAATTTGTATGCTAGTAGTAATCCAGTGTATCTTACATGTAAATATGTAATCCTTTTAAAACTATTTCACATGAAAGTAATAAAAAAAAAAAAAACAATTTCACATAGGGATAATTTGCCAAATAACTCAAAAAAAATTTATAATTAGTTAAATAGCAAAAACTCTCCTATGTGACATAACCACAACCATTAAATTTAGGTTTTTTTGCTATTTAATTAATTATAATTGTTTTTTTTGTGTTATTTGGCAAATTGACCCTTACACATATAACCTTGATGGGAAAATAATATTTGTGATCAAATTGAAAATTACAACCAGTTATTCCAGCATTTATGAGATAAATCTCGTAGTTCGCGTTGTCTTGGTTAGGACATGATTCAACCCCCTTCACGTGCCCAGCCCAGGGGTCAAGATCCATTTTCATGGACCTTTTTTTTTGTTCAAAGTATAAGTTTATTAATTTTCGATGTCCTTGATCCATTAATAGAGTCAAAACCAAATTATTCTCATCAAACTTGTAAAAGTTTTCACGTACACGTTCAAAAATTCATTTTACTTACCTCATCCTCTGTAAAATAATTACTAGAGTCTAACTTGAAATACAATAATACATGTATTTTCTTAACATATTTATTTG
Source organism: Arabis hirsuta (assembly GCA_964056655.1). Taxonomy (NCBI): domain Eukaryota; kingdom Viridiplantae; phylum Streptophyta; class Magnoliopsida; order Brassicales; family Brassicaceae; genus Arabis; species Arabis hirsuta. The sequence goes on along the minus strand of OZ053306.1, from coordinate 27,283,866 downwards.
ATGTAGATACAACTTTACGAGAATGCCCATGTGTAGAGATAGATCATTTCCCATATTTCATTTGAATATAATTTTGTTTCTGATCTGGTCAAGAATTTTTTTATAATTGTTGTCTACATTTAGGAACTGTTGCTCGGATGAATTTTGTAACTAGAACTGTTTTCAATTATATCTGCGAGCTGTTTACCTTGTGATTGACAAGATTATTTGAATTCTTAGGCCTTGAAAAGCAGATTTGTTTGTCTTTGGCATAAAAGACGAATTTATAACAGTATATGTCGCTAACATATTCATTTTTTTTTTTGGTCGAAATCTCTAACATATTTATTTATGTTCATGTTTGATGTATTAGTCAAAAACAACAGAAGCAAAAAATGGTAGATGATGCAATCAGTAGTAGAAATCTTTCCAACAAGTGATATCTCTTTTTATATCATAATAAATCTCAGTTTGCCAAAAGACCTATACATTGGGGTTTCAACTCTTCATTTTTTGTGGATGAATTAAAAAACAGAGTTAAAAGGAATTTTTTGTTATATATAAAGAAAAAAAAGAAGAAGGAACATGAAGTGTTTCTGCAATGTGTTTATATATAGTGGATATGTATATATATATAGAGTATATAGAGTATGGTGTGAGTGAGTCAAGAAGAAGAAGGTCCAGCCAATTCACCACCACCGGAGATGGAGAGAAGAGGTCGGCGTGAAGCACTGCGACTGACGAGATGCGAATCCAGAAACACAACTATGACCGTTATATCATCGTGAAAATGTCTCCTCACTCCTCTATCGATCTTTTTTAGATCCGAATATCTCATTTCTCTCTTCTTTGCTGCTTCTCTAAGAGCTGTTTTTATGAGCTTCCTCGCAATTCCCTGCACCCATATGTTTCAATCTATATCTATACGAAAGGAAACAAAGAAAGAGCGAGAAGAATCTTACATTACGCGGGCAAGTGTTCACAATGTCAACAGCTTCCTGATTGCTTAGGTGCTCCCACAAACCGTCTGATGCAAATATAAGAAACTGATCCTCTGGATGGATTTTGTGTACTGTAATTGCAGGCTCTGCTCTAAGGATTGGTGTATGAAAAAGCTCAGGTACCCTGAACTTTGCCAATAGCGGTTCTCGGTTGAATTCTGCTTTCTTTAAGTAGGCATCACCAATCGACCGTGAGACCTTCAAGAACCAGACAAAGGTTTCAAAATTATAACTTGACAAGAAATCTTCTATTCTTCTCTTCTTAAAGTGGGGATATTGTAAATCTCTTCTTCTACTTCTATTGCATACGGCATAATTGTATCTTTCGCAGTCAAGCTACTTTGCGACAAAAGAGAGTCTGGAAATCGAGAATTTGCATTACCGCGAAAGTATTTTTACCTGTATAATACCTTTGACACGCCAAACTTTGTGTTTCAAGACGACAATCTGAGGATCATTTGGATGCAACAAGCGCAATTCCTCTCTCACAGATTCAAGACTTGCATTGTGCTCGGACGATAATTGAACGGCCTTGACAACTTTAAATGCTCTTTCCAGTCTTCCTAGTACAACCCGAGAATCCCCCGCGTTTGCAATGTACAACGATCCACTACATATGATCCCTACCAGACAACAAGCTCCAACAGAAGCAATCTGTGGTTTCGTCTGCCATTGCTGCCGCACAAGCGAAAGAAAGTCCTCTTCCGTAGCTAAAAACGCTTTCGTTATAACAGATGCAGACATTCCATGATTCTCTGATGTAAACTCTGCAATCACAAAAGCATCACCACAAGTTAAAGCATATAGCTAAACAAGTCCCAAAATACACGAAAACAAAGAAAGAAAAGCGCGTACTTCTGATGTTATCGAACAGGTGTTTATTAACAAAGCGAGCAGCTTCAGGACCTCCATGACCATCATAAACACCAACAAAAGTAGCTTGAGGACCCGAATCAAACATACTAACGGGTCCAGACTCAAGCTTGCTATGATCTTCAAGAAGAATATTAGCTTGAATCACAGACATTGAAAACTCTCCAGCAACATGATTACCAGAATCTTTATACCAAAGAAGACCATCACATCTTCCATTAACATCTCCATTTCTGTTTGAATGTTCTCCTTTCACAGAAGGTCGTGTCCAACATGGTGCTACCATCCGCAATATAGTTGCAGATACCATAACTCACATAATCTACCTCAAATAAAAATATTCACTTCATCTAAACAAAAAAAATCTCACTTTTTAACACCACCCAACGGATCAAATTTGCAAATTTCCTCCTTCCCTAACAAAAAATGCAATGAAATCAATCTTACATTGCGAGATATACAAGATCTGTAATCAGAAAAATTGAGATTCAAATTTTTACCTTTTTTTTGTGTGGGATTAATTCGCGAAATGATATAACTTTCCGACAAAACTAAAACTCGAAAGTGAGATCGAGATCGGAAGCAAGAGATTGTTGTTACGAGGAGTTACGATACGAAGGGAAAATCGTAACTCCGGTTGGGATTAACGAGAGAGGGAAAGAGAGATGACAAAAAAAAAAAATAACCAAATCTAAGCAGCGACTCTGTCAGAATTCCATATTTGGGTGTTCGAATTTTCTCTCGTTTTAATTTTGAATTATTAATTTTTTTTTCTTTTCGTCGGATTTTTTTTTTTTTTTTTCCATTTGCTTTCGAGTTTAGCTGTTTAGGCCATTTACTTCAGAAACAACCCGACGTTTTAGGCAGCTTTTTCTCCCAAATTTAGCAACGTTTCTCCATTTTTCAAGTTTAATAAAACAATTAAATACTACTTCACCAAACTACTGCTTTTGTATTATTTTAAATGATTTTTAAAATTTTTATACATAAATTAAAAAGAGATAATTACAAAAATGTTATTTTTGTGTGCATATTTACAAAAATACCACTTAAAAATGTCTATTTACAAAAATATAATAAATTATAGATTTATAAAATCTATATCTTAAAATTCTAAACCCTAAAAAATGTTTTGACATCTACAACCTCGTAAACACTCAAAACTAAACATTAATATAACATAATTAACCCAAACATAAATAATATAAAGAAAAAATAATTTTGAAAAAGTGATATTTTTATAAAAATTTTAAAAATGTGGCATTTTTGTTAAATAGCATTTGAAAAATGAGTATTTTTTGAAATTTTTCAAAAATTATTTAATATGATAGGGAGGGAGTATTACTAATTCATGCTCTACCAAAAAAAAAAAACTATTACTAATTCATTTTACATTTGTATATATATTTTGTTCCTGTAATTTAAAATCGAAACGCAGAGTTAAGCATTTCGCGCAATATAAATCACGTATGAGTTGTTCGATATGGTCAGGAATATAAAGACCATTGAAACTCAAACACCTTCACCCATGTCACACCTTCACTTGAACCTCAATATTTTGTTTTTCCCTAATGCAAACATATAATCCAATCTTCTAAAAATGGAAATATATATTTTAGATTGAGTTACATATACAAATTTAATGTCTGCGAATTGGCATGTTGTGCGTGCAGTTTTAAGGCCTTCAGACATCGCTTTCTGTGCATAAATCCGCATAATAGTAATTTTTTTTTTTTTTTAACAGTCTCTATAATAAAACTAGAAAAGTCTTTTTACATATTTGGAAGACGGATTAAACATATCCGACCGACCCTACAGATAATTTGATACCTCTAAATTTCTGATTTTTTAAAATGAATTTACCAATCTAATTTATTTAAATTTCATTTTAAAACAGATTAACATAATTTGTTTTGTTTTTCGAATTTGGACGATAGCCATTTATAAACAACTTGGCCCATATTCCATCTCATTTCCCACTATCCTCAATCTCATTTCTCAGCTATAAAAGTTTTTAAAAAACTTAGAGAATAGTTTAAGATTAAACGAGAAAATATCAAAAATAATATACAATTTGTACATGAAAGAGAAACACATATTGTCCACTGTGTGTTGTCATAAGCCATTTCTTTTTTTGTTGTTTGTCAACTGGGTATTGTCATAAGCCAATCTAGAACCATGTAAATGCAATATTTTAAAGAGTATCCTCCGTAATTCCGCGAAAGCTTCGAGGGCATTTACGTAATTTCAACACAAGACGGAAAGTGGGGATGGTGGGAGAGAAAGAGATGATAAGAGTTGGAAACGCGTCTCTATGAGGCCCATATTCCATTCCATTTCAACCTTTCTTTCTCTTCTCTCTCTCCTCAAAATCGATTTACGTTTTAGCTCGCCGGAGGAGCCAAAGGCGAGGATTCTCAATTTATATAAGAGATGGCTCAGAGAACGGAGAAGGAAGAAACGGAGTTTAAAGTACTCGAATCTTTGACGCTCTGTTCCAATAACTGCGGCGTTACGGCGAATCCGGCGACAAACAACATGTGTCAGAAATGTTTCAACGCTTCCGTCTCCGTCGCCGCCGCAGCAGCCGGTGGAGGAGGAGGTGTTGATTCCGGTTCGATGTTGAAGAGATCGGCTAGATCCGTTAATCTACGGTCATCTCAAACAAAAGTCGTGATTCGTAACAGAGAGATCGATCCGGTTAAGAGAGATCAACAGATCGTTAACCGATGTTCTGGTTGCCGGAAAAAAGTCGGGTTGACCGGATTCAGATGCCGATGCGGTGATCTTTTCTGTTCCGAGCATCGTTATTCAGATCGCCACGATTGTAGCTACGACTACAAAACCGCCGGTCGCGAGGCGATCGCTAGAGAAAATCCGGTCGTTAAGGCGGCGAAGATGGTCAAAGTTTAATCGGAAAAGGAAAACTTCAATCGTTGATGGTGGTTGTTCAAGCTCAGATCGGAAGAGAAGAAGCTCGGAGACATCGATTTGTTGGTGTTGTTTGTAAACGAAGATTAGAGAGATTCTCTTCTCGATCAAAAAAAATCTGAAACCTCATTTTTTTTTCTTTTTTCTTTTTTTAATTTACCTTTTTCTTCTCTTTAATTTATATATTAGTGAATGATTATTATTATTATATTGTGGCTTGCACGTTACGGATCCATGAAAATTTGCTTCGGATGTGGTCAATCTTCTTGTTCATCTCAAGAAAAGAAAAAAAAAGTTTACGAGTGGCATGTGAATTTTAGATTCGGCAAAAAACGAGGGGTGATTTGGTAATTTTAAAGAAGGTGTCTCTGGTTTCGTGTGGTTGAAGATTATTAACAAGCTTGTGTACTTTAGGATATTATTTATACAATTGTGCGTCACAACTCACACTACCCAATTTCTCTCGACAAAGAAAAGTTTGCTTGGCGTATAAAATAGTAAGCTTTGTAACGTGTTCGACTTGTATTGTATGGTAGTATAAGATTATTTTGTTTTTCGATTTTTTTTTATTAAACTATATAATAGAGTTTACGAATTATAAAATTATCATCAACGCATCCAAAACATTTTTGCAAATTTAATAAAAACTTTCTTTACATAACACAACAAATACTTTAGCAAAAATTACTTAATTTGTAAACTAATAATAATTTTACTTTGTTTTTGCTATATTTTTCCTTAAACATCGATTACATTGATTAATAAGCATTTTACTAATCCAAATTGTGGAGTTAATAATGGATGACAAAACAGATTATCTTGAGCAAACTCTTCTTGATTTCAGCGAAAAAAAAAAAGCTTTGTTCGGAATTTCCACAGTGATACTGATTTTCGGCTGTGAAGAGTTTCAGCGTCAGGTGGGATTTTCGACGAAGCACATATTTGGATCTGGTTCAACCCGCTTATTTTTGATTTTTCCAGTCATCGGGTATGCGTGAGAGAGAAGACGAGAGAAAATGAATAGATGAAGACAATGAATACACGCAAGTATAGAAAAGAAAATATCATTTGGAAATTGTTTTGTCTATGCAGTTAAAGAGGAGTCATGGCATCCAATATGTTGCAAGACATGTAAAAATCCCTCAAACTTTACTCTATAACACGATATCCTGAGAAACACCAAGCATGTGGATTATTCTCGCAACAGACTTTGTCAAAACAAGTGCGGCAATTCCCAAAGCTTGCATCCATCTCCAACCGATTTTTTCAATGACAAAAAGTACTCCCCTTTGTTTATAATCTTCATGTTCTTAACAAAAAATAATAATCTTTATGTTACACAATATTATCAAATTTTTAGCTCTTGAACAACAAATATATTTCATGCAACTATCATTATTGTCCAATGAAACATGAAATGACTATTACACTCATTTTGTTTTGTTAAATGACCATTACACTTATAGAACCCAATCCTACTAGAAAAATCTTTTTTTTTTTTCTGTTTTCGTTTTCAGCTTCGTCCATAGTGTAATTACACAAAAAAACATAAATATCATGTCATTACACAGTTAATCTGTTATATAAAAGATGTTGAATACTTTCAAAAACGATGCGACGTCAACAAGGGAGATCGTGTGCCCTTTTGCGAATATTTCTTAGGGCATTCTCAATTCTTTCAGACCGAACAAAGATGAGCAGGATAACATGTTGTAGATTAAATTTCATTCATTTGTTGTTGCATATCCTAATCAATCGATCACAATAATCACGGGACACATTTTAGTCATTCTTCTTAGAAAAGCTAACACAAGTCCAATTATTAATTGTTACTCCATCAACCATTCCCTTGTCATACATATCCCATACGTATAATTGTTGCTGATAAAAGTAGTGACTACAACGGGCTCATAAATAAATGTGTATCCTTCCAATACTCAATACGGTTACCATAATAAGCAATTTTATTGGATGGAAAAACAGATATGAGAGCGACAGTAAACCTTTGTTTAATTGCTGGTTTACACGAATACTTTGTTGTCCTTGGATGAATAGCTTTCCAATCTAAGGAAGATTATGCTTAAATTGTATAGTAACGTGGAATGTTGTTTCCACCCTATAAGTACCACTAACTTCTGATTCTTTTTTTGGTCCGACTCCACAACAAATGCTAGATGATCACGAAGCGTTCTCTTAGTATCAAAACATATTGAATTAGTTTACTTATAATCGTTCGTATTTGAACTTGACAATTTTCAATATTATTCTTGGACGCACCAAATAAGACGTTGATTGAACAGCCGAGATAGATCTCATTTTATTTCATTGTGTTAACTTAATAACTTTATGCGATGAAATATCATGTGATTCTAAACCAAACTATCATGCAACTATCATTCTAAGTAGGGGTGGGCATTTCGGTTAATGTTGGGGTTTGGTTCGGTTCAGTTTATTCGGTTTTAGTAAAATAGTAACCAAACTCAAACCGAAGTAACTTGGTTTGGTTCGGTTTAGTTCGGTTCGGTTTGGTTTTAGTTCGATTTGATTTTATTTTGGTTTTTAACATTTTTTTTTTAAAAAGACATTTCAATGATACGAAACCAATTTTCTAAAATAAAATATGTAAATCCAAACTAAATACCTAAATGAGAAAAATCATATGAAAATTAAAAGAAAAATCAAACTCTAGTATAGTTATATTCATTCTTTCAATAAAACAAAAGATATAATAGTTGGAAGTAGAGATAAAAACAAAAAAATTTCAATGTTTATGATTAAAGATAAATAATTAAAATTCTAATAGGAAAAACTATTTATATTGAGAAAATAAAAGAGGAAAATAAATAATCAAAGGTTTTTAGTAGATCTAATTTTTAAGAAAACATGTATGATATTATTTAAAATATAATTAACTAATTAAATATAAAATTACATTGGTTTATTGGTTTGGTTTAGTTTTTAACAGAACCGAATCGAACCATTCGGGTTAAAAATAAATTCAAACAATGGTTTGTGTATATATTTTGGTTTGGTTTGGTTGGGGTCGAGTTCAGTTGGTTTGGTTCGGCTCGATTCGGTTAATTTGCCCACCCATTTTAACAACAAATAATAAAAACACTATTACAATTCGTCAAACCAGAAATGGAAAAAACCATTACAAGCCGGAGGACCTAATACATTTTGGGCCCAACCCATTATCAAACTCATTAATTCCTCATGTTTATTTTTTGAGCACAAACTTTCTGTTTATAAAATAAAAGAGAGTTAGGGACTCTTAATTTTCTATATTTTGTCACTTTATAATATCTTAATTCGTTTCGTCTGTCGAAACGAATCCCCTTGGGATATATAATCACAAAATCGACCCGGTGTTCTCTGGATTTCTCCGACAGAAAACCCAAACCCTAGCAACCGCACCTGGAAGATTATCTCCGTTCTCGAATTTGATTCGCGCGTAGGTTAGGGTTTTAGCTGCGTGAGAATTATACTGATTCGGTGTTTTCTGTTCTGTCATTGCGGCGGCGAGTTAGGTTTTTGATATAATCTCGCGAAGGAATTTCAGTAGAGATGGGAAGCGCCGATCCGGTCGATGATCGGACCTTCAATGGTAATTTCACTGAGGAAGGAGTTGCAAAGTTGAAAGAGATAGTGAAGGATAAACTGAAGGAGTACATGGGTGATTACACAGATGACATTCTCGTGGTACGATTTCCTCTCATTCTGATTCAATCCCTCGTTTTCCTTTCACAAATTTGGGATTTTGTGCGTTTTTGGGTTTGTGATTTTACACTGATTTCGCTTCCCTTGTTTCGAATTGCAAGCTATAGTCTTTGACAGTGTTATTCGTGTTCCTTGTTAGCTAGAATTTCTGAGTTTCACTGTACGCCTTAATGCTCTTGTGATGATTCTTAGAAGTCTCTTAGAACTTAGAATTGAAATGACACTCAAGTGTTTTGCTTGCAGGAATATGTGATAGTCTTGCTTAAAAACGGGAGACGGAAAGAGGAGGCAAAGGAGGAATTAATAATATTTCTTGGAGACAATACCGAGTCTTTTGTGGCCTGGTAGATAAATGTTTCTTATATTTGTCAAACGAAAGTTTACTATAAAAGATCTCTTTAAAGAAATTCGAATTCACTAAGAGGATTTATATATGCAGGTTGTGGGATCATCTGGCTGAAAGCATGGATGAATACTTTAGTTCTCACGTTGAGCAAACTACTATGGTGGTAAGTAGTCAGAATGAGGATAAAGGACTTGTGCAAATGGACTCTGAATCTGAAAAGGGACAATCTGATAAATTACACGGTGGTCGCCGTAGTAGACAATGGAGAAGCCAGCCAACTAATGCTTCTGAGATTCCTCCTCTTCTGAGCTCTGAGGTTCACAAAATGCATAACTACGAGAAGAAAGACCACAAACATAGGCATGATAAGAGGTCTCCATCTCCGCAGTCTCAATCTCACAGGAAAAGGGGTAGAACTGGCAACTCCAGGAATGAACAGGTCTGTATTTTGTAATTGTATCGTTAATAGCAATCACCACGTAATGCTTGCTTGGATTAGAAAGTTGAAAAATATGCTCATATAGTTCACTGGATGGGATGTCATATCTAATTGTGAAGACGCTCAAAGTAAAATTTGGGCCAGAGGGTACATTTGCTTCCGCTTTGTATGGGACTAACGTTTGAGACGTCCTCAGTTACTTACTCTTAACTTTGTGTTGTTGCCTGTTGGGTTGCCTTTTGCCTGTCTTCTTATGCTTGTCCTGATGTAAATCTATTGTACGGATAGCGTTTATGGTTCTCTGATTTGTTTTCTGAATTCTTTGATAGAGAGAGGCTAAACCTGATGTCTCTCGCCGGCTGCTTCAGTCTGCTGTGCGAGATGCTCTGTCTATACCAAAGCCGCCTAATTGTTCGACTGAACCCTCATTAAAACGCATTCGTTCAGTGGTGTCTGCATCTACTCAAGACTCATCTGATCCCGACCCAGCTCGGAGAATTCGATCTGTTGCAAGGGCTGTGAATCCCATGGCCACTGTTATAAAAGCTGTCACCGAAGCAGCTGAAGATGCCAAAAAAACAAAATCTGGGAGAAGTGTCTTTGACAGAATTAGTCATTCTACTGGTTTATCTGAGACCCTAGACCAACATATGGTACTTGATGAAGTTTCTCCTGAGAATGAAGAATGTAGGAATTTGAGCGAAGATCAGGAACCAGTACAGCATCATGACACACACAGTCTTGACAACAATGGAGTGTATGTTGAGAACATGACAACTTTTGACACTGGCTTGCAGCCAAATATTCTGTCTGATCGAAGCAGACTCAGTTCAAGTGCTAATGTGTCTCACCCAAGTACTTTTGGTGGGAACAGAATTAACACTCCAAAAAGTCTGCAGCATCGCCTAGGCGATGACCCCAATAGAGTTAAAGGGACCCAAAATCACCTTACTGAAGTTGCAACCAATCATAGGACTGCAATTTTCTCTGGCAATGTAGATACCGGGAAAACAGAGCAGATGAGAGTACCAGATGTTGTGGGTCCTCAAAGATATATGGACGGGGGCAGATTAGTTTCTAGTGAAGCTATCACACAATCGTTAACGGAGAAAATCTCGAGTGATACAATGGGGAATGGAAATGTAAGTTCCATGTTTTAGTTCTGCTCGTACTAGCTATATCAGTGATAGTGTTCTTCCACAATTGGTTGGCTATTAAATTTTAAAATATCCTGGAACTTTCTTGTTAATGTTTTTCCCGTCATGGCTATGTTGCGATGGTTTATTTCGTGCTTATTAGTGGTAACAGCTGGATTCCTCATACAAGCTGGCTTGTTGTTTTCTGACAGATAAAATCTGCTACCAATGCGAAAGAAGATTCAACCACCAAGAAATCTGTTCCTGGTGAGTTTTTGAATTATGTCAGTTTAAGCTTTTTAAGATTCATGGTATTGGAGTGTTCCTTGTCCTCGACAAGCTCACTTCTTTCAGTCTTTGGAGTGTCTCTTGTCCCGTTGGTTTTATTATTCTGCAAAAGTTGGTCTAAAGATGATATTGTGGTATTTGCAGGGACTTTATCAACTGTTCGCCCTTTGGAAGATGCTAGTTCTCGAACAATCTTCGTCGCCAATGTAATAATTATTTCTGTTTATTTACTCCTTGAACAAAAGTTGTCAATTGGTGTATTGATTTGAATGTGGCTGGTCGTAAAACAGGTTCATTTTGGTGCCACTAAGGATAGCCTTTCAAGGCATTTTAACAAGTTTGGTGAAGTGCTTAAAGCCGTCATAGTAACAGACCCAGCAACAGGGCAACCAAGTGGGTAAGTTGTCTGAATTCATGACCCTAAATTATTATAGTCTTGATATGTGGTTATGCACACAGTTCAGTTACTGGAGACCAAAGTTGTTCACCTTTTGCAGATCAGCATATATCGAGTTCACACGCAAAGAAGCTGCAGAGAGTGCATTGTCTCTGGACGGTACCTCTTTCATGTCTCGGATTCTCAAGGTAGATATCAGAACCCGCATTCAAACTCTGTTTACCCAAAGCAACTATTATGAATGGTTAGATTCTTAGTTGGATATGAAATGTTAAATGTGTACTTTTGATGGATGCAGATTGTGAAAGGAAGCAATGCGCAACAGGAAGCTGCGCCGAGCATGACATGGCCTCGAGCAGGAAGGTTCACAAGAGCATCCTCATACCGAAGAGCTGGTGGTGCATTTAGGGGTCGTTCTGTTGTCAGAGGTGGAGCCAGGAGTATGCAATGGAAGCGCGATTCAGCCGAGACTGGAAATAACAACAACAATGCTCCCAATCCTCGTAGCCTGACTTACGTCCGAACAGAATCGAAATGAGGCGTAAATGCAACAGTTGATAGATAAAGAAAAGAGAAGCAAACAAGAGCTTAGGGAGGAAGATGAGTTTTATCATCTCCCTTATTGGATTTTCTCATTTTTGTTTTTCTTCTCTGTGACCATACTCCAAAACTCTATAATTCCTTCTTATTGTTGACGTTTAAGCTTCTTCTCTCTTTTTTTGTATGGATATTAAAGAAAGAGAAGAAAAAAAAAAAATTGTATTCCAAAGCTTTCTCTTCCATTTTCATGGAGATAACAAGATGAACAAGTTTCCACAACACAACACACAAACGCACAAGATTGAAACAACACGACCCCTAACGAACAACAAATTGAGATTCTTAGCAACTTGAAGAGTCAAAGTAAGAATCTGCAACCTCCCTGCTTCCTCCATCTTCTTGAAGAAATACATTGGCTTCAACGATCGTCTCACCATCAACGCCATTGCGAAAGGGAATCCGAAAGCTATACAGCTCTGAATCGTCATTTCTCGCATCGGATCTGATCTCGTCGCGTACAGAATCGTACCTCCTACGATCAATTGAGTTAAACCTAGCAGACCCATTGCTCCACTTAGACTGTACATGTTCTTCATCATCTTCTCTAATACTTCTCTCGTCTCATTTCCTAACGGCGACAAGTCGCGTTCCACAGTTGGTCCTTCGATCTCTTGGTGCTTCATCTTCGGTTCCTCTGGCTTCGACTCTTCCGGCTTCGGATCGGCTTCTCCGGTGGTCGGTGTCGAGTAATACCTCGGCGACCATGTTTCAGATCGGAGCTTTTCGGAATTGGGGAAGAAAGCAGAGAAAGATCTTAAGAGACTTAGCTCAAGAGTTTGTGATCCATGGATCAGATGGTTTCTTATCGGAGAAGAGGAATGGAGATGACGGTGAGAGGCGTGGAGCAATGAAGAAGAAGAAGAAGACAAGGGTTTAAGGAATTTAGAAGCTAATCGACGAGAAATCATCATCGTCGTCGTCGTCGCTGAATTCGATGAAAGGAAGAAGTTGTACGTAATTTAGGGCTTCTTATTGAATGTGTTTAGTAATTGGTTTGACTTATGGAAAGACAAATTTTCAATTTTTATGCTTTATTAGCTCACTCTTTTCAATTTGACCCAATCCATCAATTTAATAGCTCTTAATTCCATAAAATACTTGGACAATTTTGATTTTGGTACTACATACTTGATAGATATTTCAAACTTTTACTACTTTTAACAAATCTACTTGGACAAATTTTAGCTTAGGTGTAATAAATTCAACAATGCATAACATTTTTATCATCACTAATGGCATAGACCTCGGTGTGAAACAAGTGGCTTACCTAACAGTGAATAACGATTACACTTAATTGAGATACATAATCGGACCCGACAAGTACTCTTAATCCTAAAAGAGACACAACAACACAAGTTCCCTCAAAGTTTGGAGAAACACACTCTCTTCCTTATGCTTAATAAAGAATCACAAGCAAAACTCTATAAAGCTCACAACACAAAAGCCACCAAAAATCAAAAAACAAAATAAAACCCAACACAATGTCTTCTTTTTCTTCTTCTTCACTTACACTCATCTTCTTCTTTGCTTCCACATTCCTCTACACTTCATCAAATTCATTCAACATTACAAACATCTTAGACCAACACCATGATTTCTCCACTTTCAACGACCTTCTCTCCCAAACCCAACTAGCCTCCACCATCAACAGCCGTCAAACCATAACCGTCCTCGCGGTTTCCAACGGTGCACTCTCCTCCCTATCCGACCAACCAAAAGCCACTCTCAAGAACATCCTTAGCCTCCACATTGTTTTAGACTACTACGACGAGAAAAAACTCAAGAATCTGAACAAGAAATCAGTCACACTCACTACTCTCTTCCAATCTAGCGGTCTAGCAAGAGGCCAACAAGGGTTCTTAAACGCAACCGTTACGAAAGACGGTGACATTGCGTTTGGATCAGCGGTTCCTGGATCGACCCTTAATGCTGAGCTTGTAGACTCTGTTGTATCATTACCATTTAACATCTCTGTGCTACATATAAGCAGTGCTATAATGATTGATGTTAATGCACCTACTACTTCTCCTTCACCTACTAGTTCTCCTTCGTCGCCGGTTTCATCTCCACCAAAGCCTGCAGAATCTCCTGAAAGTGGTGATTTCGACGAGCCATCTTCTGCTCCAGATGCTGCTGATGGACCTTCCGAAAACGCTGGCTCAGCCTCAGCCAGTGGAGTCTCATCGATCAATTCTCAGCTCGACTTGGCGTTTGCGCTTGTCATGTCATCAATTTGGTGGTTCGTGATGGTTAAGACTTGACGACCATGAAATACAGAGTGCAAGAACTAAACAACTTTTGAAAATCCCTGAAGAACGAAAAAGCAGAGGATTGGCAGCAAAACACAAGAACAACTAAAGGAGCAAGTTTGACAAATTATTTTGAAAAAGACAATAAAAACTCCAGGAAGACATTATCTGATTGATACAATAAAAGATGGAAAAAAATTGTACAACTCATAAAATTCTTTGTTTGTTTGTTACCAAAACACAAAATGCAATGTTTGTTTGTTTGGTTGCATTACATGAAAGTAAAAGACATAGAGAAGCTGATACATATTTATTACTACCAGATAAACTAGATTAGAGATGTTTATTACTTTATAGATATGAAAAGCCAAAAAAGCACCCCAAGAACAGGAAGCACATTCACATCCATGTCTCTCCTTAAGACCCTAACAACCAAAACCAAACAACAAGTCTTCAAGACAAGGAAACAAACTCAGGGGGCTATACATGCAGACTAAACTTTAATTAAAAGGGGAAAAAAGAAAAAGAAAAAAAAAAAGCTTAAAATGCAGTGAAATTGTTCCTTTTCTTGAGTCAGTGGTGAAACCCGTTTCCATTGCTATACACATTGCCGTTCTGGTAAATTTTCCCCGTTGGAGATCCGTTGGCCACTCCGTTTGTCGAAACTTTGTTCACCTTGCCACTTGTTTGCAGAACCGATTCTAGACACCCAGACGCTGCTGCGATAAGACCTGTTTGTATCAAAGTAATTCTCCATAAGCTCACAACACCATCAACAACATATTATTTCCATTATGATATATGACCAAGAAACTTACCTAGAAACAATGCAGAAGGTTTTCCAGGCCTGGACTTGAATTCAGGATGGAACTGAGCACCCACAAAGTATGGATGAGTTGGTAGTTCCACAATCTGCAAACCAAGCACGCAGAACAATGAAGCACAATCTAACCAAACCATGCATATACTGATGCAAGCTCACTGAGGTCACACATTAAACAGGTTTTCCACAAGCATATTACCTCCATACGACGCCCAGTCTCATCCTTCCCAACAAATGAGAGCCCAGCGCTCTCAATTTCTGCTATCATATCTGGATTTACCTGCCAAAAAACATATATATATTTGACTTTCAACAACTTGGGAGAAAACTCGAGGAATAGATTGTCAAGCATTTGCAGTATAATATATTACCTCATATCTGTGCCGGTGTCGCTCATCAACAAACTTTGCATTACCGTACCTAAAAATAGCGATAAGAATTTATATAGGCTTTGGAAATGAGACCTACGAGTTATCATGAGCTACTGAGCTTAAATGAGTTTGATGCTTACAACTTAGCAGACTTGCAATCAGGAACCTGAAAGTAAGTCCTCCTTGACCCTAAGCGCATTGTTCCACCCATATGAGTTGTGGATCCCTTGAAAAGAGATTGAACAATATTAAGAAGACACTCAAGAAACTGAAAGCATGTAATCGGTCAAATGAGAGGACTATGCGGTGTATTACTTCTGGCATAAATATGACGCAAGGGCTTGAAGTTTCTGGTTCAAACTCTGTGCTGTTTGCATCGTCAAAACCAAGAATGGATCGGGCAAATTCAACAACAGCCAGCTGCATTCCCAGGCATATACCAAGGAAAGGGACTTGATTCTCACGGGCATACTGTGTAGCAAGTATCTTTCCTTGCACCCCTCTATCACCAAACCCTCCTGGTACTAGAATACCATCAGCACCCTGCAACCAGCGAAATGCTGAGACAAACATATTTACCGAATCGGTGTGCTAGGCTCCATTAAAATTGACCTACCTTCAAAAGATCCCAAGCATCTTTGTGGACATCTGGCGACTGCAATGTAAGCAACACAAAGGCTAATGAGACTAAATACAATAGTAGTACACAGAGAAACGAAAACAAAGTATGACTTACCTCCTGTGCAGTGATCTCTTCAAGGTCACTGGCTGCAACCCACTCTATAACAAGCTTCTTGTGACATGCAACAGAAGCATGCAAAAGGGCCTGCAGTGGAATAAGCACCAAAGAAATCCCAGTTTTTAGAATCCTCGATAGTAGACCCATTTGTTAAAGAAATGAGGCATAAACTAAAAGTTTGGGCTTAAAAATTGATAACTATATGTGGTTTCTTCAAGAACACAGATCTATCTACCTTCAACACCGAAAGGTACGAATCAGTAAGGCCAGTGTACTTTCCAACCATAGCTATTTTAACCTGGAAGAGAAGACCATTGAGAATGAACAATGGTTTCCATTATGTAGACTCGCTGACATAAAAAGTTATTTATAGAAGGTTGACTAACAGGATCTAGCAGTGTATCATAAATTCTAGTTCTTGCAGTCCATTCTGTCAAGTCAGCCTCTCCAGCTTTGCTGCAGAAGAAGCAAATGAAAAATTAGTAGAGAAAAGTCATCGCAGAGAAGCTAAAGTACGGAACCTAGAGTAAATATAAATTTACACTTAGAAAACATGTAAAAACGAAAAGATGGTCCAGAGACAAACCTAAGCAGGTTCAACTCTTTTAAGATTGCTTCATGAACCTTTTGATCCTATTGAAGAGAACACCAAAATAATTAGAACAAAAAATCAGTATAGCAACAAGCTCCTTGATTTCGTAAGTAGAGTTAGAAACTATTTAAGCAAAATTTACTTACCCTTAAAAGCAGCGGAACGTGCCATATATTTGGAACATCATAGAGCGTTACTATATTCTCTTCCTAGGAAAGCATAGAAAAGCAGATAGAATGTTACTCAGACACAGGTCTTTTAATGAGAGACCTAACCTCTCATCTCCAAGAATTTAAGATAACGATTAAAAAAATCAACAACAAATACCGGCACATGGCAAAATTGAGATAGTTTTGTCTTGACATTCTCTTCAAGTGCCTGTTAAAGAACAAGGACTGATTAGATGAAAAAACCAAAATCCATGGCTAACATTAACACTAAAGCACATGAAAATATTGGAGTGCCAATTACCTTCGTGCTACGACATGCTAGGATATTTGGTATCAAACCAAGGCTCCTGAGTCCCCGCACACTATGTTGGGTAGGCTTTGTCTTCTGCAAAACAGATGTTCAATTCTCCACTGTTACAAATCAATAAAATAGAACCTTCGTGGGAAATATCAATTCTATAGAAAATTACCTGTTCACCAACAACACTGAGAACAGGCACAAGGCTGACATGAACCAAGCAGAAATTCCCAGGTCCTAATAACGAAAGACAGATGCGGTGATGGAGCCGATAAGCAATAGCATAAGAAAATTACTGGAACTTTAATAGTTTATACAAATTTAGAGAATGGCTCACCAACTTTATATGAGAATTGACCAAGAGCCTCAATGAAGGGCATAGATTCAATATCACCTGCACAGAACATAATTCATAGATAAATAAAAGCCACTCTTTTGAGAAATTGTGAGGAAAAGTAATACCAGCTAACAAAAAAAAACAGTACCTATAGTCCCGCCTAATTCGATGACACAGACATCAGGAGGACCATCCTTTCCATCCACGGGAACATTAGCTATACGTTCAATCCACTCTTGGATTGCATCAGTAATATGTGGAACCACCTTTGAAAAAAAGTTAAAAGCTTTGTTCAAACACTCAAATCAAATCAGAATCAGAGTAAGTTAAGAGCACAAGTAGGTTAATAATATATGAACCTGTACAGTTCTGCCGAGGTAGTCCCCCTTCCTTTCCTTGTCAATGACTGACTGCAGAAATCAGGACAAAAATTTAGCAACTGGTTCTATATATGAGATAAACTACTAAAGTAGAACACCTACCTGGTAAATCTTTCCAGTTGTTAAATTGTTGTCACGGGTCAATGTACTGTCTAGAAACCGTTCATAGTTTCCAAGGTCCAAATCCACCTAAACATGCAACCGGTTAGACACACAATGCATCAAATTGATAGAGTAATACACAAGGACATAATCACACAGTATGCATACCTCTCCTCCATCATCCAATACAAATACTTCACCATGCTCAAACGGAGACATTGTTCCAGCATCAGTGTTAAGATAAGGATCTGCACAAAGAAAGGATCACATAGCCACAAATTCATTCAAAATTGACAGCGCAACACAAGTCCTAACACAACAAAAAGGTGCCTCCTTTCTTGGTGGGATAAGAACGATTACAGGTTTTTTAGACAACGAGTGATATACATGCAATGATCCAGAGTGAGAAACAAAGGCAATAAATAAACTCACCAATCTTAATAGAAGTAACACGAAGACCACAGGCTTGAAGAAGAAGTCCAATGCTACTAGCAGTGACTCCTTTCCCAAGTCCACTCACAACTCCTCCAGTCACCAAAACGTACTTCATTTTTGTCTCTCTGCTTCTTCTTCTTCACCTAAATCATCAAGAACACGCAAAAGATAAGAGAACCCTTCTCAAATACGAGTAATCTCTTCCTGAGAAAGAATAAATGCTTGGGTATGAGTCAAAAACAGGAAAGTGAGAAGAAGAAATTGCAGAATTGTACCTTCGTCGAGCAAGAATGGCCTTGTGGATTTTCAGGCGGCGGCTTAATAAGCTATATAACCTGCAAATACCCCCTCCCTCCTATTTAAACCCCAAAAAGCAAAGAGAAAAATTAGATTTTTTTAATTTGACCAAAAAATAAACTAATATACTAATAATCTACAAAAAAAAAAAAAAAATTATATTCCCATCAACATTGGGTTTGAGTAAGGAATGAGATTTTTTTTTTATTTTGGTCACATGTTAATATTTTTTTTTTGATGGTTACTAATTTGGTCGTTCAAATTGAATTTAGGGTTTGTGATTTTGTGAGAGAGTACACACACTCGTGTTTATTTTTGTGGAAGGTTGCATAGTCTTGTGTAAAGATAGGCCCAAAATAGCGTTTTTGGATATATATAGATAGATATATAGAGAACTGTGCACCCAATTTTAAAACCAATTGGAAAAGTTCCAAAGGAAAAATAAAAAAAAAAACAAAGAGAGAAGGGAAAGGTGTTAAACTTTTGAGTTCTTCTTCCTTTGCTACTTTCATCATCAATCATTTGTCCTTATCTTTTACAATAGAGGCATTCACATGTTCCATCATAACACTCAAATCGGACACCAGTCAACAACAAGCAAGTCTACCTATTCTTCTTCCTCTCTGCCTCTGTTTTCTTGTCCTCTTTTTTCAACTTATAAAGAAACAAAAACTACCAGACAAAAACATTTGGACCCACTTTTGGTTTAGCATTTTGCACCGACATGTTTCTTGCTCAAGAAGCATGTTTCAACCTCACTCACTGTTACATCTACATACAGTGCACCAACATTGGCATGTACAAAGAACCTTGGCTGTTTTATTTAGTACCAAGTCTACGGTGTTGATTGAATCATAAAGAAGAGAAGAAGAATGGTGATGATGAAGACAATATGTGAATTAAAAGATAACTGAGAAACTCTAGGGAAGCTTCACTGCATTAAAAGCAATGAAAACATGGTAATTTTTACTCACCAAAGAAGACTCACGCTCAACACTTCATTTTCTAGTACTTGTCGGATGATGAAGAGAGATAAGTAAAGGAGATGCATCAACAGATGCAGAACATCATAACAAGTGAAATGAGATTACAACACAAATCCTATCTTACACAAAAGCTGAGTGACTACTCATTGGGTAGTGTCGGCTCCTTCACCAGCATCGGCTTCTGAAGCGGTCTTTGCCATCACCTCACCTGGAGGAGGATGGTCAAACTTACATGTTGCCCCGTACTTGCAAGTCCCTGTCTTCATGTAATAAGGGCAATTAAGCGCACCCTGCAACAGTTTTTTGGTCTATGGAATTAGCACACAAGCTCAAAACAACCAGACATCTAATGTAATCACCACTCTGTTGTACTTACCTCTCTTCTGGGATACCCTGCAAGACTAAGCTTTACATTCGGTTGCTGAGCAGCTTGTTTGGTCGTTGCGCTTAACCTGTCTGCTGGGTGATGGAACCTGCATCTCTCTACATATTTGCACTCCCCTGTCTTCATGTAGTACTATAGTATTGGAGGATAAGAATTTTTTAGTTAAGTCCAACTAACAAGTAGGCACGCAACCGTACAACAATCTCAAGAAAAATGAGAATACTTACGTCACATTCTGGTTGTCCAGGTCTTTGAGGATAGATCGCTGAAAGCGCTCCGAGCTTCAACAAGTTCCAATTTAATTAAACCCTCTAGCGACTATGGAGAAGCTTTTGAACATTTCCCACAACATGAAAGAGAGGGCATTTACCGTGGGTTGAGCAAGAGTCTGGTAGAGGGAGGCAGCTGAGTTAACCACCCCGAGGTTTAAACTCGCAGCAGTTGGGGATACTAGAGGATAGTTTATCCCAGCAGCTTGCGGGATGAATGCTGTACCCAATCAAAACAGCAAGAGGAACAGACGATGTCGTAAATATTCTAAGAAGCTAAAGTGGTAATTTAAAGATTTTAAGAACAAAAATATGGACATTAAACATGCTCACGAACCAGTCCTCTCAGGGTGATTGTAGCGACAAGTGGCGCCATACTTGCAGCTGATCGTGGAAAGGGAAATCAAGTTAGAACGTTAATAACACTTTTTTTTCAAGGTTGTAACCAACGAATTCATATTTGATATTCACCTTCCGGTTTTGAGATAGAATGGGCAGTCAACTTCACCCTGTAAAAGCTACAGTCTAATTAGTTAAACTTTATTCTCAGATGTCAGAACAGGTCAGCATACAATGCTAGCAAACAATTTTTTATATCAGTTCTATGTATAATAACTAGATACTAGATAGTTCACAAATTGTGCCTCTAAGATAATATGTCATTCTTATGGAACCTGAAGATGAACCCATTACCGGTCTAACAGGTAGTCCTTTCGAGTTGTGATACAATGCTGGGGTCAATGTCACATGTGGATTGTTTGTTACATCAGGATCACTGGTTAACGCCTCACTGCTACCGTTATCTTGACTAGTTGATGGTAGCTGAATATCCTTTGGGTGGTGGAACTTGCATGTTAAACCAAATTTACATTTTCCAGTCTTCATGTAGAACTGTTTTAGAGTTGAAACATTGCAAAATTAATAATCAAAATTAGATTCATCTGTAATATAAATTACAGAAAACGGATAGGTATTTATGTGTCTATATGAGTATATCTTACAGTGCACGGGGGCTCAGAAGGTCTCTCAGGCAACGCATCTTGACTTTCAACACTAGCCTGAAATATAGAACGCATCAAGCTTTTTATGAACATACACACAGCCCAAGACCAAACTGAAGCCGAGCACATATTACAAGCACAAGATGTTATGCAGAGTGTCTGCAGGGACATAAAACTAAGGGATAATATAATTCGGAAATGGAACAATCACTTACTGCAGCCACTGCTCTCGGATGATTAAACTTGCACCTCAAACCATATTTGCAACGTTGTGTTTTTATATAGTACTGCTCAGAAGTGAAAAAAGATAGTCAGATCTCAGGGTAAACAGAATTAAGATAGCTAGAAAAGTTTTAATGAACAGCTTACAGGACAATCTGGCTCTCCTGGTCTCTCAGGATACTCTTCGCTCGGAACAATAGGTGCCTGAATGAAAAGATATTCATCAACAAAAACGTTCTTATCATCTTATCCTGGAATGCCTAAACAACTAGTATAATGTCACTTCCAAGTCAATGAACGATCTGACCAAGGGAAATGCAAGAATAACACACACAGTGGCAGAAGACGGGAACCTCAAATCTTGAATCACTACCAAGATACCATATATCGTGTCTAAACTTTCATAATAATGTAGTAAGTTTTTTACTTCAGATACCAAGCAAAAACAATACATAGTATGTAGTTGAAAAGTAATTAGGCACAAATTCTAGACATCTAGTGGTATAAAACATATAAGTACCATAACAGAAACCTAGAAAACCGCTATCAGTATAATGTAAATTTCATAATAGAACATATAACAAATACTTAGATAGATAGTAGTAAACGATCACCTCTTTCCAATCTGGGATTCCGCCCTCAGGAACCCAAACAGGATGATCAAACTTGCAGCTATCTCCAAATTTACATGTTCGTGTTTGCATATAGTGGGTACAATCTTTTTCCCCTGCTCTCTGTGGATATATAGGCAAATGGCTTGTACTCTCCAACTTAGGACGCTTAGTAAAATAGTCTGTAGTATACCAAGCTTCGGTTTGACCAATTGTATTATGGGCACCCAATAGAGTCGGATAGTAGAGCGCTAAATTACATAATAAACAATAATATACAACAAAAATGAGAAGATATATAAGCTGTATAGTTATATCTTGAAAATAAATTTGGGGTTGGTAATAAGCAGAAACCAAAATATACCAATAGCATCAATCGTATCTTTAGTTAACCTTAACCGTAAGAAATTATGTCTCGCATACTATCCTTTCGGAAAATCTACTGGAAACCACAGAGTTACAACAAAGCATAATCATCAACGAAGTCAATCACCAAATGTTCCAGTGAAAACTTTGGGGCAACTTTAGAGAGAAAAGTGTCCGTCTTTAAGCACTTCTAAAGCAACAAAGACTAATCAAGAACACTACTATATAGTTTATATATGTAGTTCGATCTTAATAGCTATAACTAGCTAAGCATCTCCTTAGAGATGATTCTAACCTCTTAAGATTTATGGTGATCCAAAACAAATCAAAGCAGTTGGTCAACTAATGCAACCTCTATTTCAGCTTAAAGAAAGCACAAAGGAACACAAACCAACTTCGTTCTGTAATGCGAATGTGAACCAAAATTAAAACCAGAGACCATGATTAAAGCCGTATTTATTACTCTGCAATTGATGAAACGGTAACTGAAACCGACTATGAGAATCACGATGAGCAGAGAAAAGGGAAAGCTTTTAGCCTTTAAGGCTTCAAATGATTTGGCCAAGCAGATAAACACACAAAAAATGATGCAGATCTCAGAATGATTGATTAAAGGTTAAGAATTTGCATACCTTCGGAGGTGCGTTTGACGCCGGGAGGAAGCGGCTCTCCGGCGGAAGCAGCAACGGGAACCTCAACTCCAGGAGGCCAAGCTTCCTGATGCTGAAGAAGCTGCGGATACGCCAAATGAGAGGCGGTCGTGTTAGGAAGATGGTGGTACATAGCTGAAGAGGAAGCAAGGGTTGATGAATAGTTGCTTAAAGCGTCGGATCCGTCACGAGACAAGAACCGAAACGTCGTATCGGGAAAGTAATGGTCAGCACCAGAAGCGTAGAGAGAAGTAAGACCGATCTTCGGCGGTTGCGGCGGAGGAACGGGAGTTGCGGCGGAAGCGGAAGCGGAAGCGTAAGAAGGTTGAATTGCGTAGCTATACAATTGGTGGCGATGTGCCATTCGATTTGAAGAAGGAAGAAGAAAAAAAGAAACCCTAAGAGAGGGCTTTTTGTACTTTTTTGGTTTGTCAAATCTTTTCTTTGTTGGTGTGTTTTTGTGGGGTTACTTAATTGTTCTTAAGCAAAAAACCTAACCAACAAAAGAAAGAAACAATTCTCAGATCCAAGATAAAACTGAGATTTTGACATTTCTTCTATTGATTGATTTCTCTGAATTGCAACATTATTAAAAAAATTCTCACTTTCTTATCACTATATATATATAAAGTTTGGAGCTTTGTTTATTACATAAAGGAATAAACACCGAAGCTAACCAAGAAACCAAACAAAGCTCCTGCTATGACTTCAACTTCGGTATGTCCTATTGATTCTTTCAATGGAGGAAACACTTCTTTCTCGCTCATCTCTTCTGATTGCAATGGTTTCTTCACTTTGTTTCCTTTTATTGAACTCATCTCTTCACTTATCCGAGTACTACTTGTTAGTTTGTTCAACACTTTGGCATGTTTTCCAACTTCTCTTCTCACTCCCTAGAAGAATCCATTGAGATAATAAGACATTAGTAAAAGATACCTATGAACTTTTTTCTTCTCATTTCCTACAAGCAATGACTCAAGCATGAATCAGAATGGTTTTCACAACACATTGAGAAGAAGAACCAACCAAAGATTTATTGATAACTAGAGGAATTCTGATACTTCAATTCACAATCTCTAAAGACCATATACCATTGCCCTCTAGATCAAAAGGTAAAGCAAAGAAAGCAAGTTCGAATTTTGGCGAAAAGGGCAAGTTACCTGAGCATCATACATGATAAGAGCAGCATAAACCACAGTGAGACCAAAAATAGAGTCAGAAAATCCCCTGAAGCCAGAAACCATTCATGAAATTGCATTAGGTGAATGAATGAATATACTTAGTGGGGAATTCAGAAGTAAAAGGTTCAAGCTAAGGACCTTTCAAAAGCAATTGCAGTTGCTGCAGCCACAACAGACTAATTTCTCATGAATTAGCCAATAAAAATGTCAGGAAGTAGAAGACAAACACACAATTTACCAAAAGAAAAGAAGGGTGCTTACAGAAGAATGTGTTGAAGGGAAACCTCCAGCTTGAAAAGCAGTTCTAAAGTCTAAATCTTTCTTATAAAAAACCACAGAAGTGAAAGGCTTTGAGAGCTGCCCAATTGCTGCGGAAAATCCAGCAGCTATGAGAACCTTCACGACGATGAAATCAAAGGCTTCAGTGACAATGACCGCAAAAAAACAAAGGAAAGAAGAGAAATGACTAAACCTTGTTGTGAATGACATCGGCAATATCTTGGATTCCGACATTGAGAACGCATGAGGTGAGACGATTTGGTTTCTTTGGAGAGCTTGGAGGATTGAGTTTTGAGTTGGAGAAAGAGAAATAGAGATCATTGGCGTTATGAGAAACAAAGCTCTGTTTCAACATCTCTGTGTGCAAAAAGGAAGGAACTTCAAGGGGTTTATTTTGTGTGGATGATGATAAGAAATGGAACCAGTGGCTATGTTGCCTCTCCGGACATTTTAATTGTCTCAAAGAATCCTTCGTAATGTTTCCATACATAAAAAGGTGCTTTCACTCACTTTTTTTTAGTAAAAAAATTCTCATTTTTGGGGGAAATCATGTCAATTGTTCCTCTGTATTCATCAAAATTTAAGAATATGAACAAAAAAAAAAACATATAGAAATTTTCAGCTTGGAGTATCAAGTCTAAAAGTACTCGAAATCTATGTAAGCAGTATCATCGGTGGGACCAGCAGCACAAGTAACATAAGGCTCAGGCTTAATTGAGTTACAGTGATCACTAACTCCATGGCCCTTGGCCTTCCCTCTGGTAACAGCGTACGGTCCCAAGTCGACAGGATCAGGAATGTGAGGCGGCGAAGCGCTGCGCACCAGAGCCCAGTTCACTCCTTCAAAGAAAGGGTGTTGCTTTATCTCTGTGGCTCCCCGCGTGTAAGCGATCCTTCTGTGAGGATCTTTCACTAGAAGGCCGCGGATGAGATCACGCGCCGCTGAGCTCACGTGTGGGCTATCCGGGAACTTCAGCGGCTGACCTACCACGTTGTGCAGCGTGGCTCTGTTTCCTTGCCCCTTGAACGGGGTTGTTCCATGGAGGAGCTCGTAGAGGAAGATCCCGAATGTCCACCAGTCCACGGCACTGCCATGTCCCTCTCCACGTATGATTTCAGGGGCTAGGTACTCGTGCGTGCCCACAAAGGACATTGACCGCACATCCGTTGGCTCTGCCATGAGCTCTGGCATAGAGAGGCCACCTAGGCCCGAGTCAGATTTGGCTTTTCGGGTTTTCTTGGAAGGGAGGAGACGGGGGAGAAAGGCAGACGGATGCATGCAACCATTGACGGCAAACTCCTCATTGAGGATAGCACCTCCACCGCTGCAGACTGAGGAGGACTTGACGAGGGTCGGGTTAAATGTGCAACGGAGGGAGAGGTCGAAATCAGATAGCATTATGTGGCCTTCGTCTCGAACCAAGATGTTCTCTGGCTTCAAGTCTCTGTACACAATCCCCAACATGTGTAGATACTCCAACGCCAATAACACTTCGGAAGCGTAGAACCTGTCAACAAACTCATTAGAGAAGATAATAAGAAATCTTCAACGCCAAATAGATATTATGTTTTGCCTCACCTCGCGGCTTCTTCTGTGAAACGCCTGTTGGGCTGCTTCTGTCTGAGAGAATGGAGATTTCCACCACTGCAGAACTCCATGACCAAACAGTAGAATTTATCGGTCTCAAAGTAAGAATAGAGCGTCGGCAAGAAGGGATGATCAAGCAGGGATAGGATCTCTCTTTCGGTCTGAGCTCTCAGCAACTTGTTTCTGCTGGC
Organism: Arabis hirsuta; assembly: GCA_964056655.1. NCBI lineage: Eukaryota > Viridiplantae > Streptophyta > Magnoliopsida > Brassicales > Brassicaceae > Arabis > Arabis hirsuta. Next base: position 27,257,634 of record OZ053306.1, on the reverse strand, counting down.
CAATGAATCTTTATCCATCACTTTCATCGCAAAAACTGCATTTGTCCCTCGCAGGTCCGCAAGATAAACGCTGCCTATGTCCCCGTACCCTAGACGTTTTAGAAGCCTGAAGTTGTCAAGACCTATATGAGGTCCTCTTGAAGCGACTGAGTTAATGGCGTCCCACCTCACGTCCCCTCCAGTGTGAGGCTTGAAAGGTGTAGCTGATGGACCAACCGAGTTATCACCGTAGCCATAGTCCCCATTAGGTTTAGGGGCTCTGTTGTTGTCTGGGGACTTAGTCCTACGGTGGTGATGATTTTTCGCGTTTGGCGAATGTGTCTCAAGTGTGGTTAAAGGAACAATCTTCTTGGGATCATAATGGGGATTTTTAGGAGGATTCTTCCTCATTGCTAAGCTATCACAATCGCTAGAATAGGAGTTCTGCTTTAAATCACCCTCGTTGGTCCCTCTATTTGTTTTGGGAGGTTCAGGAGACTTTGCCGGTTGGTGTCTGACGAGAGGATCCATCTTCTTGGGATCGAAATGAGGGTTCCTAGGAACATTGTCTCCTAGTTTAAGCGAAAATGGAGTGGCTTGTACAGGTTTTAAGTTTGGGTCTATCTCCTTAGAGGCGACATTAGGTGTGTTCTTCTTGGAAGCTAAGTCCATTTTCGGAATGTCTCCAAGTGGGTTGATGATGATAATGACGATTCTTCGGTCACAAAGTAGCTCACCTGCAACATCAAATCACATCACCTTAAGAAGCTTGTTCAAAGACGAACAAAAATCGCATGGGAAACATTTAAAAATCCCCTTTTTTACCTGAGATGATCACGCTTCTTTGCTGATTCTAAAAAAGAACAAGTTGAGGAAGAATCAAACCATGTCAAACCGAAGAAACTGCCGCCAGAAACCGAGGAAACAACATACAAAGCCACAAAAAGAAAGATTGAAATGCATCAGAGAAACGGATTATAATCAAGAACGTGAACCATGTTTTCGAAACAAATCAAGAAATGCAGACCATGTTTAGAATGCCCGTGACATAACATAACTTTGTTGTTTGTTCCCCAAGAATGCAAATCACAAACTCCAAGAAAACCAGCTATAATGTTCCAAGTTTTCCAATCCAAAAAACGAAGAAGAAGAAGGAGACTTTAATTGGCTTGTCTTTGTATTCCCCTTAATAGTATCTCAACCTGTAAAAGCAGAGCGAGAGAGAATTTCATGAGGAGATGCAAAAGAGATGGAAGGAGGGAAATGTTCTTAGCCTCTCATCCCTCAACGCATACATTGCCACTAGTTCCTGTCTCTCTCTCTCTAATCTCTCTCTTCCCCCATTTTTTTTTTTTTTTCTAAATTAAACCAAATTTTCATCTTTTACCTAAATTGGGTTCATTGACAGAGAAACAAACGTAGACATTGTTAACAAAGAGATAGTTATTATTACAAAAACAAAATAAAACTCAGACCAAACAGTAGCTTACCTGGTCATGAAAATTCTCCTCCTCTTCTGTGTTCCTCTTTGTCTCTCTGACCAACGGAGAAAAGAAATGTCCCAAATCGAATTTCTTCTTGAACCGTTGCAACGTTACTCGAAAAAGAAGCCATGAGTGTTGATAAGAAGTTGCGAAGAACTTGGCCTTCTTCTCCGATTCCATTGCCGAGCAATCCCTGAAACATCGGAGGGAGAGAGACCGACCGGAGAATTTTAGTCTATCATCAATGATTCTTAGGCTTTACTTAAAAGAAGCCCGTTTTATCTCCATTCCATCAGAAGCCCATATCGAATTTTAGGCCCATTACAATATTATTATTTGCTGAATTCATCAGATCACAATTATGTAGTAGGGAGATTAGATATGGTCTCGGATTCATTTTAAGATGATTGAAAGTATTTTTTGTTTTTTTCTTTATATGATTGACAATAATTACCCTACGTGAATATACAAGTAGATACTTTGTTTTTCTTTTGTAATTAGTTCTTTGTGAGGTTCTTTTCTTGTTATTAAAAAAATGATCTTTGTTATAATGAAAAGAAAAACAAATATTTTTTTTTTATATAGATTTGTTGTATAAGCAATATTGCTTGCATTGGAGTTAAATGAAAAAACTTTGAAAATCTAGTGACAAAGGAAAAAAAAACAAAGATGAGGAGTAGAAGGAAGGGAAATAAGAGTTGTGTTTATATATAGAATAAGGTCAAATAGATAAATACAAAATAAAATCAATTATGAGATAGATGATCCGGAAATTATGCAAATGGCGGGGCATGGATGATGTCATGATTAACATCTCTTGATCCCTTCCTTGTACCATACGTATATATAACCCTCATGAGTATAAAACTTATATTTATACTTCAATAAGTATGAAATTCACTAGTTAGAAGATTATAAAAATAAAGAACTTATGAAAAATGAATGGAAAAAAACATATAACTAAAAGACTCTTAAGAAGTGTTAAGAAATAAGAACTCTACATAAATATTAAATGACAAAAAGTTTTTTCATAAACATTGGAAGATCGATAATCATAACAAATTTAAGCATGTCTACCACATTTTTCATTAACACATATTTTGACTTCAAAAAGTCCACAATATTCATGTAAACAAGTAGTTGGGCATGACGTACTATTTCCCCCTGGAAAATATCATATCTTACCAGATGAACCTATAATCTTTTCCTCGTACAATTTCTCCCTCGTTTCAAACTTACATTTCTATTTCACCCCATGTTGAAACGTTAAATATTATTTACACACAGAATTCAAACGACATTTCCATTTCCCCCAATTCGTTTTTGATTGGTTTACTGTTGGTTCGAGATTAGGTTAATAACAAAACAATAAAATTAAACCGATGTTTAAACCAAGTTAATCCCAATTAACCGGTTCTTTAAAAAAAAAAGAAAAAAATTTCCCCCCCCCCCTTATCTCGTTTCCTCTGTCCATCAATTTTTTTTTGAAGAACCCTAAATTCCCAGAAAAATCCCAAAATCGAAATTCCCAGAAAATTCATAGTTGTGAGTACTCTTATCGGCAATGGCATTGTCATTGGCTCCAACTTCCGCACCCGAGGTGGATTCAGATGGAGAGGATGTAGACGAACGGAGGGCATTTGACATCGAGCAAGGCATAAGGAACTTTGTCGACGAACCTCCGGTGACGCACAACGTGTATCCTGATACGGATAGCGACGAGGAGGACGAAGTTCAGAGGATGTTTACGAGGCACGACATCGACCGTGGTGATGGTGTCTTATTTAAGGAACAAGAGTTCATGAATGGAGTTGCCTTTAAAGAGGCTGTCCTCGACTACGCCATGAAAACAGGTCGAAATCTCAGGCAAAACAAGTATGACAAAGTGAAAGCCGGTTTCATATGTCGAGGAGGAGATAGTTCTTGTGCTTGGCGCGTCTACGGCTCAATTGTGACAAAAACTGGAAAGTGGAAGGTAAAAAGGTTTAACAATTCGCACAGTTGTGTTCCTAATGGTGAATGTGAGATGTTTAGATGTCCTGTCATTGCTCGTTTGTTTCTTGAAAAAATTCGAGCGGAACCAGAGTATTTTATGCCATTGAAGCTTGTAGAATTGATTAGGGAGAAGTGGAGGATTATTGTGTCTAGGGGTCAAGCCCAACAAGCTAGGTACAAAGCTCTGAAATGGATTGCGAAAGAGTATAATGAGCAGTTTTCTCGTATCCGTAACTACAAGAATGAGATACTAGAATCAAACCCCAATTCATCTGTGGAGGTTGAATGTCTGACAAATGAGGAAGGTTTAGATGTTTTTCATAGGTTCTATGTTTGTTTTGACAACCTTAGGAGATCATGGAAAGAAACTTGTAGGCCTCTTATAGGTTTGGATGGGTGCTTCTTAAGATCAAATATGAAAGGGCAGGTATTGGTAGCTTTAGGTCGTGATGGGGATAATGCTATATATCCTATAGCGTGGGCTGTTGTGCCAGCAGAAAACTTTCACAATTGGGAATGGTTTTTGAAGAAGATAAAAACAGATTTGGAATTAGAAAATGGAGATGGATTCGTTATGGTCTCTGATAGGCAGAAGGTAAATGTCTATGTTAATTATCTTTCTGATTATAGGACTCTCTGGTTGAATGTCTTTGATAATTGTCTATCTTTGTTTTACAGGGATTGATCAAAGCTGTGCAGCTTGAATTACCAAATATCGAGCATAGAATGTGTGTCAGGCATATTTACGGGAATCTCAAGGCTAAATACGGGAAGAAGCCTGAGATGAAGTATTTGATTTGGCAACTTGCTTGGAGCTATAATGAGCCACAATTTAATGTAAATTTGGACAGGATAGCAGTCTATGACTTAGCTATTCATGCTGATGTGGTGAAGTCAAAACCAAAGACTTGGAGCCGGGCATTTCAGAAGATTGGAAGTAAGTGTGAGGATGTGGAGAATAACTCAACAGAATCGTGGAACAAAACAATTTGCAAAGCTAGGGAGAAGCCACTTGTGCCAATGTTGGAGATGATTGCTCGTTTAGCAATGGTTCGTATTGCTAAAAGAAATGTCAAAGCATGCGCATGGACTGGTTTGTGCACACCATATGTGGGTAAATATCTTGAAGCATTGCATAAGGAAGCATCTTTGTGCACAATATATCGAAGCACAAATAACACATATGATGCTTATCATCATGGTTGCAGCTACCGTGTTAATTTAATGGATAGGACTTGCACTTGCAAGAGGTACGAGATCACAGGAATCCCTTGTGAGCATGCTTATGGAGTGATTATTGACAAGAAACTTGTGGCTGAGGAGTATGTGTGCCACTGGTTTAGGACAGATTTGTGGAGGAAAACTTACACCGATGGTGTAATTCCATGCCGAGGATGGACTTTTTGGCCAGATGGAGGTGAAGGAAAGGTTTATCCCGATCCAAAATCTATGCAGGACAAGAAGGATAAGAAAAGAAAGAAAGGGATAAATGAGTCTCCTACAAAGAAACAACCAAAGCAGTTAAAGAGGATAATGCATTGTAGCTATTGTCAATCAACTACCCACAACGTTCGGTTTCACAAAGACAAGCAGGTTATGCTTCTGTTTTTAATTAGATTGTTTTTGTGGCTACTTGTTTAGAGTAGCTTCGTTTTTAAGTTAACTGATTCTTTGCATTGGTTTTCTTTTAGCATTCTATTGGTGAATCTTCTCAAGGTTCTCAAGCTCCTCAAGGTTCTCAAGCTACTCAAATTCAACATTCTCAAGCTCCTCAAGGTTCTCAAGCAACTCAAATTCAACCTTCCCAAGCTTCTCAAGCTATATTTGGAATCATGTGATGTCAAGCTTCTCAAAGGATCTCTTTTCGGATGCATTTAGGATTGTTTTTCGTTGTTTTAATGACTTATCTTTCGGATATGACTGTCTCATGTGATTGTTTTTTTGTTGTTTTCGGATATGACTGTCTCATGTGAACTTTATGTCTACATGACTTTGTGATCTACAATGGTATTCGAGTTTGCATTCTGATGGCTTATCATTCTCAAGCTACAAAATGTATGAATAACAACAATGATTTTGCCTCCGGTCACAACTAAAAATGATAATCAACCACACATAATAAACCTACTGATGTTACCTTCCGTTCCACAGCAAACGCACACCGATAGTACCTCCGATATGGATTTGCTTCAGATTTTGATATCTTGGCCAATATTTCATAACCACACCAACATCTCCTCGGCACACCAAACACTCTTCTTCTTTGTCTTTCTCCCCCAGTTGAGGTTCCACTCGAAGCTCCTCCAGACACATTACTCATCCTTAAAGTTTCGGATCAAAATCTACAAAAACATAAACACGAACATCATCACGACTTCGTCATTGTAATCGAAACTCATAGACCTCATTATACCCTACAAGAATTACGAATAGAACCATTATATGCTCTCATTACGAACTTACCCAACTGTGATTTGTGGCTTCGATCTTGGTCCTCGATTTAGGGTTCTTATTGATTTGGGGATTTTTCCTCCGAACAAAAATTCAGTCGCGATAAAACATGGGTCGTGTTTATGCCTAACCATGGGTCGGGTTTAAATTCCGATCGGTTTCAAATTTGGTTTGTTTCACGGTTTAACTGATTTTTGCAATAGTTACCTTTTAAACCGATAAAACCGACCATTGGGGGGAAATAGAAATGTAAGTTTGAAACGAGGGAGAAATGGTAGGAGGCAAAGATTCGGGGTTCATCTGGTAAGATATGATACTTTCCAGGGGGAAATAGTACGTCATCTGAAGTAGTTGCCTGTTTTTCTCATCTTTCAACGACGCATTTTTATTTCTAAAGCGGTTGAACCCACTCATTTCTTGGCAAGGAGGACCACCACAAATAACGTCAACACCGCCTTAAATTAAATAGGCGTAAGTTTCAATGACATTCATCACAATAGCAGAAATGTACAAGTATTTCACAGTTAAAGTATGTACTTCTTTAATCAACCTTGGAATCAATTCTATGATATCTTTCTAATGATCAACTCTTTCTCATACTTTTCTTTCACTTGTTTAATCATCTCTGCAACATTGTCTTAATCAAAGGAAATTAAATCCCAACTAAATACGAAATTAATAAAAAAAAATTCAAGTAAATTGGAAATTATTCAAACCTTAGCAAGGTCACTGATGAACGCATTCATCGCAATTAGAAGTTTCATAAGATTCTAAACATTGTCACAAACAAAATCGCATCGCTATCTAGATAGTAACGTATCGCATGAATTCGCTACGAAAAAACATTCGAATAAAATCAAATGCCAAAAAAATGATCTAATTTAGGGTTCATATCCAATGCAACTAGATCTGATTGAAAACGAATGTGATATGGATACGATAGAGATCGAATGCGACGAGAATTTAACTTTTTTAACATTTATTTTTATTTATATAAAATCCAAAATTAGGTATTAATACATACAGAAAATAAGAAAATTACAACGTCAATGACATTCATCACAATAGCAGAAATGTAAAAGTATTTCATACTTAAAGTATGGACTTCTTTAACCAACCTTGAACCAATTCTATGATGAACTGTTATGTTACTAACTTTGTTTAGTCCCTTCCACAACTAACTCAAACAATATAGTTCAGATGAGCAGAAAAAGACATATAGACACGACATGATAGAATCAAATAAAAAAAGACTAAATAATGTTAATTATTGAAGCATTATAATTCAGTGTTAAACGATTGTCTAAAGGTTTGAGGTCTAAAGAAATATATTTATTATGTCATTAAAAAGATGGTAAATCATTTCACGAAAGATGAGAAATAGAAAATAAGGTGAAAATGAAATATACGATTTTATTCAAAATATTGTATTTGATTTTTTTTGAATTATAAATGAATAATTTGAAAATGTTATAATACCACATTTTAAAATATATAAGAGGTATAAGATTTCTACACATAAAAGGTAAAAAATATATGGTCACACACTATTCATGAATTGTACAACAAACCACACAAAAAATGATATATGATCTCTGTAGTATATCACATGTAAAAGTGTAGGTTTACACCATGATCCATATTTGATAAATCTACATTTGAATCAAATATTTTTACCTGAAAAGACTAGGAGAATTTTTTTTTTTTAAAGGTAAAAAATTGAGATTATGCATGCATTGCTTCAACTTTATTACTATATGGGTCAACATCATTATTTTATTATGTTTCATTTTATTACTATACGGTACCGAATGTTTAACAGTTTAACAATCACTTACCGAAAGCTATAGTGTATATATATATATATATATATGTATTTATATAATCTTACAATAATAAAGAAAACATAAAAATAAATAATTTATTTAAATTTTCATCACTTAATTAAATAAAATTGTAAACAAAAAAAATAGTATATGATAATCAAGTGGTTTTTGCATGTCATACAAATAGTAGAATTGTACAGCTTTTATCGCTCTAACATAATACTACACATACGTTATAAGAAATAAAAACAAAATTATGGTAAGGCTTAAGAAGTTAATATATAGTATACTACACGTACGTTATAAGAAATAAAACAAAATAATGGTAAGAGGTTGATGTTGGTAACAAAATGATTGGTTGCATAATAATTCACAACATGCATTTTAGCAGCTGGTCCGAAGGGGTTAGTAAAGATGTTATGGTGGACCGTTAGTTCGCAAGTCAAGTCGAATTGGTGGTTCTTAAAAATTAATACCAATTTGTGATTCATCCGTATTGGTTTAGCAAAAAAATCATGACTAAACCCAATCAAGCTCGTTTAAAATTAAATTCGTCATGCGCTAGCTATATCCAAACCAAACATATGTTTTATCACATGCAATTAGAGTATTACGACATGATTTTGATTCAAAAACAGATACAATTTTTTTTTTACCAAAAAAAATACAGAGACGATATTTGAGATAATTTTGAATATACATAAAAAATTGGGATCCATATTTTTTTCAAGAACCTTTTAAAATACCAAATATCACATGCCATATATAGTTTTAAACGGTCTGGACCAAACCATTAGTTTTCCTACACTGTTTGGTTGACCGATATGTGATTTGCGGACCAAAACAATAATGGATCTTAAGCAAAAAAAAAAAATTGACAAAATAAAGATCATACCATAAATCATGAGCCAGTTCAATACGAACGCATCGAAACCATTTGGCCCATTACAACATAATTAGGTATTTAGGTGCGAGTTGTTCATATACATGGGGACAAACAATATGAGGCGTTTGGTAATAACAGGGATTGATCCTTATTAGACTAAACCGATTATCCGGTTTATTAGATTAGTCTCTGGTTATAAGAAAATGAAAATAATTTCTTCATTACAAAAAAGAAAGAAAAGTGTTTAGATATGATCATATCTATTTACATGTTTTTCTTATCCGTGCTAGCATACCAACATATTTTTCTTCCACACGAAAAAAATAATAATACGAACGAGCCTCTACGCTTGAGTAGCTGATCAATATGATTATTTACTCGTCGCCTATTCATTTTCACCTTTATCATATAAAAAATGTCCCGATAATGGTTATTAATGACTACCGAACAAAAATATATCGTCATGTGGTTCTACTTGCTTGTAATTATTAAGGTAAGTCGTTTTTTCTTTACTTGCGGCAAAGAATCAACACTGGCCTTTGCTTTATCCTTTAATATTATCTTCTCAATACATTTAGAACTCCTCATAATAAATATGAAAACAGTACAAATTTACTTCCTTTTAATTATATAGTAGCTTATCTAGCCTTCCGTTTAGTAAATAGATACAGTTTTGTTGCGGATATATATGTCTTTTACTACAAGAAAACATATCAATTTTGACCAATCTCACAAATTTGTGTGATTGGATCCAAAGACTTGGAGCGGTTGATTTGACCACAACTACGTAAGAAGTAAAACCGCGTTCTTGTTACTTGTGATTGTTACCTACATTTCATTTTATTTAAATCACCGAAAAAGATCCGTGATTCTATAAACCAAAGAAAAATTCAATACAAAATTCCAACCCTGTTAATGCCTCCCTATATTAATGATCAACCTTGTCGGGTTATTTATAAATGAATAATAGAAAAACAGTCGATCGCCGCCACGCAGTATATTATCCAGCATTGCTCTTTGAATCGAATTGTGCATAACTTGGTAATAAAAACAAGGATTGGGACTTGGGTGGGCCATGCATGCTAATTAACTCTTTACATTCCGCAGTTGGATTAAGATAACGTAAGCAGTGTACGAGCGTGATTGTAGATAGTAAATATAAATAAATATAATAGGTTTTTATGTATTAAATTTATTTAATTAAATCAAAACCCATATTACTTCATATTTGAGTTTCTAAATATAATATATATATTATCCCATATTTAGTTAATTATACATCTTTCTTTTTCTTTTTTCTCTTTTCATCAATCTCAATACAATTAATATTATAAAATTCATATATTATCTCAACATATTTTAGTTGTAAGACCGTGCATGAAGTCCTTAGGGTTGTTATATTTTTTTCTTCCTGATTTGTCGTCACATTAGGATAGTTATAATCTTATAATTATTGGATGCAAACTGGCAGTTTGAAATAATCTCCCTCTTCTCCACTACCGTCTCTGTCTCTCGTTACATAGATTTTTCCGAGCAGTTAGGATTTTCTACTACTATCTATATATAGTTTTATTACTTATATATATAATAAAGAGGTTCGGTGGTACCAATAAAAAACAAAAAAAAACACAATGTTCGTTTTTAAATATACACATATATAGACGAAGTGTTAGGAAATAGGTATAATCTGTCACACATATACGATATGAGGTTATAAATATGATATGATTCGATGAAATTATATGTAACTGAAAAAATTAAATGGAGTGTAGTGAAGACAAGAGACAGTGTTAGCTTGGATTAGAGTTGAACACATCACAGATCAGAGTGCACGCATCTTTTTCTCGATTCGGATAATCCAATATACATTTTTGTCATGTTTTAATTTGTGTCTCTCTATCGTCTAATCCAGTTTATTTTAGTTTAAATTTCTCTCAACCGACGAATATAAAATCGAAGGATTTCTAGAATAATACAAGGATACAAATGACAACCAATGATAGCATGACAGCTGGACATCTGTCCTCTTGCCCTTCTGACTTTGACTCTGGCCCCTATCGATCCATGATCCATTATTCATACACGTATTACATATAGCATATACCTAACCCCAATCATATCAATCGTATTTTTGTTTTTGTTTAATTGTTGTTGTTAGTTAATTACGTTTGTTAGTTTCTTCCCTATCCACTAGGTGGTCATAAAAGTCTTATAACGACTATAATTTGTTGGATGCAAAACCCTAATCTTAGTAGATTTAACATTTAACGTGAAGATGTAATTAAATGTAGATGCATGCGTCTTAAATCTAACAAAAAATATCGTAACTAGCATAGTATAAATGCAATTTTCATTTCAAACTGTTACGTAAAATAATGGGAAAATTAGAAAAAAATACTTTTTGACCAGATTTTTGTCTATCTAAACATTTATTTTAAAAGTTTGAGAGACTAAACTTTTGACTAATATTTATCCTATTCTATCTTTAATATAATAAAAATGCTAAACAAACTTTTTTTTTCTAATTTTCTCATGTATGTATATCATCAACATAAATATTACATCGATTCAGGTTACGTCTTCTAGAACATGTAAATTTCATAGAAACTAAAGAAGAAGACGTATTCTAAATTTCGTAGAACATGTAGAAAAATTAGAAAACATATTCTAAACTTCGTCGAACGAATGAGAAACGCAGAAGACGTATTCTAAATTTTGTAGAACATGTAGAAAAATTAGAAGATATATTCTAAATTTCGTAAAACGAATAAGAAACGCAGAAGACGTATTCTAAATTTCATAAAACATGTAGAAAAATTAGAAGACAGATTCTAAACTTCGTAGAACGCATAAGAATTGCAGAAAACGTATTCTAAATTTCATAGAACATGTAGAAAAAGTAAAAAATATATTCTAAACTTCGTATATGACAAATTATAAAGTGTTAAACCGAAAGCAAATAAAAACAAAACAAAAGTAGAAGAGAATAATACACAAAGAGATACAAATTGAAATCAACTTTGAAAAACATAAAAGAAAAACATCAAAACAAAATTTATAACATAAAACAAATTAAAAGAAATAAAGATCACAAGAGATATCCTCAAAACAAAATAGAAGCAGCGTTTATGAATACAAAACTTTCCTTCTACTTTGTCAAAACTCTCTCACAAAAAAAAATATGATCGTGTTTACTTTTTTTTTATTGTTATTATTTTTAAAATATGTTTTTGGATATTTATAATTTTTTGTGAGGGTTATTTTAGTCTAAAATAGCTTAGTTTATTAGAGATATAGATTGACAAAAATATAGTCAAAAAGTATTTTTTTCCCAATTTTCCCAAAAATAATTGAGGATATTAAAACATTTGTCAGAAATAACTGAGAAACTGTTCTACATCTCATTATATCTGTCATTGTTGACCATTAGTATTTAGTTTAGATTTTCAAAGTTTACTCTTTTTTTTTTTTGTTCAAACGGAGACATATATAAACAAAAACGAGAAATGTGAAATTAGTCGCGATTATATGTTCTCTTATTTATTATATTTTCCTTTGTTAACAACGTTGTTCTCTTAGAATTATATTTGGATCACTTTCTAGTTCTAAAAAAAAAAAAAATTATAGCACTCATTTTTATAACGTGGAGGGATCAAAATCAAAGGATTCTTTAGGTTTTTTTTTTTTTTTTTTAAATTTGGGTTTTAATATTATTCTTTGTAGGCGTTTGTGAATATCCGATCTCAAAGTGGTATGTGGAGTTTAATTTGCTTTTTTTTTTTATTGCAATTTTAATCATTTTGTGTTTCAAATGA